>OX090895.1:16069230-16540082 GCA_944319695.1 Tiphia femorata | reverse complement strand
CCTCAAGGAAATAGAATTCCCTTCCACAAACGGTTGACCACGAGAACTGATCATTAAGCGCGAATAAAATGTGTACCCTTATGGCTCGTGCATTCGCCTAGCGAGCCTCTTTCACCTGTTCGACGAAAGGCGTATTTTCTTCCTTAGAATCAATTATTAAATACATACGTTCGCCGAGAAAGGAAAAGACATTAATCGCTTCGTCTACGCGAGTAATTTTAATCGCGTGAAAGTGCGCGCGCACGGAGAACCATAAAAGTATACATAAAATGAGAATCTTCTCCGTAATCTTGCATATTTTACTCCTTCTTTTCGTTCGAACGGATTACCGTATTAAGTAATACGAGAAATTGTGTAATGTCCTTTCTCAATACCGCACGTCGATCCTGTGCTCTAAATTTGAGAAGTTCTCGCGTAAAGCAAGCCACTCGCGCGAGCGAGGAAGTTTCTTCCTTTCGAGAAGGATCACCCGCTATATTCGAGGAGCAGCAAAGGCGGCGGTAGTGGCAGAGTACCACGGGTCTGGACCCAAGAGGAAAGAACAGGGTGTGGAGAGACAGAGAAAAAAGTGCTCGTAGGGTGCCCACGTGTGTCCTGAGCTGACCGTATAAGTGCATATCCCATACACCGTCTGTACCGACGAGAAGTGCCCCGGATTTTTCTGGCACGGGCAAACGGGCGCGGCGCGTCGTGTGAAAATCATCACGTTTACGCAAATGGAAACGAGGCTTTAAAAAATATTGTTGCACGGGGGTAGACAAAACGGAGGAGCCACTTGAAGTAACGACTGTCCGAGTCGTAACTTTTCGCGGTGACTCACCTCGAGGAACAACCGAGGGTAACAGGGGCGCGAAAAGAAGTGTCCAGTAAGGACGCAAAATGCGCTCTTGTGAATTTGCACGAATTCGATAAAGGGTAGCTGGAGCAAATGAATATGGGGCTTTGGAAATCGACGAGAGGCACTTCGACAAAGATTTTTTGTAGATCTTCGACAACGGCCGCAATGAAATGCGTTAACGATTTCTCGACCGAACGCTCGTATAAATTTTCGTAAACGGTACAAAAGAGGAATCGAGTTTTTCCAATTGGTATCAAGATCCAGCTCGCGCGATCAACTTGCATTACGCTTTACACATTGATCTCGCGAAGACTTTCGCACGCGGAAAGAATAGAACGTGGTACGCGGGCGGTGCGGTTGCGCATTCGGAAGATTATCGGAGCGTGCGCCCGACGATCGAGCTTCTTTACTTAGATATGCGAGCGAGCGTGACCAGCGAGTGTGATCCTATCTCTAGCCGTGAGCGCGTTTACTCCCCTTTTAAGCATTTTATTAGATTTCCATTAGAGCGCAAGTAGCGCAATAACGGCAGACTTAAAGCAGGACAATCAACAACCGTCTCGGATTCTCTCGCTCCGAGATATCACCAATGGCAAAATTTTCGATTAATGCTTCTCGCTTATCGATCACGGGATCGATCGACTTTCCTTCGTCGCGGCCGATAAAAGCATCGAGAGCAAACTGTGCGGCATTCCTCCGGATAATCGCGGATAATTTTATTTGCACTTTCCATGGGGGGAGGGGGGGGGGGGGGCGATGGTCCAAACGAGCACACCAAGACCGGCCTCGTTCTTCAAACTCTCATTCGGTCAGTCGTCGAGGCAGGAAGGCTCCGCGTCACGCTCGAATTTCTCTCGACTTTTCTCTCGTTGCTTTTTCACCTCTTGTACTTTTACACGGACACCGTAAACAAGCCGTTCGATTCGAACTACTCTCGAACTCGATGCCCGGTGGACATGCGCGCGGAAAGCAAGTGGAGATTGTCCGGCGTGTCACCCAGCAATGTTGACGAGGAGAAACCACGGAAGAATTAAAGAATCAAAATATCCCGTGAGAAGCGCAGTTTACATCGCGTAAAGATTGGACAATCGTCTACAGGCAATCTTCTCCCGTGTTACTAGCACCTTCCTTATTCGCAACATTGGACCAAAGTCGAAAATTTCCAAGTGTCCGCGTGTCTACTGTAGAACTCCTTAAAGTGACACGAAGATTGAATTAGAATCGAATTAGCCCATTTACACTTAACGTGGCGCATCTGCTACGGCCCACTTATGAAAAATACACTTAACTGGGTACTCGAATTTCACGTTGCCGACTACCATAAGTGTTCCGTCAAGTAGAAATCATCAAAGATACAAGATAGAATAAATCTTTTTTTACGTTGAAATGCATCATGCGGTGCATCAAATTCCTCGGATAAAACGCAACTTCATAAAATATAAACAATTCAACGCTCGACTCCCAAATCAATTAAACACAATTTTCCTTCGAACAAATGAAATATCTCGCGGATGCAATTAATTACTTTTCTTTATCATCTCGTGCTGCGGACGCATCTGCGTAGAAATGGAATCGTACTATTTTCTCGGCAAATGTGACTAAAAGCCGAGAGCAGCGAATTAATTACGAAGTAATCAGTGTCACGCGAGAGAAGAAGTTCCGCTCTAAACGCGATAAACGGCCGCGAGGACGAGAAGCAGGAAGCGCCAGGGCGACAGGAAACGTGCGCGGGCGATTCTCACGAGAAGCATCCCCGCGTGACAGCGACTTCCAACATAAACCAGGGACGTATTTACGAGTGAATAAACGGTATCGAATTACGGGGGGTGTGTAGCAGCAGCAGTCGAGCGAGCCTAGCTTGCTGCTTTGAGAAAGTTCAACGGGGTAGAACGTGAAGCCGAGGTTAAACGAAGGGGGCTTGGGCTTCTACTTCTTCTTCCTTTACTTTTGACTCTCTTCATACGTGCCAGGAAAAGCCGGAGACCTAAAATTCACCGTGCGATTTCACGCCCCCAACTTCTTCACGCGCACGCGCGTTTCCGTCGTCGCGTCTCGTCTCACGCTTTTTCTCTTTTTACCACACCACCCCCTCCGTTCAGTCTGTCGCGCCCCAACTCGCACTTTTCCATTTCCTTTTCCGTCCTTCCGCCTATCTCCTCTCTCCAGCTTACCGCCTTTCACCCGCAACATTCCCCCCACCCGCAGAAATAGATGCACGGGGATGCCCGTCGTCTGGCACGCCGGAAACAGTCGCTTCCCTTCCCAAGCTATTTCCGTTTCGAATCTCTCAAAAGCCAGCGCCCGCGACAGAGAGCTCGGGCGCGCAGGGAGCATCGAGGAGAAAAAATGCCGAAAGAACCTTCCGCCAGCTTCCGGAAAGTGTCCGGAGAAAAACGTGCTCGTAAAGTGCCTCCTGCATTTACCGCGGGAAGAAATCTTCTAGACGAGAAGAGTAGAATTTCTACGAGTGGCGATCCACCGTGCAGGATACAGTCCAGACCGAGTCTCTGCGAACAAAGATTCCCGACGGCTTCTCGGCGAAATCTTTGAAGAGAATCTCTGAAAGGAGACTCCAGAAGGAATCCGGTGAAGGAGCACGCGGCACCCTCCGTCGAGTGGCTGCAAAACGATCTTCGGAAAGGAACCTGCAGAAACCTCGCGGAGCCGCATGGTGACTTACACACTGACATCTGGCGCATTGCTCGCCCGCCTCGCGAACAACTCACCTATTTTAAGGTAACGGTACGAGATCATAGGTGATGCGAGATGCATTACAGTTACTCCGGTTACTTTATTCTACGGCGGTTAAACGCAGGTCGCCTGGTAGTAGACGCCTGCCTTCCGTGTGCCTATGCTTTAGGTGAATCAACACGCGCGAGCGCGTACCTTCCACAATCTCGCGGTTTATATTTCGCGACACAGTCGCGGCACACGCATGTGTTTTTACACTCGCGCACGACTCTGTACACACTCGCGATTTACGTTCGCACACCCTTGCGCGCTCGCCATTTACTTGACCATTTACACACGCCCGATCTTACACTCTCGTACGTTTGCAGTCGCACGCGCATTTTACACTCGAGAGTTGCATTCTCACATGCACATGCGCACTTGGTGCGTTCTGCTATTAAAACCGGCGAGAGTAACCTGACCGTAAAATGTGGGTGATTCGGTCTCGTCACCCTCCACCTCCCATACTCGAGTTATTTCTCTGGATCCTTCGAGCAGAAGGTCGAAAGAGAGAAGAGGAAGAGAAGGGAGAGAAGAGTAGCCGAGGGAAAGAGGAAGATGGAAACAGTTACAGCGCTTTCGCAAAAGATCCATGCTCCATTCCAGTGAGGCAGGAGGATCGATGAGGCTGTCGCAATTCTCGCTGGAGGACCTCACTGATCCTCATCGATCCTCGACGATCCTCGACGATCCTCGACGATCCTCGCTGACCCCCCATCGATGATCGGCATAATCGAGCTGACGCGTCCATCGATTTTCAATAATCTATCTAGAGATGCCGTATTAGCTTTCACGTGTGAGGTGCTCCTCGATTACCACGCTATTTGATATTAATCGTGAGCCAGCGTTTTCCGAGCCCTGCTATATGAAAAATAAACGCGCACGGCCCACGACCTTATAATCAATGGAGTATCGCGTTAATCTAAGTGTTTTCGATGATGTAGAAGAGAGTCTGTCGAACCAGTCGAAATTATTAATCCACTCTTAGCTCCTTTATTCTGTAAATTCCATCAGCGAGAGCTTCATAGCCGATTTTCTCCAACAGGCAAAATTTCTGCTGTTGGACTTCGTCACACTAAAAGTTATTAATATTCATAATCGATTGGCTAAAGTGACCTTTTAAACAACTTTCTCACTCATTAAAAAATCATTATTCCACGCCCAGTAAGAATTTCTTAGATTTCGCTGCTGACATGTGTTCTGGCTACTGCAATCACTATACGGTATTTTAGATATTTTTATCACGCATCTACTACATTTACAATTTAAACGTAATAAGTAAACGAACGATGTAAAAGTAATAAGTAAACTAAAATAAGTCACTCGTGCCGCAGATACATAAAAAATATAAGAAGGGAGGACTTGGAGATTCTTAAACTATGACATATAAATAAAAAGGGCATAACATATTACATTTTAAATTACATATAGTATTTTTTATCCGAGGGCGTTGCTATATATCCGTAGATTGGGAGGCGTTATCCGAGAATCCGAAATGGTATGAAAAATCCATAGAGTTACGAACACTGTACGAGGGGACTGGACTGGAGACTTCTTTCTCGATGCAGAAATCGACGCGTTTTCTTTGACGTCACAGAGGACGATCGGACTACAATTAAAGACGCCGATTCAGCTAAGTTCGTTATCGCGCGCATGCATAACGTTTCGTGCTCTGAAAATTCCGCGTAATTCGCGGCTGCTACAGAAACGCGCTATCTCGTGATGCCGAATGTAAGGCGGCATGATCGTGTGAGCTGGCCGCAACATTGTACTCGGTCCTACCTCGTCATGAGCTTTGCACCGTGACCATTGGCATACTACTATGAATCAGCCATGAACGTTGGACCGAGGAAAACAGGCGCCGAATTCGCGCGAGCCACCCTTTCGGCGGGGGGACCCTTTCGAAAGATCACCCGAGGACACGAAGTGTCCCGCCTCGCGCGAATGTGTGTCAGACGACGGGCGCACGAGGACGCGCTCGCGACCACAGTTTTACTTTCTATGGCGCGGTGATCGGGAAGGAGTAAAAAAAAAAAAGAAGGTAAGAGAAGTGAGAGAGAAGAACATTCGAGAGGAAAAGATCGAGAGCTGGATCAGGGAGAGCGCGCGAGATGTGGAGATAGGCGGCGAAAGAAATCGAGAGAGAAACGAAAAAAAAAAAAAAAAGCGAGAGAGAGAAGAGAAGGGGGCAAACAACTCGACGGCGACGATGGCCGAGAGCCATCGACCGAAATACCGTGGCACCGATTTCGATGCCATAGGTACTCCCGAACCGGGCGGGCGAATTAAAAGAAAAAAGCGCACTTGGTGTTGGCCGCGCGCGTCGTGTCCGTGTGTGCGTGCACGCGCGTCCACTTGCCCACGTGCACGCGAGAGCTGGGTAAAAGCGTTGGTAAATATTTGACGAAAGCACCATAATGAGATGCGCTCGATGTAACGGCACTTCGGCCGATCTACGGCTCTTTCCAAAGTTTGCCCATCGTGCACCGATCTCGTCGCGATCGAAGGAAAATCTTTCGTCGAGCTAGCCCCTGGTGCTCGGAAACAATCGAGAATTGGCGATCGTCTGTAGCACGCGTTTCACCTAGACCGCTCCTCATTGCTCGGACAATGGACGAGTTTAATTTATGGTGTTGAGAACGGAAAGCTTCTGGCTAAAAGAATCGTTACGGCTTCCGCCGAGAGAAGTTTCACCGAGAATCCTAGATTCTGCTTTAAGGAGGAGTAATGAAATCGAAGAGGATTGTATTACAGAGATTCATCGAAAATCACGGAAAGATATCTCCTTGAACTTCGGTGCAAAATTTCCGCAATGTTCGATTTACAATGTTCTTATTCCCTACGCGCGACCACGCCCATGCGCAATCGAGAACGAAAACAAGCCAATCCAGGATGATCGAACAAATTTGTTATCGGCGTCGTTACACGCGCTCACCGCTCATCCCAATTATTCCTTCTCGCGTGAGACTCGCATCGCTGCGCCCGATAACATCTAGGAATTCTCGCACGCGATCCCGAACGACACCAATATTACAGAAACATCTCAACCTTCGACAAGGTAAATTACAAAGAAAAAGGAACGAAAAAGCCTTCGTTCCACTCGAAAATCACGTCCGGCAAAATTTCTAACTGCATCGAGTACTATCCCCGGGAGGAGTTTTTACCGGTTCGAATTTCTCCCAATTACCGAGGACAACCACCGTGATCGCGGAGAACATTCCATGGAGCACCATCATCCAGCGCGCTACAATCGAGCGTTCAATTTCACTGGGCAATTTTCGAAGAGTCTCCAGCGCTCCTGCAGGAATACGCCCATGCCAGCGGCCTCAGCACGGACCCCGCTGACTCACCCAATCCAATGTCCATCCATTTCGCATCGCGTCCAACGTGGTGGCGAGGGGTAAGACACGAGCAAGCCACTCCACCGAGAGGTCTTTGCTGCTTTCAACGTGCAACAACACCAACCACCACGCGCGTCAGCCCACCGAGCGTGGGAGAATCGCATAAAGTGTAGTGCGCGTATGTAGAGGACAGAGAGGACAGAGAGGCCAGAGTAGAGAGGAGAGCAACGGTGGACGCGTGTAAACCTGCGAGTAAAGGAACACAAAAAGGGCCCCCGAAAGGACAATCGACATCTGCCGCTCGCTCGTTCTCTGCCACATTGGAAACCCTAGCCACCGGTTCGCGCAGGTTCCCATGACCGAAGGGGCAGGTATAAGCCCGGTCAGGTGTCCTCCACCCGCCGAAGGTTCCCCTTCTTTCTCTATTCTTATTCTTCTTCTTATTAGTCCTTTGCGAAGCCTCGTCTTTTCGCGAACAAGTCGAGAAGAGGAGAACGAGGACGATCGGTATCGTCCCGATCAGGTAATCGTGGCCGTCTGTCGGGTGAGAGTGGACGAAGCCAACCGATAGATAAAATTCTATAGTGAGAGATTTCTAATTCGACGTTTTCCTTCGATCTTACACGATGCTTCCGAATTTCCTTTCCGCGTGTTTTCGGAGTAATTCATCCGTCAACTGTATCGCCGTAGAAAACCGGTAATCCGCAGGAGTAAATAATGCACTATTTTCAAATCACTGTATTCGTTTATTACTTATTTCCGCGAATTTCTGTGTCTCGTGGATTCTCTCTTGTAGTCATTCGATTATTTTGGCAGATTTTAATAGGAGGGAGGAAAAAAGCGGAGTGACGTTCGTCTGAAAATGTTTACGAGCACAATACGGGTGAACGTCGATTCTCGAAGGCCTTCTGTCCCGCGCGACAGCAACAATTCACGATTGTCTCTCTCCGCTCGAAGGAAGGCCCTCTTTTCCGAGAGTCCCCAATCCCCGTAATTAAGCCGGCTGCCGAAATCCATTGTTCGGTCAGGTATACGTTAATCGGAGCATGCTTCCTCGCAATGTTGCACGAGCAGAGGGGGAAAGGACTTGGTCGTGAAATACGTTCGAAGCGGGTAATGGTCCGTGTACGGTTTGATCTACTCGAGGTTACCCAAAGCGACAAAATTCGTTTCGTAAGCGAATCTTACCGATTTTATTTGTCCAGAGAGAAGTGGACCGTTAGGTACAATATGAGTCAGCGTTTGACGAGCCAGGCCTACAATCTTATATACTCGTAAGTATACGGATTCGTTAGGCTTATGTTATTACCGACAACTTCTAGATATTAAAGTTATTGTCCGTAAATTCGCGACTTACGATTCGAGGCGTCCAAAGAGATATTGTTAAAATAGAATACCGCATAAGTGCATTGGAATGCTCGTAGAACCGAAATAAAATGTGAACGAACCAATCCGAGAATGCACAGGAAACAATAAAATTACTGAAACCTTTCTCGCAAGAAATACACTAGAAACAATAAATGGTATTCTTAATTTGGCATTTATCTATTCTAATATAAACTACCGGGGATTATTATTATGTCTCCTTCGCTGCGTCTCGGTCGGCGCTATAAATCGCTCGGTCACGTTACTTAATAAATTATCAAGTCTCATGTATTTTTGTAACGTGCCAAAAATGCAACGTCACGACACATATGGATGGACTTTCTTATCGAATGGAAAAGTTACTTGAACAGGTGGTAATATTTCTATAAATTATAAGTGACAATCTTTTACGCGACGGCCATAACTATACCAGCCATCGGCCGATTGGTGAGTTCTGTTCAGACAAGTTCAAGGGAAAACTCGCATTTCCATTATCAATTCGTTAACGATAAACTGTTTGGAATAATACTCTTCCTGCTACTCGTCAATTTATTGTAACGCGTGTATCAATTTACCAGGAGTATCGAATAGACTTACGGAACTTGTGTGATTTTGTACGAGCTCATAAGTGTGACTGAAGGCAAAAAATTTTGAATCTAAATAAGCTATGCGTCCATTAGGTCGTCTGCAATGCGAGATGCGGGGTGTGTAGCTGGCACAGCAACTTTCAAATGTGAAAGAACAGAGACGGTTCCGTTGATACGCGGGAAAGTTCTATAATTTTTGCTATAACTATAAGAAAGATAGTTCCGGCCGTTAAGTAATTTTTATGAAAATCTAAAGTTCAAAGCCAGTTCTTACGTATTCCCTTTTCCAATATTCGTTTCCTTTAGCATTTTTTCGCTGCAATGGTGCTAGCTTGACATCGAGTTGGCACCGCCACAAATTCTGCCTAAATTAATGGAGCAGATCACTTGCGATTACAGCACTTAATTAGCAGTTAATTAACCGCTCATTCTCGCGTAATTGTTTCTCGGTTTTCATCGTGTGGCGGTGTTAACTTGATTGACATTTAAAGCGAGTCTCGTGAGCAGGAGCATTTTGGCACGACTCGTACTCGCAACGTTTGCCGAATAATGATCTCGCAGTTTACGCGAGACAAGCGATCATAAAATGCAGATCACACGGTTTAACAATGTAATTCTCTTGGCACAATCTAGCGCTAGTACCGCGTGATACCGAGAGCGACGACATTCATTTCACAAGCGATATTACCGATATAAAGTAAGTCTCGTGAACACGAGAACTCTCGACTCGACGCAAACTCGTGATGTTTGGCGAATCCTTTGGCGCTTCTCCATCGAGGAACCAATCCTCGATCTTCCTACTCTCAAGGCCATCGAAACACGTTCTTCTATTAGCAATCTGGCGCGGCGAATAGACGAAGGTGACGAGCGTGGTGCACCTCTCGTCCCCTCGCCGCATCCAGACGCAATGAATGGGATTCGCTTGCCGCTGGCACGGAGCCCAGGAATTATTCATCGGTGCCATTGCACCGAACGCGATTCTTCAGGGTCGAGAACGAGAGGTGGTGCGATCCTTTGCAAGAACTATACGGTGCAAGTAGAATAAATAAAAAAGTAGGGTCGTTCGTTAAGACGCGGTTACAGAACGAAAGATAAAACTGGCCAAGAAATTTTGACTTTTTTTCTGCCCATGACTCTTGCTAATTTTGAAAGAGTACCTATAAACGCGTATTTTAAGACTAATCCCAACTTTGGGTTAGCTGAAGGTTCTTTTGGATTCGAATAATAAAATTTGACTGCATTCTCTTCATTAAGAAGCAACTGCACGGTAAAAATCTTGTTTTTGAATTTCTTATTATTTTTTTTCCCTACAGCTGAACAAAAAATAATAAGAACACATTTGTAGTCTGGGGGAACTCCAGATACAATTTAACTTTACGTATAGCGAGTATTTTCTAGCGCACTGATCCATTAAAACAATTACAACTTTGTCATTTTTTGAGATTGTAAGTGCGCGTTGGCTTTTAAATGTTTTTAAAATGTTGATCTATAGGAAAAAAATAATACAAAATTGCAAAACAAGATTTTTACCGTGGTAAGATTACTAAAATCATTTCGTGGGCAAAAACCTTGTTGACCAGTGTAATCCTTAACGTTTTCCTCGCGAAGGAAGCTCGTTTTCCGTTTATCCCGAACGAGTCAACCTCAACTTACTTCGACGATCTTTCTTCATGCATGCACAAACAACGCGAGCGCAGCGCAACAAATCCACTTCCCGTTCGCGGGTTTGCAAAAAGTCATTCTTCTCGGAAACACGTCCACGCGCTCGCCTCGTTAATTAAATCCACGCGGCACGCGCGACCGCGATTTTACGCCCTGGGAGCATGTATTACGGCATCCAGAGCGCACATTGGCGAACACAATTTGCTCGAATCCTACCCCCGCGCTGCCTCGTACCCTACGGCAATTAATTATGAACCAGATCTCTATCTCATTACGTTTCTTTGCGAGTGCCGGGCTATTAAAGTGCACTTTATGCTCTCTCTTTCTCACCAGAGTTCTTTCTTCTCATCGCCATAGTACATATCCGCTTCTACACCCCTCGCGTCCTTCGACGTACCTGCGAATTTCCCCCTCCAATTCGTCTCCTCATCTAGGATTACGTTCAATAATTCCGTACTCCGTTCAATTTAGCGCGTAAAACATGATCGAGCAGCTGGAGTTAACGAAATTACGACGGATGACGATACGCAATTTACCGTACGAAATATAAACCCGAAGAAATGTCCTTCTTCCCTTGGTTAGAAGAGAAAGGTGGAAAGGGGGATGGATTAAAGGAAACAGGCACGTGCTCCGTGCCGTTTGCTCACCCTTGTCTAGAATCTAGACTGGCTCCGTGTAAAAGATTAGATCGGCCGGCTGAAGCTGTCGAGATTAGGCGAGACGAAGGACTCGGAGAACGAGAGGAGGACTCGACGACGAGTCACCAACGAGAGAGAAACAGGGAGAGGCAAAAGGAAAAAGGTGTGCAATGATGTACGCAGGAGTGAATGGGGAAGAGGAGGGCAAGGAGGAGGGAGGAGAAGGCGAAGACGCCGGAGGAGAGAGGATTTCTCTTCCGAGAGGAGGGAAGAAGCAAGAGGTTCACCGAGAGCGAGCCGAGAGAGAGTTCGTTGCCCGATTGCTCGCCATCGCCGTGGCTCTTGGTCCATTTCGTCCTTTTTTATTCGCAGACTATCGAACGCACTCGCGTATACCGCCTATACATTTATATCAACCCGTGTCTGCAATACTCGTAAACCGCGCGCACCCTGCGCCTCGTGGTTCTCCACAGGTTGACGTCATCCATCGACAAATCCACAGGTTGTCCCGAGCCCGAAGACTCTTGAGATCCTCGAACAAGTCTCCGACAATAGTACCCCCAAATTTTCTCTTCATCTTCTCTTTCGCGATCATTTGAATTTATTTCTGCACGACTATTAACCACTTGCGCTATAAAGGCTGTGTTCCGAAATTCACTGTCAGTACTGAAAATCTATAGTATACGTGACATAAACTATAGATTTTCAGTACTGGCAGTAAATTTCGAAACAGCCTAAAAGACGTGTCACGCACGTCGAGATGCTTTTGTTCCAAAGCCGCCAGCGGACGTGTATACCACGTCGATAGGCATTTGTCGCAGAAACAAAAACGACGTGTCCGTCACGACGGCTAACAGTTACATCGTTCATTATTCGAGCTACAGTTCCAGAGTGCACGTCAATGTAACGCCTTACCGCATGTTACATTGTAGAGCGCGTCACGGTAACCGAAAGTTAAATCGTAGCGCAAGTGGTTAAATAAATTCATTGCTTCCATTTTTCGAAATTCGTCCCGGATCTCGCAACTAATAATTATTAGTAAATGTTTAGAAAAAATAGGAAAGAAGGACCCTGCGAGATTTTAAATACTCCGGCTCGCGAAACGGAAGTTCCTTCTTGGGCACGATCTCGAGCGTCGTGCGCGCGCGATCCTAAAATAGCACTGGGAGAAAGGACGACATAGCGCGAGGAAACTTTGGATCCGTTAGGACGAATCGCTCGTCAGCGTGGCGGCGCCTGCATTCGCGAAATCACGAGAGGACGTAAGTAAGGACGCGCGAAACGTTTGAAAGAGGAGAGAGAGGGATGGGAACGCGACGAATGGAGTGACTATTGAGGTGAGGAAGGGTCAAAAGGTTTACATTGCGCTTATGCGCCAAGGTGCCGCTGTCGAGCGTCATTAATGCCGAGCTTACTCGCGCCAAACGTTCGTGTCGCATTCGCGACGCTACCACCTCGCCTCCACGACAACAATAAGAACAATGGCACGAACGAGCACGATGCAATTATCGGTAACGCGTACCTCTGCCTCGGTCTCCTCGTATGGTCACCGCGAGAAGCTGCTTCGATCCAAACCTCACTCCGAAGACTTCTACCAGGGTGAAGCCAACGGTTAAAACGTTCGTCTTAAAAATTATTTTCACCTACTACATCCACACCTTTATTATTATTATCGACGGACGAGTCGCGTAAATTTATATTTTTATTCTGGCTACCTAACACGGGCCACGTAGATTTACCCGTTTCAACATTAATCCTTTGCAGTCCAACGTTGAATGTGACTAGACATAACATTTCCTTGAAACAGAGTGTCGCTCGACGTGGTTTTTAACTTTAAGAATTGTAAAAAATGTGGAATAGTTAATTTGCCACTGAAAAGGGTTAACGTGGTTTATAGATATTTCCTATTCGATTAGTCTGCGTTGATTTTATTGATTTCGGTGATTCTGCCGCGTAGACTCTTTTGGTTTCTAATCTTCGGTAAACTGTGCTGGACTTCACTGAATTCGTGCAAAATCTACGAAGTACCCTTCGAAAAGTCCCTTGCGAGATTTTCTTTATGCAGGCTCATGCAATTTCCTGTGATTTTGGGAATTCCAGTTGAACTCTTGCTTGAAGATACTGTTGTCGATTAGGTGATTTTTCTTTTAATGATATTCTTCGTCTACATCTCATTCGTAATAACGAACAAAATCTACGGAAATCCCGTGGATAAGTGAAAAGGAATATCCCCTTTCTTGACCCTCGAATGTGCTTCTAGGTAGTGCCATTTAACTGCACCTTAGTTCCAAGTATAAGCCGCTTCCTCTTTTCGACCGAGCAATAAAGGCACGAGACGATCGCGAGGACGAAGCTCCTCGGTCAAGTACGATTTCAAATATTTACCGAGAGCACACTGGCCACACGCGGACAGGGACACATTGATGTCGCAGGATATTACGAGGTCTCCTTAAGGAGCCCTGCGTGCATGCTATTAAAAGAGGGACACGTCGAATAAACTTTAAGAACATTTTCTTAATGCAGTAAAGACTAATCCAATGTCGCTTCTAACTTCAGAAAATTCTAGATTACCGTTATTACCGTGAAAAGAGTAAAAGCAAACTATTCGAGAACACGGCGGAGGAGTCCGTTTTAAATACCTCTCATTATTCAATCGATGCGTTGTTTCCGTCGAATAAATAACTCACGCCAGTGAAGAAATTCGTCGAATCGGTAATCATTACTTATGAAACCCATATCGCTAATACGTTAATCTATTCGTGACCAAATTTACCCATTTTCTCTCATCACGAAAATCCATCCGTGCACACTTCTCAATGGTTTTCCAAGCGATCGTCAAAGTCAGCGAAGAATTACCGCATCTCGAACGTACGGCATCACCGGGAACGAATCCAATTCGTTCGTCACCATGTGCACGCCAAGATTACAAACACGAGGCGATTCCATTTACGACAGCATCTCCCGCGTCTGGCTGTGCCACCGGACGAGCGTCCCGGTATTTACATACATTATACGCCACTGTTGTATTTATCGAACCGATGACCCCCGATGCGGTCGCAATGGTTAGGTTCTCGCGATCACTCGACAGTTTTCCCATAGCTCATCAGAAATAGCATCGTCTCTAAACTAACAGAAAAATGCAGCGGCAATAAAAACGTGGGGCGCAAAGGTGCGGCAAGGACGCACGCCACGTTAGTCAACAAAGAAGCGAAGCACGGTTGCCAAGCAAGAGACGTACATTTCGTCCTGGCGAACCCAGTAGACGCGAAGGAGCAGGTTGAACGAAGCCTGCGAGGGACACTAGCGCACCACAACTGCAGTACTGCCGATGATCGAGAATTTTCTCGAATTTCGAGAATTTCAACCAGTGGGTGGAAATTGTGCGAAAGTCAAGTAATTTCAAGGAAACATTGAGATTTCACTCTGTTCATTAAAATTCTTTTTCTTTTTCATATACTGTATGTCCCGAAAGTAAGGAATAATATTCTTTAATCTTTTATTACTTATTATTGGGAAAGAAGCTTAGCCATGTCAACTTGTACTTTTAACTGGTCATTGGCAACAAATATTTTCCTTCCCTTACCTTCAACCCCTAAAGTCTTACCAACCCCAACTTTAAAATAGAAAATTGCAAAATACCCTTTACGATGCTGTATTTTAAAGTATTTTTTATGCTGAATTCAGGGAGCCAAAATTGCTTTAATTTGATTCAAAAATAACGAAGATATCCAACAAAATGCAAATATCCGAGCTTTTTTCCCCAATAACTAGTGCGAAAGATTAAAGAATATTATCACTTACTTTCGGGACATACTGTATATGGATGTTACAATACATGCCAAAAATTGTTCTTTTCCAGATTGTACGGAGAAGCGGGAATTTTTGTTCAGCTTGACGGAAAATTTACACTTTTGTCAGTGGTAGCACTGCATCGCTGCCAAGCAGTTCGCGGAAATATTACTCGATGATGAAGGAGACAGGAGAACCCCTCGAGGAATAATTTCAAATCCGTTCGCCACCGCATACCCTCACTACCAAGGCGCATATTAGCGTCAGGGTTCTCGAACCGGTAGAAAAAGTTCGCGGTAATCAGGACTATTCCGTATCATCACGCGTTACAATAACGTTCACGTTAGATATAAACTCTGCTCGTCTAACTTCACGTTACCGTAACGCGTGAAACGTGTAACGTGCACGATATACGAGCAGACTTTACCACTAACGTGAACGTTACTGCAACGTATCGGGATACAGAAGAGTTCTGAATATCCTACCAATATTAAATTCTACAAAACTTTCGACTCACCTCTGACTAGAAGCAGAGTTCTCAAATCCACAGCATCCTCGATATTAACCGCGCGACTACGTGGGTGAACCTGATGAATCTTGCCCTTGAGCACAAGAGGTACCGAAAGCGTCGATTAATCTGAATCCGTCGTGGCAAGCTATACGCGCTTGTAGAAACTTCGACGATACGAAAACTACTCCCCTTTCTTTTCTTCTCTCTTTCTCTGCCGACTCGTGGTGGCACACCGACCCGCGTTTTGTTTTGAAATGACGAGCGAACCCGATCGTCGAAACGGTCACCGGCACGACTCTGACGAAACTGCGGGAGCGACCGATGGACGAGCCAGAAGTGGCGCTGCCTACGATGCACGTGGGCACTTGGCGGGGGTAGGGGAAGGAGCGGTGGGGGTAGAAGCTGGCGACCGGGTTAGCCAGAGGAACGAGGGAGACGAAGAAGTATTAGATCCTCTGGGGCACCATTAATTCAAATAGATTGTACACCCAAGAGCAAAGTCGGTGTCTCCTGTCGACAGCCACTAGCACGCCGAGTAATCAGAAGTGACCACGGCTCGTCTATTTTCACGATCGCGACTTATATTTTTGCCTAAGATTCATTTTATCCGCAATAAAAAACATCGAAATGATAATTTCTTTTCACAAGATTGTACGGTTTCTCATATTACCATGCAAAAATACTCCTTGCTCATTGTCAGAACGGTGGAAGGCCGGTTCAAGTACCCCAGAGAGACACCGACTTTGCACTTGGGTGTTTGCATTTTCTATGAAATCTCAGATTTCTGCCTACAGATCCTTTTATCCGCGATAAAATACCTCGAAATGATCATTTCTGATTAGAAAATTGAAAAAATCTAACATTACAACGCCCTGCTCAGAATGGTAGAAGGCAGGGTTCACTTTACCCTTGGGTGTACGCAAAGGTCCTGTCGGAGAATATCGTGAATTGTATCGACGCGGATATTATCACGGATGATCGAAACACATAGTAAAGGTGGGTTACTGACTTGAGCAGTTTTGCACGCCCAAACGCTGTTCGATTGTCCAGGCAGACAAACTCACCCTACAGTACTTTGGGCGCACACTCAGTGCCACGAGCAGTATTCGGTAATATACATTTAAAATTTACCTCGATACAGATACAGATAGACGTGAAGAAATGTATTTAGATATAGATACAGATACTCGGATACTTCATAAATATCTCAGATACATATCAGATACTTTTAAATTATATTTTGTCGTAATAAGGTAAATGCCTCAGTAGTGACGCTTGAAACTTAAAACTCAAAAAATAAGAATTTAGAACAAATTAACAAACATGTTAGTTTATGCCAATAATAAGATTATTTATTTATTAATATTTTATAAAAGGATAACATATTTTTTTTAACCTATAGACAAAAAATATCTGAAAACGTATCTGAAAGTGTACCTGAAAACCAATTAAGATACTATGTTTTGTAACTAGATACAGATACAAATACTCAAATTCGGATGTACCTCAGATACAGGCTTAGATACACAAAAAGTATTTAGATACGGTATCTAGATACATATATCTAGATACTACCCAACATTGACCACGAGCAACACGAATCCTGTATTTGCAGCTTCGTCAAAGAATATGCGCGCGGGATCTCTGCTCTTTCGAGCAAGCCCCGATTACGGATAAGAAATGGATAGTGCTCGTGCGCGCCAAAATGTGTGCGACAAACTTCTGTAGAACTATGCGTGAGCAACTCCCAACGCACCCCACCCAGGAAGCAGATGGAGTCGGTTTGTGCGTGCACAATATTCATGCGCGCAAAAAGGCTCACCTCAGTGCCCACCTTCATTCGACGTGACTCTCGACCGTCCAATGCGGTTCTTCGCGTACTTACATACGCCAAAGTCGGTCTCCCTTAGGAGACTGTCAACCGGCCTTGCACCTTTCTGAACAGGGAGCATTTTGGCGTTGTAACATAAGATACCTTGCAATCTTGTTATCAGAAATGATCATTTCCATATATTTTACTTCGAATAAAAGGAATCGTAGGCAAAAATATAAGACTTCATCGCGAAAATAGCACGAGCCATGGTCGCTTATAACTCGGCCTACTATTGGCTGCAGTAGAGGACCCCGAGTTTGCTCTTGGATGAGTGTACATAGTATCCAAAGTAGAAGAAAGAAAAAATTTCCAATATAGGTTCTCGAGTGACGAAGCGCGGGCGAGTTTAAATCGAAACCCTACTTTCGAATGTAAATCATGAAATTATGCTATTGGTGATACAACGCCGAATGGCAGGCGCGAGACGCCGACGCGCGGGCTTTGTCCGTGAGCGATTGAAAAGAATGGAAAGAACCGAAGGAAAGGAACGATGACCGGAAGAGCGCTAAAGGCGAAAGGGTCTAGATGTTCTTGGTGAACGAGAAGAAGAGGGGAATTGGCCGCGGGCGAGCTTGTTACATGTAAAATCCGAATGTCTTGCGATTGTGCAATGAGCTCGCGCGCTCCGGTCGTGGAAGTTATTAGATATTGGAGTGTCCATTATATTCCGATCCGTTGCTGGGCTAACTAGCGGTGGCGCGGCCTACGCAGCCTCTCGCAAACGTGGGACTAGACGAGGGACGGTAGATAGTCTCGACTTCGGAGGGCGAAAGGGGTTACGCGAGGTTCTCCGAACTTCGAGTCGATGGACCCGTGCGGTGGAACCTGGAGCTCGCAGGTGCAAACCCAGGGAGGGTATCGGCGTTACGAAACGCTGAAATATAGAAATTATTGGAGGGTCCGCGCGTTTGTACGAGAGTCAGTCGCGATACTAATCGGCGGAGTTACTGCCTACGCGTCCGATGCGCGCGTGCGCGCGCGCGCGGGAAAGCCTCGAAGCAGGCAGGCTCTGCTGCTATTAGATCCGATTATTCTACGGATCCTTGAGCAGCTCGTATAAGGAGGCGGAGAAGGCCTGTGGTACCAGTGTTGCTCGAGGCAAGAGGTGAAATTCACCCTCGCCAAATTTGCCCACCGCGTGGGTCGCCCCGTGCGAACCCAGTCGCAATCCACTCCATTCTCGAGACGAGGTTCTCAGCCGCGGATTCCACGAGCAATTGGAATTCTTCGAGTAATTGTGATTTTAGATAGATCGATATTAAGTGCAGTTGAGATTCCGTTTCGTCCACCACGCGATCCACTTTCCAGCAGCCTATGGGTAGCCTCTTCGACTTCTGTAGGAAGCAGAAGAAGAAGAAGAAGAAGAAGAAGAAGCATTGGGGAACAGGTTCTAGATTCATTCACGTCGCGACGGGACCTTGGGAGCGGAGCTCGAGAAAAAGCATCGCATGCAGTTCCTACCGTAGACTCATCGTGTATTCTAGCGGGCACCTTCGTCGTGCAAAGTCCTCTCGTAAATGTCCGGACGAAGATAAACCAATAAATGCTGCAACGCGAAAAAGCTCCTATCCTATTCGTGGACTCCATTTACCTCGCGCCCGTACCGACGCAGCGGAATTTATCATCCCGGCATCTTCGGACTGAAAGGAGTCTTGCGAAATAATAAAATTCAATGGAGGCGTGCGCGCGTATTGGCAAACGCTTCATTTTTTTTCGGCTTACGGGGTCTCGCGTTCATTTTGTCCTACACACGGGTAAGTACCTCGACCTTCGGAAATGTCTTTCCGCGCGTCATAAAGTTTCTGAAAGGAACCGAACGACACGTTTGCCGAATTTGTCACAGGCATGACGGACCCCCGACGAGCGCCATTTAACCGCTCGTTTAAGTTCCTGTAAATCCTTCTTTTTTTAGGGCCCAGACTTAAGCTCCTGAGGTAATGCTACTCCGTGGCTGGAAAAAAATTACTGGGAAAAATAAGTTTATCTAAGAACCTCTTTCTGCGTTATTCCGTGCCGAATTTTGAAGGGAACATTAATATAAAGAAATATCGAACTTTTCCAATTCTCTCCGAGCGTACCTATTCTTAAATCGGCGACACAAATGCGCCAATGTCTAACGATTCATTTTAGTTGTTCACTATGCCATTCTGGTTTCAATTTCTTTAGCAATTCTCGAGGAAAAGAAGTTTAGAGTCTTGCCAATTCTTCTCGGGAAGTACAAGGCGGTGCCGGTTATCGGCGAGTACCGATCTAAAACGCGACGTGGTCTGCGTGGGCACCGTGCACGAAGATCTCAGCTTAAGAAACACCTCTGGTCTTGCCTACGCCTTTCTCGCGCTCTCGCGCGAGACACCTTTTCCCCGTGATGAATTAAGGGGATCCCGAGGGATTTCTTTTCTGCGCACGCGCTCTAAACGAATGTGCTCGCTGGAGCCGAATAAATAATACAGGCCGGAATCACGGGGACTTATTTATTGCGACGCTCAACCGCGCGAAAATTCTTGCGCGTATCGTTCGATGAATTATGCTTCGTACGGCGCATTAAACAAGAGCATTTCCTCGAGTACGTTTGTCACCTGCTCGCGTAAGTCCGCCTTCGGAAGTGCCTCGAGATTGATTTCGTGAAAGGTAATTCAATACGATCAATAGACTGTGCGAACGGTAGTATTACTCATTGTTTCCGCGCCAGGTGGAATGGAGCATTGACATTCCAAAGCAATTGTATTTAGACTGAACTGTTCTTTGCGGTTTTTGCAAGAAAAATGTTACCCGTATCGTCGAGGAACCGTTTAGAAAATAGAAAGATGAAATGAGTATCGGTTGAGGTTTAACTGGCAATGCTAAACGCTGGTCTAGGTAGGCTTAAAATCTTGATAGTGAGATCGTTAAAAATTCTTACACTTCTGAAATTACAATTCCATTTATCCCTGTCTAAAGATCATAAATTTTGTTTTTTCTTTCTCTACTGTTTAATCGAATTCCATCTTCCCACCGAGGATCTTCCAACCCAATCTTTGCTGTGCGTTCTTAATTTCTGCCTTCGAAATACCGTGACAGCAAGGGAGTCTCGAAAATTTTCCAAAATTCTCTTCGAGAAATTTCGGCACCTCTCCTCGAGGGAATACCGTCCATAAATATCGCGGCACGCACCGCAAAGGAAAGTTGACGAGAGGGAGGACGGGGTCACGCAAATCTCTCTACCTGTTCACTCGCATTTTCCGCGGCACGTTTCGCAAAGGGATCTCACAAAGGACCTCAGGATTATCTTCGAACGAGAGTGTTTAATGGAAAATCCCACCCGTTCCATTCGCAAAGCAGGCGAAAAGTGTATTATTTCGTTCAACGACTATTCTAAGTATTTTCATTCGAATGTAATCGTGAAACTTATGGGCTAGTACGAGTTTGTATATTTTACATGAAAATCCGTTGATCCAATTGTGAAACGGTACGAAATGATATTCGAACTTTCTTCGCACTTGTCCCTTCGTACCTGAGTGGCGCACCTTCGAAGCGAGAAGCAATAAATAAACATCAGAAGGACGGACGTCGAACGAAAAAAATTCCAACGAAAAATATGCACGATGCCTGGGTATTCGTCCCTTATGAATAAACAACGATTAGCAGGTTAAAAAAAGGGGGAAGGGTTGCGTGGCAGGAGGGAACCGACAGGTGAGCGAGCGGACTCATCGCGCGCTCAGCGCGTTTTACGTGCATATTCGTCACCCTCGGTGCCCATCGCGTAACCCACCGCGTGGAATACGTTCCACTGCGGCTCGGCTCGGCTCGAGCGGCTTCAGCTGCGAGGAAAACTGAAATTAATTGTGCCAATGGTCTACGCCAACGGAAACGCGCAAGCTGCGTCCGTGCGAACCAGCAGTTCGTGGATAATTATCGTTGATAACCCATGAAAAGTGGATCTGTAGGTAAGCGCGGTTAACGGGGTTTACCCGCTTCCAAACGAAACTTTACGAGATGGGATCAAAATAAGAATCGACGCCAATACCGTAGTAACGGAAAAGAAGTTATTATTTTTGCGTTACCTTCGTCTCTACTGTTACCACTGTGGGTCTAATACAAAGATCTCTTGCGATTTAAAATTAATCTGGCATTCTTTTTTCACGAGAGTCGAATACCTCGCGACAAAGAAATGCGCAAGTTAGGAACGCGCATGATTTTATTTGCTAGAATCTCGTGGAGATTACTCGAAGCCCGTCTTAGTCTCTTAGTACCTCCGCGATAATCGTCCTCCTCTCGCTCACCACCCCGTGCAATTCTCCTGGCTCGCTTACGATTCCCGGAATTCCGTATTCATTAGGAGCTAAGTACTTTACGAGACTTGGTACCTAAGTGCGAGTGCGCGGGAGAGCAGAGGAGCTAATGAGACCAGACCGGCTTTATCTCCAGGCGAGTGCGTTAAGACCACCCTATTGTCTCGAGTAATTTGTTAAATGAGAGACGCTACCTACATCGTCCACTGCAATCCGAAATTAATCGTAGCAAAAAATAAGAATGCGTCCGACGAATCGATTACATTAAAATATTTGAGAATACCGTGCGGCACGAAGACTCGCCAACCATCAGGAGATACCGATTGGCAAACGATCTCGTTGTGCAACAACATTACGTTCGCTCGTGGAACGCAGCTACTTTCTTATCCTATCCGCAGATCGTCCTAGTTGATCGAAGGCGAAATACACGATGTTCTCGAACAAACGACTGAAAGTCATTGAAAATATTCGATCTCATATTTGAATTTGGGGTGTCGTTCGCGTGTGCAACTTTCGTTAACCCTCCTCTTTTCTTACAATATAAGAGTTCATATATGCACTCGATAAAAGTTTCCAGCATACATGCGTTTGCCAATTTAATAAAATAATATTAATGCTAAAGAAAAAGAAATCCTTGCATCATTTCATTTGATGCGAAAAAGTACAATTATATTTCAGTTTCATCTTGTATACTTAATCAACAGAATTCACATTAAGCAGAAGGTATTCCGTTCCCTACGATTCGCAATCGCTGCCCAGGCACAGTTCTTCGGCCGAGACTATTCAGCATTCCAAGGGTTAAATCTTTTCAAGATATAGAAATATCGTCAACAACTTTCTACTGTAAAACGTTCATCATAAAACAACTTACGATCGACCTCTCATGGGAAGGTAAAAATTCGCAAAACTTCTCGCACCCTTCGTTCCCCCGTAGCTGGAGAATTAAATTCTCTGCTACACCCATTCGAATGCTCCAGCGGGAATAAGTTGGGTCACTTCGGCACTCTCTCGTATCGGTGGGGCCTCGACCGTTAAACGGGGTCTCCTTAGAAGCGCGATAATTCACGGCGATCAAGGTGTGGGCCGGTGAAAGAGGCGAGCCAACCGACCACGAGGAAGTCCCGAGAGTTGGACGGCGCGCGGCGAAACCTGGACACTTTCTGTACGCCCGAACGGTTTTGCATATTCCATCGTAATGACCGTAAAACTTCCCCCCTCGAAGCAAATGGTAGGAAATTATTGCCACGTCGATTAGCTCGCCGATGATTCTCGCGCGTGCCTCCATTACCCCGTAAAATTGATGAAAAGAATTTGCGAGACTGCGATCGACTTTCCCTCGAGTTCAGTGCTCGCACGGCAACTTCGTCTTCTCTCTTCCTCGTATCGTCGTTCGTCTAGTTTTACTGAAACATTACCGCTTGAGATTGATTCATTTATTTATTTACTTACGGGTCGAACTAAACTCCTTGAAAGCAACATAATTATACATACGCATATACCAAGAACAACCGCAAGTGCGAATTACACCTGTAGTATAGGAAACGCATAGAAATGGAGCTACGTGGTAAGAAGATTAATTACAAAGCTCTTGAAATTATCAATGCTTTTGGAGAAGAAATTAAGAATAAAAAACAATACTATTATCCCTTCGCGTTCGCGTCGATGATCGTCTTTTTCTTCTCTCTAGAAACTCCACGTCCTCGATAGTCCGTGCCTAGAAAGGGCTCTACACCTACCTCGCTCTCGCTAACGAGGACCCAACGGAGCCTAAGGGTCTTGAACTTGAAAGGGAAGGGTCTAGACGGAGTCTAAGCGTAGAATAGAAAATAGACCAAGTGGAACGTCGCGCGTCGTCGTGTCGCGTCCCGTGAAGACTCACCCCGGGTCGTTTCTTTCTGAACTCTCAGAGTGGTGCCTCTAACTGTTCACGTCGAGCGAGCCTCACCGAGGCACCGTTCGCCACCGTAAAGATCGACCGACGATCTTAGCCAGGTAGTAGCAGGCTACGGCCGAATTTACATTTTATTCGTATTGGTCAGTTGCACGCTCGAGCCGCGCGAGAAGCTCGCCGCATTTTCCAATCGACCACGCCTTGCGATCCCCTCTGACACTCCTCTCCTCGTGCTTCCTCTCGCAGAATCGTTTCGCCGCATCCATTGTACATCTAACTGTGCATCTCGAATACCTGGGCGGGAACGAGCGAAGAAACGAGCGGCGTACGTCGATGCACTTTGCGCAAAATAAACAGCCGTGAGCGAGGCGCGCACTCCGGCTGAGTTCTCCTCCGGTGTGTGAGTGTGTGTGTGAGAGAGAGAAAGAGAGAGAAATGGTGAGAAGAAAGAGAGAGATAGAGAGACCGGAGCCATCGGAGAGAAGGTACCTGAAGGAAATTGGTCGTCATTCTACGTGGCCTTCCGCGATCCTCCTTTGTGCGCGAGAAGAAGAAGAACAAGAACGAGAAGAAGAAGAGGCAAAGGAGTGTCCCTCGATGGATGATGCTGTAATTTTTCATGCATTTGATGATATTCAAAACGTTCACTCTCCTTTCGCAGATGCATCCTTTGAAATTACGTGGAGCTCGAAGAACTCTTATTAACGATGTATCTAAAGAACGTACTCTAAATCACCTCTCGCAGTTATAGAAATACGAAGCAATCCCACTAGGCGCTCAGACTTCGACGTTGGTTGCACGTATAAGAGGTAAGAATCTGTGGTTTATCCTTTCAATTCTTTTTTTCAACGATGCATTTAAAGCGCGTACTCTAAATCACCTCTCAGTTATAGAAATACGAAGCAATTCCACTGAGTGCTCAGAATTCGACGTTGGTTGAATATGTAAGAGGTAAGAATCTGTGGTTTATCCTTTCAATTTTTATCTTCCAGTGATATATCTAAAGCGTGTACTCTTAAACACCTCTCAATTATAGAAATACGAAGCAATCCTACTTGGTATTCGTAGTTTGACGTCGATTAAACGTACAAGAGCGAAAGATTTGTGGCTTATTCTTTCGATTTTCCTTTTTAATTCCTTCTACCTCGAGTATAAGAAGTCGTCTATCGTGGGAAGGGATCGTCTCACGAATGATTTCCATACGTCGTAGCTGCCTTCGGGTTCTCTTGATCGGATTATTTGCAAATCCGTTCGCAATCTCTCGAGAAACGCTCCACGCTCCTTTCCGTGGAGCTAATTAGCATCGTCTGTCGGTTACGAGAACGTGCGAGAGCGCGCGAGAACGAGAGAAGTAACGAAGGAAAGAAGAAGAGGGACTGTCCAATGTGGAGCTCGTCTGCTAATTCCATCCACTTTGTGTACAGTGACGCGTAATGTTCGAGCCCATTATTGCAGGCAGCAATTTAAGCCCCTAATTACACGGACGACTGGCGTCTTCCTAATTATCATTAGGTAGCGTAAAATCATTTGGCGGTGTATCCTCGCTCGCGTGGCGACACGGAATCCAGCGTCTCTTCCTAGATACGATGCGAAGGACCTTGCCATTCATAAGAAATAATTGACAATAACGAAAAAATCTGTACGAATACCAAGGGAAGTCGGAGAAAAAAATGTTTAATCCCGTTTAGAAATTCTTAAGAGCTATATCTTCGTTACGTTCCTTCGTCACGGTTCAGATGATCTTAATCAATTCATAGAAAGAATCGAAAACTGTTTAAAAAAAGAAAACGGCAAACAGCTCGCTACGCAACTGAAATAACTAACGTAACACACGCAACTTTTCAAGCCCACGTGAATCACAAATAAAGAAAGTTCTTTTTCGCGCGCATAACGAACATAGCGAACATGATACACGCAGCGCTCTACGTGACCTCGGCTTTAGAAAAACTCAAGTCTATTAAACTCGTACCTACTCCGTAATTAGACCCTCCAACAAAATTCCCTACCGAAAATCCCATTCGAAATTATTATTCGTTCGGAGAAGCTCGACGAACGTGGAGCTCCATTATTCGCGGCGGACGGTTGTCCCCTTTGGATCCTCACGAGCCAGTGGGTCGCAGCAAAGCGGATATCAGACTCGAAGGAGTCCGTCAGGACGGCGCGACGGCGCGACGCCCTTCGACGAGCCCTCCTGCGAGGCGTCGTTGCCGTCGCGCCACCGTGTACCGTCCCTTGACTTCCTGCGCTCTTCAAGAGCTTCCATATTATTTTTCCCGACGACGTTCGTGCGACATGCACAGTCGCACGAGGTAAAGGAAGACTCGAGAGAAGGCGAGCAGTGGTAGTCTCAGTGCGGGAAGGGAGGGACGCTCAGTTCGCGATGAGTAACGGAGAAACACATGTGCCAAAGTTAATTGGGACCTCCACGGAACTCAGCACGCGTGCCACATGCCGCGTCCTCGTCGAAGGGGCCCCCCCTCAGGGGTCCGTCGTCGCGCCAGCAGCGTCTCGACAATCGTGAGCCAGGCTTAACAATCATATTGGATGTCGCTGAACCGTGAAAATTTAATGCCCGGACTCCTTGGTGAAATGAGTGGGCCGGAGAAATGTACTTGGAGGAGGCACGAGAGGGAGAAGGTAAGGTAGTCAGGGTACACTGTTCCCAAAGCGGAAGCGCGACACGAGGATGCACGACATTGCACCGTAGACCAGAGCAGGGCCTTACCGACCGTTGATGAGTTTCGAGCTCGTTCGATCGGTTGGCCCAACTGCCGCTCCTGCCTTCCACCTAACCGCGTGTGGTCCGCCCAGCTAGCGCCTAAGTGTATCTACCTTCTATAAACTCGCGGACTTACGTCACATTCCAGGTGCCGAGTTAGACGAGGGAAAGGATCGGGAGGAGAGCAAGCGCGTACGCGACTATGATGCAAGACGCGAAGGATGCCACATGTAAGGTGAACCAGCGAGAGGTAGGAGCGCGGATAACCTCCTGGGAAGTGTAGATCGGGTCCAGGGAGAGCGGATCGCGAGAACGATCCCACTCGAGCTCGTCTTTAAGTTTTTCAAGAATTTTCTGGCGACGAAGATGCGTAGAATAAACGCTCTGAATGCGATTGTTGGATCGTGAGTTCTCTGATTACCTACCGCGTCCTTTGTTAAGCTTCTAGAAGTCCGATGATTCGAACGGATAATTTTAGTCTAGAGGCATACGTTGGAGCCCCACGAGATTTTCAATTTACACTCTCGTGGAAAGTAAGACCAGTGAAGTGTTAGAAATGAGGTTGAGCCGTAGGAAATTGGTAAAGCATATCTTATAAGTACTCACGGTTACACATCTTTTCGTACTTGGCATACCTCGAAGAACGAGTATGTCAAACTTTCCCTAAAATTTGTAAAAGCCTGATACCAAAGTCTACCAGTACCGCGTGGATATCTCTTTTCCCCGAGTTCAAGAGTAAAGTTTCCAAGTTCCTGGCAGGAGAATACTTGGTAAGAGGGAATTTTGAAGTTCGTATCATTCGCCTTTCCAGGTAGACCTTGTCTCGTCGATGATGGAAATGCAACCTTCCCGCGATCATCCGCGTGAACCTACCGCGCGGTTATTTTAAAGTGCGCGAGCCGAAGGGACACGAGAGAGAGATTCGATTGTTCGTCCGTTCAGCGGGGAGTCCCTTTGGTCTTACCTGACCGCGCCTGCCTGCGGATCAAGTGTACGGCGAAACTCCCTGACAGGAGGAGGAAACGATAGGAACGTGCTGAACCAGCACGGAGGATGGTTATTCCGCAGTAAATTTTATTGTTCGGAGACAGGGCCGACCCACGCTGTCCGGTTTCCGAGCGAGCAAGGCTTCCCTTCCTCTCCCCTTCCTTCTCTATCCTACTCCGCTTTTCCTCCTCCTTGCTTTAACATTCTTTCTCTCCCGAGTAACCTGGGTATAAAATCTTATCGCTCAAATAACACGAGGCGGCCACGGTGACGGAGGTGCTCGTGCCGTCGGGACTGCTAGTTGTCTCCTATAACAATACAATTACCAGGCAAGACCCTGCTTACGAGCATATGTATATAGTCTAGGTATAGGGCTACGTGCGCATTACCATTGACCAGATGATAACGTGCTTAGATCGGGCCCGTTTCACGCTCGCGTTACTTCCGACTCAAGGACGGACATTACGAGGGCTTCTCGTGAAATCTTCCTACCATCGATCAGCGATGCGTGATGAATCGCGTTCATTGATTTCAAAGTTGCCACCTAACAATACATGTTGTCCTTCAGTGCCAGATTTTAATATTCTTAAGAATAGCCAAAGAAATTGCGTATCAATGTACGCTGAGTTTATTCGAAACGTCCACCATAAGAGGAGATTTTTTAAATCGAAACTCCTAATTTATTGATTTTCTCTAAGAGCTTTATTTTCCAACGGTTTCTCCTGAACGTAGATTTATCTGTAATGAAATTATGATTTTCTATTTTCAAAAGTGAGTTCCGACGGATAGTTTCTCGTTACTGTTCTTCGTTAATGTAGGCGTTTCAATGACTTGTCGCGCATTCTGTCGAATTGCGCGAGGGGGGATGTGAATCGACGGGCGTGCGTACGCACGTGGAGGAGGAAAGAAAAGAAATTACGTGTCGACGATCCGCGAGAGCTCCACTCCTCCTCTTCGCCCTCGGACTGGAGGTGAATGCATCGTCTAAACACGGTGGCGGCGGCGCCTCCTCGATGCACCGAAAAGGCTTCGTCGTTTCCATTGAAGAGGCACGAGTAGGAGAAACAAGTTGCCATTCCCACGCCAGGATGCTACGACCACTTTCGCTATTATCCAACCTTATCCGACGTATTGCGAAAGCCGTAATAGGTTCGCGTTCTATGAGATATTTTCAATCGGGGAGGGGGGTCACGCGGTTCGCAGTCGTCTTCATCCATTAGCAACTCGCGCACAGCGCGAGGGCAACGTGAAATTGTCGCGAGCATAAAATAATCACACGAGATTGTCGCCCACGCGCGAAGAATAATCGTATAGCCGGTGGAAAGACAATTCTTCGTGGGAAACTTCGTGGAAAAGTTCATAGGCAATGACGGAACGGAATGCTAGATGCTTGAAATGAAATCTGGAAACTATGCATAGGAGAATGTTAAGAATTCGAGGATAAGAAAAAGTTTAAGTAAATGCGACAATATTCTGTTTGCAACGCGCATATTTCTACTCGTTCTTAGAAAAGCATTGTAAGAGGGGTCAGTTTAACGCGGTGTCCAAGGCTTCGTGGTCTCGCGATAAATTGATAGATCATTTTAGGGACACCGACAAGCGCGAATTAGAATATTTAGAAAGCAATTTAGAAAATAAGCGTGTCGGAATTTTAAGTAGTCGGCAAAGAAGGAAAATGTAGAAGAAATACGTGAAAGCATTTTCGAGAATAGAAGTGTATCCTGATGCGAAAGCACCCACGCCTTTTTCCAATTCTAGAGATACATTCGAAACGGAATTATTTTCACTAGAAATCCTTCGAGATAGTCCCAATTATTCGCTTCACCTGCATCCGCCCGCGAATGTAAGAAACAGTTCCATAGGTTTCTTACCCCGTCGTAAACCATAATGACACGATAGTTCGCCACGGCGCACCTGAACGGAACGACTTCTGTAGCACCAAGCAGGCAGCAGCACCTGTTCGTCGACACCTGACGTTCAAAAGGGACAACACTCGGCAGGGGTGCGAACGCAAAATGCGCATCGTTGCTGGCCTGTCGCACGGCGCCAGATGCTGTAGGAATATTTTCACAGCGATGGCCTAAATTTTCCATTAACATTTTTCGTCGGTGGCCGTTCTGCATTCAACGCACTCTTCCATCAGATTTTGTTCCTAACTACAAGAACGTAACGCTGCTGCGGGATAACGCGAAAGATAATAATGTTAGGAATTTTACGCAGCTTCCTCGGACAGCATGTTTCCACTCGCAAGCTAAAATTTATAACGGAAACGTGATTATTGTAATGTTTATAGAGACTGAGAAGATAATGCAAATTTACTGTTTTCTCTTTTACGTCACAATGAGAGGAAAAAGGAAAGGGAAGGAAAAACCGATAGGGGCCATTGTATTCCAGTAAGCATCCTGCTCGATGATGGTACCTACTAAACGTAGCCATTAATTAACGAAAACGACGAATGGTAAGGTGAAAGTTTCTGCAATAGCGTCGCGCAAGTCTTAACCAAAGGGTCGCTGTTTATGTTCGTCCGAACAGGCTCGAGAAACTAATTATGCTGTGTGGGACGTGTATTGGTAATGAACGGCTTTCGGATGATACAGCAGTTCTATTACATAAATCAATCTTTCGGGACACGATACAACAGAGGCACCGATGAGGCCAATGACCTCTTGCTTGCATCCTAATCGTTGCTCTCACAGAAACTGGATACAAGCCAATAACTAATTTATTTGTTTCAGTTTCACCAATCTTGCAATTAATTGCACGAAGAGATATTCTCATAATAATTTGCATAATAAATTACATTTCTTCCTATCGAATTTACCTAAGAAAAATATTCCGGTTTAATAGAGCGTAAGAGATATGATTTTTTATGAATAATGAATAACTTTTATATGAAGATACATTAGAGTTAGCGTTAGATCTACTTTATACTAGTGTTAACTTATTGCTTAGTCGTTATATTTGGAAGATCCTACAGTAATCTGGGGATTGCAGTGGTGTATATTAGACTAAACATTAATTGCAAACAATCGTACGTTAATTTATCTTATAAGTGAGGCCTGCCTAATGCAGGTCACTTTATACGCGCTTGTTCCTCCGGTTGCCTCTCATAGGCGTTTCACGAGGCTCCTTCCTTTCTCCAATACCGATCTCATCGCCAATCCAATAATTACATAATACAACTCGACCAATCAACCCGCGATCCTTCTTGCTCTTCTCATAACCTCAATCTCCTAAAAAAAGAATCAAACAAACCATTTAAGTGTCCAGTAAAAGTAGAAAATTCACATTGAAAACCTTCGTTGAACACATTGATACATCTCAATTGTCTTTTAACACTATTACATTCAGGGTATTCAAGTGCCAAATACATACATCACTTGCACTAATGAAATCAGATCGGTATGTCAATCCTTGAAAATACTTTCACTGCGTTTTACCTCCGACGCATAATGGACTGACGCAGTTAGTGGTCTGGCCGGCAGCCATACTCGTGGTAACTTGCGATGATGGGTCGGCATGCAACGTCGGAACTATTTCAGTCATACGTTGATTACGATTGGTCTGACAGGAGCCGTCGCATCTCTGACGCGTCGTCGGGTTCCCACAACCGGCGCAATTCGGCGTCTGCAAATAAACGAAAGATCGTGCATTAAAATGAAATCTTTTCCACGGTGTTATCGAATACTTGCCACTGGAGGTCCTGGGGGAGGGCACAGCCACGGATACGGAATCGGACAGTCTCCGACGCCCAAGCCAAAACCCAAACCAAGACCTAGGGTGAGCTGTGGCACGATTTGCATACGTGGGACCAACGATGATGATGGATAATGTGTACAAGGCGGCGTTGAGCATGTCTTTGCTATAACGAGCCAATTTCGAGAAGATAAAAATCTAACCCCCTTCCCAACCAATAATATCGTTCATCCACATGATTAAGCCGTTTGTACAAGTCAACTTTAAGCCGTGCCTTTCCGAACTCAGTATAACAATCGACAGTTTCTCAACTTGCTTCGGACATTTAATTTATCGTCTTCTAGATGAATTTGAATTAGTCGAAAAAAATCAATTTACATGCATTTCCATTTGGATCTTGTACGTAACGTGCAACAAACAACAAACTGATTTTTAAACGAACTCTACTCACGGCCCCCGTTGTGATCCGTAAAGTTGATGATGTTATTGATTCCTATATTTGTGTGGAAATTTGGAGGTGACCCGCCCACACCGTTCTTCGGCGTGCACTCGCCGTACAAACATTCCAATTCAGTTTCGTGTATGGTCTGTTGCCTGATCCTCGTCTTGAAGCAGTGGGAGCATTGCTTGTCACACTTGCCCGTCTCGCAGTGCTGCTTGCAGGTCTCCAGGCAGTTCGCCTCTTATACAAAATATCGCTCAATTAATAGAAGAACCGAGCGAAATGGCCACCCTGATTCGACGAAGGCAAAGGAAGAGGCATTCGATGTCTCTCATCTACGGACCACTAATTATCTCGAGTTGGCGACAAACAATTTCCCAAGTTTCAAAACACGACTACTCCAAGGACATCGTCGTCCTTTTCATAAAACTATCAAAAACGATTTGACACTATGGCCGAATGTGAACGCGAATAAAAAATCTTCCTCCGCCCAATTTGGTAAACACTTGTAAACCGAGATACCGATTCCGTCCATGTGAGGCTCGGTGTTCTGGATGTGTCCCGAGAGGTGATGCCGCCGCTGCCTTTGCAGACACTTCAAGTACGTCCTGTAATCGGAATTTCGACACTCGTGCAGGACCTTGTGATGCTCGCCGGACGATGCGCCTGTGAGTTCTGTTTCTCCGAGCGAATTAGCCGCGGAAGGTGAGACGCGCGCGCTCAGGTGAACCAGCGCTAGGGCCAGCGCCAAGAGTATCCGTTGTCTCCTCATCTCGTCCCTACCAAATGCAACTGGTAATGTCAGAGCATGGACGAGGTGCCTCCCACATTTATACCTTAGCCTGTTTGCTCGAGAAGGTAAACGACCCAAGCGCGTTTTCATGTCGCGCATTGTGCTCGTGATCGTTCTCGCCCTGGAGTCGACGTGGGACGCCGCGGCTGCCAACGTCGACGTGTTTGTGTCTCCATAAAGAGGAAGGGAAGACTCGCGAGCAGAAAGAGAGCCCGGCAAGCAACGAAAGATAGGGGAGAGTCGACGCTAATATTTTAACTCGCGAAATTTTTTCCATCCGCGCTTAGCCGCGCAGCGTGCACGACAAATTTGCACTGCTTATCGTCGCCGTGGCTGAGTATCTCGACGGTTCCGACGACTAGATAGGCCGCTGGTACCGAGGAGCTATCATCCCCGGTGCGTTTCTCCGCCTGTGCGTTCCTCGCGCAACAAGGATGAGGAGAACGTTGGGAAGCGCGAAAGGGTATTTCAAGCGTTCCGCTTGGCCGGACGGTAATCGCAGATGGGTTCCGCACGAAACAAAGTATCCCTTTCTACTCGTCGTAACTGCCGGTGCGTCCGTTACCGCGAAACGACCTCCAAGATGAGCCACGCCGAAAATCAACCGGCAGATTGTTGAGATTTTCCGTAGATTTTCCAGTGCAATAAACAAACGGCCGCTTCTCGTCTCGATATTCTCGCGACTGTAGGAATTTCTCGTTCTCTACATTTTACTTCTGCTTCTTGTGAATTATCTTTTTTTATGTGAGCGTGAAATTTTCGAAGTTACTCTGGAAAAGTTTGGACTCGTGAATTGTGGATGATGTTTCCCGAATTTAATGGGAGCGTGAGTCCTCTCGTTTGATCGAGTCGTCGGCCTTCATTCGCATAATCTGTTTGAGCTTTACTTCGCGATACTCGTAGATTTTTTAATCATAAGTGCGAAATTGCATAGTCGAAGAGTTTCACCCAGGTCACCGACACACCGGCTGCTTATCTCTCTGTGCACTTAAAGGAAATATGCCATCCCTTCCTTTATTTATACGCTTCTCCAATGCGCTGCGACATCCGTGCAAATAGATGCGCGAGGCGTGGTGTCGCGAAAGGCGCTCCTCTAATCTCGCCTCTGACGCGTCCATTGTGAAGAATGGCGAAAAATCGTTGCTAGGGGGATTAAATCAGATTAGAAATGAAAATGGTCTTATCGGTAGTGAGGCTATTTGCCATTGGACTGACCGTTCTGTACCAATTCTCCAAGACTTGTTACGGTTGCGAGAATCATTCGCATTTCTGATGTAGAAATAGCACGAAGCAGATTTGAGACGTTCGTATGTCAAATGTATCGATTCCTTCAAAAGCGGATTTAAAGGAGATTGTTTATACAGTAAAATCTGTAATAAAAAGTTTGTACCTAGATACAAATGTAAGAAAGAAAATCATTATAGATTTGCCTGTTTGAATTAACGACGCGACACGAAGCATAATCTTACGATTAGTGTCGTACATCTTTTGCTTTGAAAAATATGCGGGTGCTGAGTGATCGATGCTCAGATGACTAATGCTATACGCGTTTAGCGCGTTAATCTGTGGTATTTGCACTTAAAATGTGCATTTTCTAGCGACGCGTGAATATTCAATCGACCGGTGCACGGCGAAATGCAAATATTATCGACGATTATTTCTGATGAGGGGAAGATGTATGTCAGCAACGATGCACGCTTTATTATATGGGTCAAAGTCCCGTAGCCCCTTCGTTGAATATAATTTTTATCGTCACCCGTACGGTACATAAGCGTGCGCCGAACAGAATCTTAATAGTCTACTTGGCACGTGCTATTACATATTTAAGTGGCGGCCCCATTCAATGCAATTCTATCGTGCTCTTGATGATTCATAAAGATTCTATCCATACTTCGGATTCTATTACGTACAAGCAGATAAGAAATTTTCTCGTAATACTACCGCAGTGCATGAACAAAGTTTTACGACTAAATATTAATACTTTATACTCAGCTGTCTATCTATAAATCTATAAATATTATATATAAAAAAATCTATAATATCAAGAGCCGACATTGAACGATTGGTTACAAACCTTATAACTGGCGCCTGATAATTGTCACTTTAATGCGTTTTAATGCGATAATTGCTCGATGCGGGGTGCCCTATTATTCGAAAAAGGCATTACATCAAACGTGATCGTTCATGATCAAACAGGTTCCGCCAGTGGGTACCGTTTGTCAAACCGGAAGTGCGTAATCGTACATGCAGACACCTCACTCATAGTTAATACGACAAAACCTCACTATGCGTGTGTCTGTATTTATCCGGCACACAGTGGCCACCACAATTTTCCGTAAAACCTCTATTAATCAGCAAATATATCAAGAAATCCCGTCACCATTGATTTTCACGTATTACAGGAAAATATTCGTTTGAACGAAGCATGCATTCGAAAAGAAGTATAATTCAACGCAGCACGCGCGAAATGTCGTTATCATAGACCAGCGAATTTCCGTAACGAAATTTTTTTCAATGCAATGTACATAAAAGGACACAATAAAATATTTCCATTGCGGCAATGCCGGAACGCATCCGCGGTAATACCTCCATTAACACGAGTTATAGCACGACCTGTCAAATGCCGTTAAACGGTAAACGCATGATGGTTTATCGTTTCGTATAACTGTTCTCCAAACAGCGAACTAAACAATGTTCGCCATGCGGCATCCGTCCTTCGCTATTTGAACAACAGTTATTCGACGCGATAAACGATGTCGCGTATACTCGGACGACATTCGGCACTTATTGTTTGAAAGTGCTCAAAATGGATAGCATGTGTCAAAATCGTGAAATAAGCGATCTCCAACCGATCCCGATTCATATCTCAATTTCGAACCGCTCTTATGCCCGACTAATAAATATCCCCCTCAAGACTACCGACCGTTTCTACGATATTTTCTTTTCAAATACACTGAATTTTCGCGATTGATTATTTTCGTACTCGATCAGTCTCTTCTAGTATACGTGTGAACAGAGCCTTTGAAAATTCGCATCGAAACTGTATCGGTTGAGAAAATCGATACAACAACAAACTAGTAAGCGTTAGTACCAAGCGTGGATAGCATGCGTCAAAATCGCAAAATCAACAACCAACTCTCCTCTCCAACCGATCCCGATTCACATCTCAATTACGAACCGCTCTTATGCCCAAATAAAAAATATCCCCCTCAAAACTACCGTTTCTACGATATTTTCTTTTCAAATATACTGAATTTTTGCGATTGATTATTTTCGTATTCGATCGGTCTCCTCTAGTATACGTGTGAATAGGGCCTTTGAAAATTCGCATCGAAACTGTATCGATTGAGAAAATCGATACAACAGCAAACTAGGCGAGCGTTTAGTAAGCCGAAGCTTTAGTAAGCGCTGGGCCTTACGGTAAGACGCTAATACCACGCGTGGATAGCATACGTCAAAATCGCGAAATAAACAACCAACTCCTCTCCAACCGATCCCGATTCATATTTCAATTTCGAATCGCTCTTATCCTCAACTAAAAAATATCCCCCTCAAAACTACCGTTTCTACGATATTTTCTTTTCAAATACACTGAATTTTCGCGATTGATTATTTTTGTATTCGATCAGTCTCTTCTAGTACACGTGTGAATAGGGCCTTTGAAAATTCGCATCGAAACTGTATCGGTTGAGAAAATCGATACAACAACAAACTAGACGAGCGTTTAGTACGCGCTGGGCCTTACGGTAGTACGCTAATAGGGAGAGGAGTAGGGAGGTTCTACCATGCGCATGCGCACGCGTACCACGCATGCGCGTGCCTTAGAGCCACTTCGAGTTGTAGAATGGCTGCCGTGACCCGAGCGGCCCTGACGCGTGCGTGCCCGTCCGGCGTCAATAAGCTGTTAATTCGCCGCTCACGAATTCCCCCGGGTACCGCGCCCACCAAAAATGCAGCCAACTAGTTCCACCAGGATTCAGTCTACGTTGCGTCGCGACCGAGTGCGGTTTACTGGTCCCGGTTTGGCGTCCAATCGTGCCAATGCCGCCAGAGTATCCTCGTCCATCTCGCCGGACAGGATCATTCATTCTCGCGGGACCATTAATTGGTTAAAGTGTCCGATCGAGTTCGCGTAGTTCGTCAGACGGGAAACACAATCAAAAGCAATTAGTAAGTTCGTAATCTGACGTTTCCAAACTTTTCCCTCCGCGTTTGTTTGCGAGCAGCCCCTTCTACACCGCTCTTGCTATCCCGCACGACTACTTTCCCAATTCCAACAGAATTGTGGAACTTTCTTCGTGGCTTACTTATTCTTTTCTCTTCAGAGGAGTCGTCTCGCGTACAATGAAGAGCGAATACTCATAGAACGAAGTGGCGTGGACCAAAGCGAATTCATATTGAGCACCACTGGAGGCGAGTGCAACAAGTGGCTCCGCCACGTGCCAAGGGGTGAGAAAAGTTGGCGAATCAGCCTTTGATATACACGGGACCTCTTGGCATCGCTGTCGATGCGTCGCGCTGTGTGTGACCACTGTCGTCTCGCTCGCACGAGCAGAGAGACACGGAAAAACTGGACGCTACTGAAAGGTTCAAAGGGGCAAGTATAATGAGTATTTGCAAGCTTTTTATTGCACGGTCCACGCTCGGGAAGATCAGCATGAAGTGTTTGTGATCGTTGGAAAATATCGTGGCTTGTTAATTCAACCCGTGCAACGTTTCACAGTAATATAATTCGATCGTGAAGAATTGCGCACGTCGTGTTCGTTACATGGCCAATAGAACGCGCGAATTTCGCGGGAAGTAACGGGATTGTTTACTCGAGGCAGCATCGACGTTCCGCTACGGTTTATTGGGAATAACTCCTTTGGCAGTAAGTTCGTACGTAATCTCAATTTTCAACCACGCTCTAGTGTACTTTTAAGAAAAAGGCGAGTTGTCGCACCGCATTCCTTTCGTCCTGTATTTCTTAAGGTGTAAGAAGGATTTTTGGTACCTGAAAAAAGATTTCTATAGCGCGAATTGATCATCGAGTCAATTGAGCATTCTTATTTTCAGTGCTAATTTTTTTTCGGAAAGCAAACAAATTTTAAGTCAGACATTAAAGATCTAATCTATTGAAGTTGTGACCCACATTATAACGTGCGTCAGGTCTGAAAGGTTTAAAAGAACGAGCAAAATTAATTACGTCGCGGCGTGATGCACTCGAGTTGAATTCTACAGAGATTAACTAGCGTAAAATAAAATCATTTGATCCTTGATCAATATCTCGAATCTTTATAACGTCGTGCCACTTTCGTGTCACATATTAAACACTCCTATTGCTCCGTTATAATCTCGTTTGTTTTGTCATTGTGAAGAATTTTAATTAAGATCTTTGTTTAGATAAAAAAAAAAGAAAAGGGAAAATCGAACCATAGAAGATCAACTTTTATATTCAAACGAGTAATAATTATTTCTGTTGAATTTAACTTCGCGGAATAAAACTTAACGGGCAAACTAAAATGATTTCTAACAAAGAGTCGAGATGTACGGTCGAGACGGAACTTTAATTCGAGAAAATTGAGAGTGAGCGCGTGGTTCTAGATAGGTAATAACGTGCGATTTTTCTTTCCGTTCCTCCAGTATCCACGATTAATATGCAGGCGTGTGTGCACGGGGCTATCGCGCATCGGCATCGAACTTTCTACCGATCCATTTGCATACCATCGAAAAACTCGGTGCTGACATTTAATCATAATCGGCGCCGTATAAATATGCAAAACTGGATCGCCGCGGAAAAAGGCTTCTTCGGAACTGCGTTACGCAGCCGTTCAGATTCAAATGCACAACAAAGCCAGTGGCTTAGTCTAGCGCAGGTGTTCCCAACTTCTATCTGGTATTGAGTTCCTAGAAAAAAATGTTCTCTTGAGGCGAGCCCCTTCGAAATTTTAATCGTCGCTATTTTTCATAACACAGGTATCCGATTAACATTAGGTTTTCGGAAACTCGACAATTTAACGGGTTTAAATGAGAAACTGTGTGTTGTAAAAAAAGATTCAGTAACGCTAGCATGAAATAAACAAATCATTGAAACGTCATTGAAATCCATTGGATTTCGTTTTTCAACGAGAATCTTTACTACGAGATAAAACAACAGTTCGACGGCTGTATTATCAAATAAACGATTAAAACAATGAAACACAATTCACAGTAACTGTCCTAATTCTTCTTATATGAAAAACGTGTGAAATTTTCAAAAACGGAGCGATATGTGTCTACCTCCTTCGTCGATTCACGATCGAGTTTTCTCCGTCGAGCGCTTTCAAAATTTCGATTAGACGCCTTATCCAGTATACATCAAGCGGCCACCGTCTAAGAACACGACCCTATTTCTCACTTTTTCGAGCTTCGCTGCGCCGGTGCTCGCTCCAACGGTCTCGACCGTTGCGAATTACTCCACGTATACAGGAGGCACTTCATTAATGACTAATTCTATGATTCGCAGGTTGCACCATGCTGCGATGCGGCTATCGAATGTGAAACGATCGCATCGGCGCGTCGAGGCGTGAACGATTCAACGAGGAGAGGAGCGAGATATGTTACTTTCGTTTTTCGTGGGGAAATCACATCGGGCGAGCTAGCCGAGGATCGCAAGGGAAACAGTTGCGGAGCGAGCCGGTAGTCTGCAAGGAATAACGAAGGGAAGTCGAAGTTGAGCGCGGGTGAAACTTTCGTGCTTACGCGATCGAGAAACACCTGTGAAGGAGCGCGTAACAGGAGTGATCTTAGATATTACACGGAAACGTCCTTTATCGTGGAAGAATTTTCTCCTTGCCGCACCGTTCGATGACATTATTGCGATGCAATAAGCGAGGGCGGAAGGAAACTCACTGAGAGCGATTCTCACGAACGAGGAAGTGAAATAAGCGAAGAAGGACTCTCGCACGGGGAACCACACGCACGCGAGTCGTTTCTCGCGTTGCTTTAACCCAGAGCTACGATTACCTTCTCGATGCTCATTACCCACTGAAGTCCAAAGCCCTAATGGTGACTTAAAGCTATTTTGAGGCTACAATTTACACAAAGAACTCGAAAGTGCGCCAAAGTAAAGAACGAAATCGGATCGGCAGAAATGAGGACTATGAAAAAAGGAAAGCGTCGGTGGATCATGGAAAAGAGTGTTTCGGAGCGCGAGTCCTTCACGTCTGTTCCAAGTATCCAGAGGGTGCCGACGTTTCGCTTGTAAAGTATCCTCAATTTACTCGATGTTCAAGAGGATCGGAGAATGGCAGGGGAGTCGGAAGACACGCCATCGGGGTTACCCTGGTACGTGAAGTTCTTCGAATACTGGAAGAACAGAAATCGCATCGGGCCGGGCAAAGTTGAGCTACCCGACTGCGACTTCTTCATCGTTGGCCCGCGTAGAACCCTTCGAGTCCTTAGGCCACCCCTCAAGAGTGATTTCTATTACGAGATCGCGACCGACAGGCCGGAGTCGATAAACGACAACTTCTTCACGCGCTGGTCCAAGAGGCCCCACTCCTCCGGCAATTGCAGATGCTCCTTTCGACAATCGGACAGGCTGAGTAGCCCGGAGGAGCAGATCATTTCCGACCAGTTGAATCGCATAGGAACGAATATTCGCGATGCGGAGAAAGCGGGCAAAAGAGTCGAGCGATTGGAGGAGAAAATCTCCCTCGAATTCCAGAAGTATCAGATCACCGGTCGCGAGAGTAATCTCGAAAACAGTAAGAAATTCAAGAGTAGTCCGATCGACTTCATCAAGCCGCAAGAAACGATTTCGCCGTGTGACGAGAAAGGGGAGGAGCAGGCGGTTAAGTACAAGATAATAAAGGATTTGGAGCAGTATATTAACGTCCTGCTGGAAGAGATCCTCGATGATACCGTAAAGTTCATCGCGAGTACGGAGGACACTATTATAAAAGACATTCAAAGAACGAACAAGAAGTATTCGTTGGATTCGCGAAACGGAGTACGCTCTCGAGAGGAGTCGCCTAATCGAAGGATCGAGCGAACTCGAACCAAAGAGGTGATCAGTCTCGACGACATCAGCTTTTCGTTTCACGCGGACGAGAGTGAAGCGACGAGAACGGAGAGTCGATCTAAGGACAAACTTGCACCTGGAATGGGATACGTGAATCGCGCTTTCATAGGTACAACCGTTGATCCCGATTCGCTGGAGTTTTACTTGCACCATACGATGCCCACGGAGATGAATCTTGAGCAGTTGGACTGCACAGATTCCGGTATAAACAGCGTCGAAACCATCGAGTTTCAACCAGATCAGGAGCCCAGCTTGGAGCAATCGCTTTTGCAGATTATCGACGAAAAACTAGGAAGGTCTCCGTGCAGAGATAATATGGAGTATTTGAATGAAGAAGGTAACGATGAAAAAAACGTCATAGAAGGGCCAGCGACGAAGGGAAGACAACCGGTGCAAGAGAAAGTAACGGTAAGGAGCAGTAAGCGAAAGGATAAATTGGACTCGACGGAAAACGCGATGGAAGGTGCGAAAGAAAAAAAACTGGATGAAGATTCCGATGATACGAAGAGCCAGTTAAATATCAAAAATGGTATGCGAGAATCGCTTGGGATTACTGACGATGAATCAAAGTCTGCCGTTAACTCGACGGATGAAAGATTAGTAGTCGATCCTGAGGATCAAGAGGACGTATGGCACGATCAGGAACAGACGACGAAGTCCACTAGACCCGAACACAATCCGCGAGACTTCGTGATGTTTCGAAAAAGTAGAAAGCCGATGATAGTGTTCCTGCATGGTTTCGGCTCTTCGGCGGAGATCTTCGAGCATCAACTGGAATATTTCTCCGCACTGGGATATCCATGCATCGCTCCGGACATGTTAGGACACGGCATGAGCTCAGCTCCAAACCGCGCGAGAGATTATCATTTCAACAAATTGTTGACAGATTTGGACGTAGTGCTGAATCATTATGCCTTCAAGCCGGACCAAAAATGTATTTTGGTTGCACACAATTACGGGTAATTTGTTGATTCTTTTTTACGAATAATTTCCTCGGAAAATAGCGTATTGCTTTCGTAATAGAACTAGCCAATAATCGATGACTAAATAAATATTAAATTTACGTATAGGCGGGGAGGGATACATGACGTAAAAATATGTATCGCGTAAGACGGGATACCATAAAACAACACCGGCGTTGTGGTCGTTTAAAGAGATATCCCTTTGTAAATTGTGTAAGTAAGTTACGACAGTTATTGCTTAACGATATGTAACTCAACATGATATTACGTGTTAACGATACACATCGTATTTTTGAAAGCGCGGTTACTAAACACAATGCAGTAAAATCTTTGACAGGTGTGCCGGAAAATTGATTGAATTTAATTATAAACGCGGTTTTACAGTAGTTTATGAAACTATTTTAACTGTCTCCAATAGTGAGTCATAGTGAACAAGTATGGCCACATGTCTGGCAATCGCAGCCTACACAACGTGATGCTGTAATAATGATTCAACGAGTCATATTAATTCTGCTTTCAACGTTGCAACATGAGATGTATGTCTCCTCTAAAAAGTCGATCTGTATATACCCGATTACGTTTGCAATACGATGACTTACAGAGTGACTTCACTCGCGCCAAAGAAATGGATTCGATTTGCCGTATGGTCTCGAATTTTATAAACTCCTTTAATTTTACCAGCTATTCTTTCGAAACTAAAGAAGCAGTACTGCGTTTGTGCAGGTGCAGCTTCGCAACCGCATTAGCTTGCAAATACGACACCAGCATTCATCAACTCGTTTTAATATCCGGCGGCGGTCCAACACCATTAGCACCACCTAGTACAGAAAGCGCAGGACACTGGTGCCTAAGAGCAGTGTTGGCTCCTTTCCTGATGTGTGGATTGCACAAAGGCATATTGTATTCAGCAAGGGGTCGACAACATCCTTATTGTGGACCCGAGCCGGTGGAACAATGGCCGTCGCATATGAAGTACATTTTGGACGGCATGGTTTGGCCAGAAGGAGACTACGTATTCCATAGAAGAATTTGCACGCCGACACTTCTCATACACGGTCTAAGAGACAACGGGGTGTCGCTCGTGCAAGAATGTCAAATGGAAAGAGTGAGTTTAGACATTGGAACTGTCGCTTAATTTTTAATTATTTAATTAAAGGTAGAAAGAATATCACTGTTGCTTCTTCGATTTGTCCGTGTTTCAGACTATGTTAAAAGCATTCCTGGAAGCTATACCAGTAGCAGGTCACAGCCCTATGACAGATTGTCCAGAGCAACTGAATCATATGATACATTGTTTTATTGACTTATGGAAAAGCAAGACGTGGTAGAAGGGTTTTGCTGAAGTACTTTAAATTTTAGTGTTACGTTACTAATAACACATTTATTGTATAATTGTGTTATATTCCCCTTCGTGCTCTTGTTAAAATGCAAATTCAAACCTAGGTGTAAACTGTATTTAAAACAATGTGGCTCCGAAAGTCAATGTGCTATTTAAAGAGCGAAAGTTACTGTAAAATCATTTTACAGATACTAGCTGTTAAAACTAACTTTGTACAGACAGTATTTTATGCACGTTGGATAAAATAATCAGTATATATATAATATATACACATAGAATGGCAGATAGTAAATTGCAAATCCAAAAGCAACTATGTATGATTTTCATGTTTCTATAATAATTGTGCCAAAACTTGTACATGATCACTAAGACATTTGTTAAGATGTGTCACATTAACACAATAAATGTTTCCTTGTAAACAATTTATAAAATCTTCGGTGCAAGTTATGGAATTACTGTACGAGTTATGCCAAAGATAATTTTTACCATAATTTTTTCTATAGCCTATAAGGTTAATCGGAGTATAACTTATTTGTTTCTAATAAAATCAGTATCAACATTTGATCTGTTATAAATACAAGGATGGTTTATCGTCAACAAGGAACGCGAATTATATAAATCAGTCGTTTGAGTAAATCTAGTTACTCCAATAGAAAGAAGTACATATCAGCGATTAAGAAGTTTCTGATTAAGTGGATTTTCCGATGATTTCATCCACTCCTTTTTTAAAATTTGTTTTAACTGACTCAACCTTAATGTGGGATTCTGTTCTTTAATGATAGGCATCGTTTTCTCTTCAAATGATGCATATGCAGCCTTCACACGTTTTTCTGGATGGCGATCAACTTCTGGATCTTTTGTACTGCTCAAAAAAAATTACAAGTATTAACAACAAAATCACAGCATATAATTGAAAACGTAAATACAACTAATGTATTATTTTATTAATCCTTACCTCAAGATAGATAAGGCTTCATCTACACCATGCGCCGTTTCACCTTCGATGATAACTCTGTTTAAGTTTTCTTCGATCGGTTTTTCAATCTCTTCTTTCTTTTTCGTTGCTATTTGACTTCTCTTTTCTGTTGCAGCTATAATTTCAGCTTTAGTGACCTTTGCAGCAGGTTGTTTACCACCAAGTTTTATAGTTGCCATTTCTCTTTCTAACAATGCTTTTACTTCAGCTTTTTTCTCTAATTGTTGTTGACGTTTCTTTTCTACCTCTTCCTACCAGGATAGTAAACAAGCTTTTTTCATTACGTCCATATCTGCATATTTCCATAAGGAGATTTATGTGAATGTAAATTTCATTAATTGAAATACCTGCTTCTGCTTTTTTTTCATCACTTGCTTGTCATCATCTTGCCAAGCCTTGTCTTCAGCTTCCAAAGCCTTTTTTGTGGTTTCTGCTTCCTTTGCTGCTGCCTTTCGAGCTTTAGCTGCCACAGCCTTGCTGTTCTCACCCACGAATTTTTTCGGCATATCGACCTACGTTTTATTACAAAAAATACATATTTCAAAAAATATAATTGGATATATTAAATGTGACTGTGAAGCTAATCAAAGAAGTTAATCACAACACTTATTTTACTGTGGAAAAGAAGAAAACATTGTACATAATTCAAATTCGCGGGACTACTTCATCATTAGTCTATTAAGTTGGCAATCCGCTTGCGCATGCGCAAAATTAATAGTCAGCAAAAGGTGTTTAGGTTAAAAGGTTGTTACAATGGAATATTTCTTTAAAATAAACATAAAACTATACTCCGTTTTCGGGAAATAAATGACGTGGTACTCTAAAAGCAGGTGAATGCACAAGTTCAATGTACAATATTTAATAACATTGCGAGAAATGTCGAAATCAGCAGCGAAAAAGAGTGGGAAGCATCAAAAAGCGTGCATTACCAAAGTAAGTCTTGAACGAAAGAAATGTTACTTACCAATTACAGATAGGATATCAAAATTTTGAACGTGATCGAGATTTGATCACTTAGTAAGAGAATATCATGACATTTTCTCTGATACACCCGTTAACTTGTATAAGTAGCACTAGATGTCGCACACAGTTGAATACGACGTCATGGCTAGCAACTGTACATTACCAATTTACTAGATAATGCCATGCTAACGTACGCCCATACATTTTTATTTACAATATTTTTGGATCGATACCCCGTGCAATTTTTACGAACGCATAGACGCTTTAAATTATTATTAATTCCAGGAAGAGGTGCCAAGTCCGGTGAGTCTTGATAAAGAAGGAAATGTTGTTATAAAAATACAAGCCAAGCCAGGCGCAAAACAGAACAATATAACAGGTAGGACTATCTTAAAAAACATAATAAATTGTAAAGCATAAATTCAAGGATATCATTGCTATGTTAACTTCGCAGATATATCTCCTGAAGCCGTAGGTGTAGCGATATCCGCACCTCCCGTAGAAGGTGAAGCGAATGTAGAGCTTGTGAAATATCTAGCATCTGTGTTGGGTATGAGAAAATCGGATGTAACTTTGGATCGGGTTTGTAAAAACATTTTTTTATTACTTTCCTTTTGGTCGATAAATTTCATCAAAATTGATATTTCCAATGGTTTGTCTTTAGGGATCCAGAAATCGTCAAAAAGTGGTATCCGTTTCCGGAACTAACGTGGATACAGTCTTGGAAAAATTAAAAGAAGCGATGAAATATTAACACATTGTTTTATATCATTATTACTTTTACTTTTTATTATTACATCACGGTCTCCGCTACACATAAATCTATTAATTACAAAAATATTACATATTTTTTATACAAATTATCATGTCCATCGACAACATAATTTTCGTCGGTGTATAAAATATGAAAACATAAATTTATACGTATAACTGTCTAACTTAGAACAGCCTTACGCGATCAATATTATTGAATCAATATCGATTTTGTTCAATATACTGGACGTGTGAGGAGTATATTGAAACAATAATATTGACGGGACATATTGAAGAAAATCAAGCCATTTCATTTTGATTAAAATACTGTCAATAATATTGAGGCGGTGTCAACATTATTGTACGTATAGGGGGTATATAGCGTCAGTTTTTGGTCCGTCCTTGTTTAAAACAAGTTGATCATAAATTGACATTATATCGATCAATATTATTAACTCGTGTGAGGGGTGCCCATTTTTTACAATAGCATTGCATCAATAATATTGCTTCGATAATATTGTCTGTGTAAGGCAGGTTTTACAATTGTTATGCCACGCTTAAGTTATTAGAAAACAATTTCTGTCGTCAAACGCTTCTCGCCTTTCGTAAGGTATCCTTTACGCACGGAGTTAAACATATATGCGAGTCATTCCATAAGAAACTGCAAATGTCCGAGTCCACTGCAGATTTGCGACTTTTTAAACGAGTAAGGACTCAAATTACATGCAGAATCGAATGCTGCCTGGTACTTTTCAAACTTTTCAAAATGGCGACCAGGGCAGCCTCATATGTGAAGGAGCGTCACGTTTTACTTCCAAAAAATGAACTTCCGGTCAGAACCGGAAGTTGAAAGTAACACCATGAAAAATGCTGGAATTTGAGCCCCTATTCGTTTAAAAATTCGCACATCTGTATAGTAGACTCGAGCATTTGCCTTTTCATATGGAATGACTGATATAGATACATGAAAAAGGATATTCAGCTTTAAAGCTGAGAAGTATATTTATCGGGCAGACGACATTATCGAGTATGCGTTAGTGTATCATGAATTACAAGTGTTATAAATTATCGAGTAAATGTTGCCCGGTTAGCAATTATCATAAAGGCATAAAGATTTACGATGTTCTAAGATTATACATATAAAAATAAGTTTGGCGCGTAGCATTTATCGCGTCACAATTCAGTGACTTCATAAATCGGACAAATTAAGTTTATTGCCTTATTCTTGTATTTCGAAAGCTTTATCGTCCAGCCACGGACGAAAGATTGGTAATGTGGAAGGATAATGAGCTCCTCTTTTAGATGGGGCAGTACCCGCGGGTGCCCCCTCTTGCCTAAGCGGATACGTCGCCAGTACAATGGGTATTTGCAATTTAATTTCCTTATCCAAACTCTTTGGACTTATCACAAACTGCGCCAGAAATGACAAATTAATTTAAAGTGATTTCGCACCTTTTAAAGTGATCGACACCCTGCAAGATTAGAAACTTACGTAAACGTGGTAAAGAACGTTGATCAGATGGCATCCTCTCAAATTCGTTGGAGGCAAAGGCGGAACGTACATTTGTTCATTTAGCCATTCTTCTCCTTCCCCGGGGCGGATTTTACCCCTAGAGACACTAGCCAATTCTCTAGTCTCGCTTGCGAGTACTTTTCCACGGCACAAATATTGTATCGTTTCCGTTAAGGAAGCTTTAGTGGATTTCATAGTCACCTATGCGACAAATAAAGCAAAAACGAAACATACAAGATAATGGAGTAAATCACGTTTCGAAGCGAAGGTAAATAATTCATTTATGCCGACAACTCATTTATTATAACGCGACGACACTTACAAATATCTTTTATGCTTGCCCACGTTTATGAATTTACCTACGTACCTTACTCCGATTGCTGACCGTTGCTGAAATCCCTATGGTCTCACCAGGAACATATCCACCGCGATCAAGGCTCACTCTGCAGAATACTGGACCGCCCGAAACACAAGAGACACCGACACGCTGTTCAATCTCTTGCCTAGCAGGTTGCTGCACAAAAACATCGCAATCACACTCCACCGCTTCCCCTGCTGTGAAATACTTATTTTCAGGTCCGTGGAAAATATAATATAATATAATATCGGAGCAGCCATTTTTGCACGCTCGAATCTTATTATAATCGTGAGGAAAGATCCGATACGAACAGTCTTTTCTACGGTGGAAAAAGGAGTTGGCAATGTAACATAAATCTGCAGATATATCTGCACACATGGTCGAACGAACAATGCGGTCGCACCTCACGCTGAATACCTCCCGCCTACGTAACAATTAGCTTAAGTTTCATTCCGACCGCACCGTGCAAAACACCGTTCGATTCAGCATATGCTCCGAAAGGAGCTTTCCTCATTAGTAAGAATTTACATTGTGCAGCCTCTGACGAATTTATAATAATACGCTCAACGATCCATTCGTTCTCGGAGTTTTCTTTACAACCATCAAGGAGATTTATTTACCCCGTGCATAATTCTCGCGTGGACGTGTTTGTAAACGCACTTGCGTCTTCATTTGGGGGAACGACGCGCGACGTCGCATCGATCTTTGATCCTCATTTGTCAAAACTACGCACAAACGTGTTGGGAATAAATGTGCAATGAACGACCTAAACACTGATGTAGTGAAAACTGTTAATTTACGACAAATATATTTCGCGATTCAACGCTCGACATAAATTTTTACTAGACTTAATACTATTCCTACCATGACCGGTCAAATGATCGTTTTTAAAATTTCGATTACAATTTCCTAGATACAACGTAATTGCATCGCCTTTAACTCTTCTTAAAATATATGCATAATACATTTTTCAATATTTTTGGAAAAGTCGGGAGATTTAAAGGCGATGCAATTACGTTGTATATAGGAAATTCTAATCGAAATGTTAAAAACCATTATTTGACTGGTCAGTAGGAATAGTGTTAAGACAAGGAAAAGATGTTTACATCGTTCTACGAATTGATTTACGAATTAACGTACCTATATAATTGCGTTGGGAAAATTAATCTCGATATGCATGTGTATAATGGAGTTACAGCTTAGTCTACAATTTGGAAAATAATTCGGATGCCGATCGAAAGTTTGCCCATTAGCATAGTGAAAAAAGAAAGCGTCATCCGAACGTGACCGAAACGAGATGCGTACAAATCTTAAGTGAATCGATCAGTGCACACTTTCGTGCATCTTTTCAAAGCCCGTATGAATCTTTAACCTGCTAATCTGAAAACCGTAACAAAATTAGCCATACCGATACAGCGAAGACATGCTATGTGGGCATTTGCAAAGAAGAAAGCGTGCACGCATCACCCTCATTAAACGAAGCGTTCTTATTAATTATACAGGGCGCGTGCGTAAACGTTCTTTTCACGGCTTCATAAGGAAATGAAATCTGCTCCGAATCGTACCCCGTATCCTAAGAAAAAAATCATTAGATGTATCTTACAGCTGATTGCAAATCTTTTCTACATTAAAATAAAAACTATGTAGCATAAGTGCGCCCTATTTATATACACTCTATACTTTAATAGCTGCTTGTCGGACCAATTCAATTTAATATCACCACCGTTACTATTATTTTCTTTAAAACACTTCCTACTCACGCGGTTCTTCTTGACGCAAAAATATTCTCACAGTTTGATAACTAATTTCTCCCGTGACACGTCGTGCAAAACTTGACGGTCGGAGGTGGGCCTTACCATATTGAAAATTACCATATACTTGACCGCCAATGAACAAGAAAATGACAAAATTTAAACGAACATTTGCTCCACTGGCTAATATCTAGCAGGGAAGGAGTTAAAAGAACTTTTACTTAACGAAATATAATGAGATCTTACTGCTAGAATGGGCGGCTCGAGATTCAAGTCAATCGGGTTCATGACGACGAAGACCTGCTGATTCTTATGAGTGAGACCATTGCAAATCTTTTCTACATTAACATGACACGTCGTGCAAAACTTGACGATCGGAGGTGGACCTTACTATATTGAAAATTACCATATACTTGACCGCCAATGAACAAGAAAATGACAGAATTTAAACGAACATTTGCTCCACTGGCTAATATCTAGCAGGGAAGGAGTTAAAAGAACTTTTACTTAACGAAATATAATGAGATCTTACCGCTAGAATGGGCGGCTCGAGATTCAAGTCAATCGGGTTCATGACGATGAAGACCTGCTGATTCTTGTGAGTGAGACCACCTGGCTCTCGGAGCGCGGCCTTGCAGTAGTACTGGACCCATCCGTGCTTGCCAAGGAAGGTCGACGGAAGGCCCAGAGGAAGGCCAAGCTTGAAGGGAAAGCTGTGAATCCCCGGGGACAAGACGGAAGGGCCCTCGCCTGGAAAAGGAAACTGAGAGACATTGGAGAAAGGAAACGGAAAGAAGCGCGACGACCTTGGGGCCCCATCGTCTTCACGATCGGGCAACCTGCGTCAGATTATTATTCGTCAATTACCAGGCTCTCCGAGTAGTCTCATGCGAAAGTCGATGTAGTTCTCCTTGTCGTACACTCTCTCGGCGCGTTGGCTGCGCACACGGACCACTCCCTCGCCAACCACATGGAAATGCAATCCGGAGACGCTGTAGTCAGAAACGTAGAACATGATACGCCTTTTCACCTTATCTTTTCTTCTCTCTTCTCTCTACTAATCGCAATTCGCAACACCGTGGCGAGAACAGTCGTTTTCCTCGCGGTACTTTCGACTTTCAACGTGCGCGCGATATCGTTGTATCTACCAATAGCTACTCACCATAATCGTAATCTCCATTAGACGGAATGATTAATTAGTCAGTTTTTTCTGTGTGTACGAGTCTCGGTCGTTTCTCGGGACCTCGTTGAATGAAGAAAGGGGCGGAGTATTGAAAGCGTTACGAGAAACAGAGGTAGTCACTTTGGTCAGTGAGCGGGTCGTCTCCTCTCCCAGCAAATGTTTTGTTTATGTGAAATAATTTAACGGAGAAATGACAAAGTTGCTTTTCGTTTTAAACGTTCTTGGTAGCGCACCGATAAAGTTCAAGCTTATATTGGTCGTCGGTACTTCGAGCGGGATGAACTTATTAATGATAGACGAGTGAAATCTTAAATAGCTTTTCTAAAAAGTCTGCACGCTCGAGTCTGTATTTGTGAGTACTTTTTTTTATGCGGGGATGTAATTGCGCTTATTTAGCAGGTAATTGATGCAAATCTTACGTGGGATGCGCGTGCGTGTAGTAACAACAGGTTGAACAAAATTAGTGAAGTTTCGAAATTGGATATTTGGTGCAGATAATGAACGGAGTACTTCTTCAACCATAATTCGCTTGTATAATTTTTTATATGCGCTTTCTCGTCGCATCTACCTTCTAAAAAGAGACTTTGACTGTATATACTCTCCAGTATCGCGTGGCTAGGTCGCTATCTCGTTACGTCAATGACGCGTAAAAGTGTTCGTGTCCTACCGATAAATAAATTTATAGGCATGGTACTTCTTCAAGAAACGGCACGAGGTACTTGGTCGCACGCATGCATTCCATCCTCTGTCGTTCGATTAAGCCGAAAGGAGTAGGACTAAGCTCAGTGAAGAAACTAATAAAAACAATTGACCTACATACGTTTTCCGTCTATATAAACTTCACTCGGAAGCAACATATGTACATTGTATATTAAAATTCAACGTTGTACGTTGATATACGCGTGAAATGAATATATTACAGATATCGCCAATAAGCGAGAAAACATGGAATATTCTTGCCGTTGAAAAAGTATTATGTCGAGTGCAGCTCGTCCCTTAGATTGCAAAGTATTTTATTACATATGAGCATGCGCGCCCAACTACCGCTTGTTTCTCTCTTTCTCCCTTCGCGGGTTAGGTATTTATTCGATAGGAGCGGCAAAACCCGTTTCGTTAGGCGAGGAGACTTGAGCGTGGTCGGACAAAATTGAACGGAATCTAATTAATGAGATATCCCGTGATCCATCCTCCTTTCTCACCCAAGGCGCTTACTTATCCGAGCTTGCTCTCGTACGAACTTTTCTACGGGTACGCCATAAGGTGCGCATTTAAGCGACTAGAAGATACTCAATAATCCAATAGACGATCTAGAGATGGGTAGACGCATTAAACAAATATTAAATGGATACTCCCTCCGTGCATCGAATAGAGAGCTCGAGGAGCCTCTGGTACTTACTAAGCCTCGTCGTCCAATTCTATGAGCACTCTGCCGGATAGGAAGTGTCCGGGAAAGTACAGGAGGTTCGTATTGTCGAAGAGTATCAAAAATTTGCTCAACTTCCTCGTCATCCTCCCAGGCTTTGTGGCTAATAAGCTCTCTGGCACGATACAAGGTAGAACGGCAACAGGTGGACGGTGAATTACGTCACATGGATGGTCGCACGCTCAACCAACGCTCACTAACCGTGCATACCGAGCAGTAATCGCAAAGAAGTTGTCTTCGCGAAATAAAACATGATCAAGTTCGTCGCTATGTAAATTTCAACGAATACACCCGCTTAGCACTGGCTCGCGCGAGTAACCGAGATTCCAACGAAGATTCGAATGGTTCCGAGACGACGCGACACCTTTGTAAACGTCCAGCTCCCTTCAAATTCGAATGACGGGCGCGAACGATGACATTCCCTCTCACGCGACACGCGCCACGTAAATCGGCCCTTCAGGTCTCCAAAATTCGAGCTCGTCGGATGGCGATGCGCGCCTCCATAATACTAACTCGCAACGCATAACCTTCTGACGTCGTGTCGAGAAGCAGGCCTCTCTTGCCCATTCTTGGAAGCGCCTTCACTTTCGCTCCCTACTGCTCTCGCCCTACCTTCATTTTCTCGATCCCACCCACGATTTTGCTCTTACCTCCAGCAGGAATCGCAAGAGCGACCAGAAAGAGTCCTGCTTTATGCCGCTGACGGTAGATGGCGTCGCAAAACGGAACGAGATTTCAAATTAGCGCAAATCAATCCAATGCAATCCGATGTTTTACGGTGCGTACAAGTTCAACGTGTCAATTAAATATACGAATTGGCATGAATTGTTATTTCACAGAGAGAGAGAGAGAGGGAGAGAGCAGAGAGAGAGAGAGAGAGAGAGAGAGAGAGAAAGATGGGAAGAAAAGTGTTGAGAATTACGGAGAGGATAGATTGCTGGGTATATTATGTAATTGAAGGTATAATATTAGGTAGTGCACGAGGAGCTTCCGATTCTGAAAATACTATTATCGCGGAATCAATAAATCTGGTGAAGAGAATTGCCGAATTAATGTATGTCCGTTTCGATGCAGTAATAAAACTTGAATAATGCCAATGACCCAAAGGTGCGTAAACAGGGGTTCGTGCTGTTGTTGTGTATGTCCTTCAATTGGCCTGGGTGACTCAACCGACGATCGGGAGCGTCGACAGGCCCCAGTTCTAATCACACTTTCGAAGGAATTATGGCAAAAGTGGCTTGTTAGCTGAGAAAATTTAACGCAAACAGGATTCAAAAAACATGGAGTCACGGAGAACCGACGACGTGTGGGATAAAATTTGCTCCACACAGTTCATTGATTTTTTAAATAAACCTGATGTTCAGGAATCGTTCTTTGGTACCCCATACATAAACTAGCTTCTGTTACACAGTGACTAGAAAATGTGTACGTGAAACTATTTATAGTGGATGCATTCTCTGCTTACTGTGCAATAGTAGATCTTTATGTGAGGCGTAACAATGAACGTTTGCCGAAATTTCCGCGAACACTGAAATTTGTCGTTTCTTATATTGATATGCCACCACGTAAATTGTTGCTACAAATGAAATATAAGAATCTAATTTGTTTTATTTTGTAGCAACTCACATACATATACGTCCATTATTAAACCAATACTCACAAATTTGATCGTTTAATTAAGAATTAAAATGTTACATTAAATTAACCGACTGTGTTTCAAGACAGCGCAAAGGAGGTTCTATACAGACAACAGACTCCCGATGCTCGTGCATTACCATCGACGCCGACGGCGTCAATCTTGAGGTAAATTTATAATTTGAATGTTACTATTCAACCTATGCAAAGCCATTTTCTTTAGGACATTGGAGAATGTTTCCTTTTGCGAAGTAAGCCTAAAGACGAGTACACCTAAGTGGCTTAGAGATGACATTAACAAAAAACAAGAATATTTTAGGTTTGGACAGGTAATACTAAAAAGTGGGATATATACATATATAACTAATAAATGCTTTGATTAGTTTAATGAAATTCCGTTTTATTAGCATAATATTAAACTGGATATGAATTATATGTAACTGATGTAGCAAAAATACGGGGCATGTCTATATAAATGTTTTCAACTTTGTTGCACAGAATAACCATAAACAGGAAAATAAACAAGAAGAGAACAAGCAGCAGGTATCTGTTATTAGAAAATATAAATAACGCAATATTTATACAATTGAGATCAATCGATGATTAAGCCAGTAAAAAGAAGAGATGTAAAGTGGAGGAATTGGGTGATGACAATTAGTTTCTAAGACGGGTAATGCTATGTTACTTAATTATGATATATTAACAGGTTTTAGAAGAACAAAAGAAACCGATAACACTGCATCCAAGGACTGCAACTAAATTTATTAATAAAGTACCTGCTCCAGTAACTACAGACCACTATAACCATAAAATTATTAATGAACAAAATAAATTAACAGGACAAACTACAGCAAATAGGATTAAGGTGTGTTACATGAAACAGTAATATAGTACGTATATGTCATTGCAGCATTTGATGTTTGCTTTAATTACGTATACGTTACTGTATTTGAAAAGGTGAAATATTTTAATGATATGAAATCAACTTAAAATTATTCACTGCTTTACCTGCTTTATTCGGCATCTGGATTAAAGGTATGGTTACAAAAGCCATTTGTACCTCATCTACCAAAAAGATTCTTAGACATACCCAAAACACCACAGTTAATGACTACCTTACGTGCACAAGACAGAAAATGTTTTAATGAAGAAGTCAGTGAAAGGAGGAAGCAGATAGAACACGTTAAACACATGGTATACACATTGATATGAGTAAATAATCTTGTAATGTTTAATGCAAATGTTTAAATCGATATAAACGTTGATCGTGCCACTAAATTCACATTTATAACGATATTTCTTACTCAAATTAAATTATGTGTTTAATTTAAGTAATATGCTGTTCTTTGTAGTCCTCATTTGCAATCTATAATAAAACATATTAATGGTTACTATAATCACTAGGAATCTGTTGCTAAAAAAAAGAATGCAGATATAGAGACTTTGATGTTTAGACGGCAACTAGTTCATAAAGCTCAACCAATGCCTGACTATACACCACGATTGCCACAAGTACAGAAACGTCCTCTTACAGAAGCAATAAGCCCAGTGGTTAGAAAACGACGTCGTATATAAACTGATTTTTATTACCATGCTGTAATTCTTTGCACATTCCAGTATTTTGTAAGTTTCTTTCACCTACATTCATTTCTCATAGGTGATTATGAAAAATGTTACATTATGTCTTGTAATATTGATTCCACATTTTTTATTTAAATGTTTTGAAACCCGTAAGATAAAAATAAAGCTTGAAACATGAATAATCAGATTTAAATCTTTTCATGACTTGCAGATTTTATTTACAGCTTGCATATCCACATTTTTATATATAATGTACATACTGGTAATCAGATTGTATTGTGTCATGGCGGACGTTCAAACTCTATTAGAGTAATGCACATTGAATGATTACCAAAAAAGGATGATGTATTTTAAAAACTTATACGAATATAGCTTATTATTCATACGTATATATTTGTAGACCGATTTTTTTACCCAGTTCATATGTGTGAGTATATATGAGTTTAGGAATATGCACTTAGCTTCATTTTAAGAAAATAACACCAATGTTTAAGACAGAGATAGGTTTCGTGAATTTATGTTCAAACCGTGTTATTTTTAACAACAATTTGTACCATACTTTTTTACTCACAGCTATGTTAATGCTGTTTAGAAGATAAAATTTTCTCACATAGTTATACACGCAACTTTAAATCATAAGTTGTTTCGTCCTTAAACATAAACTTTTGCAATTAATATCCCATCTAGTCAGATGTCCGTACAGCAATATATATAATTTGCAATGTATAAAATTTAAAAACAAATTAACATATATGGAACCATATAAGACATGTAAACATTAAATTGTAAATATTACTCGTTCACGCTCTTCGCATTATTTTGTATTGTAAATTTGATTATGTAAAGCTAGTATGTAAGATAATGGTTGTTAATTATAATTACAATAGATATAAATATGAAAAACAAAGTTTTTCTTTAGCTTAATAAATTTTCATACACCCACTAACATGCACAGAAAACATTAACGCTTGCACTCACATAGACACATCGAACAAAAAGTGAAAAAAGGAACTCTTAAATGAAAGGCAGTGTTATATAAATTTTAATGTACTTCTGATACTAGCTACTTTTTGAAATTAATAAATCCAAATCTTTTGATAAAGCAAACAATAGGTTTACCTGAACTAATAGACAATATTTTACAAAAAGATTCAGTCATACATAATCATAAAATAATACTGAACAGATCTGTAAGAGGAAGAACCATTGTTTTTTACGCATTTGCAAATATTGCAACACCCTTATTTTATGTTCTCATGCATATTTATCCCTTTATATCTCCATTGGAGATACTTCGTACACATTTGCACACAAAATTTAAAGGAACTGTAGCATATTATAAGTATAACAAAAATATTATAATCATCCACCGTAGGCTCTTGTAAACCTTACTAAGTGATTCTACTAATCGAAATTTTTAAAAACTATCTGAACACAGCCCATAAACAGGTTCATTGTACAGAATCATTATACGATATACCGTAAATATGAGAGAGAAGACATATTGGTCTATTCCGACATGATAATGTACATATAATCTATAACATCATTAATTTACTTAGTCCGTAGTAGAAACATTTATTTAAAATTTTTTTATTGAAGTAACGTTGATGATGGAGATGGAGGTAACGATGGCGATGCTTGTGGCCTTGTAGCAAGAGTTTCTAGTTCACTACAATGAAATTGACAAACAGTGCTTGAGGTACTCAATGTTGACTCAGATAACATTCCCCTGCCCTTTCCTTTCCTTTGAGGTTTGATATTTTTATTTTCTGCTTCAACTATATTGCTTGTTTGACTTTTATGAAAGCATAACAGCAATGTTTTCAATCTGTAAGTGGAAATTTAACAAATAATTCATATTGATTGCCAAGAATCATATTATAAAATATTTTAGTATTAATAGGATTATTAAACAAAAATCGATGCTTGTTAAAGTTTGTACCTTGGATATTGAAATTGTGCAAAGTGTGATGATGGGCCTATGACAGCTAGCATAGGACACAAAAACAAGGTTGCATATACCCAACTTATGGCCATCACAAGTAATAAGAATATGCCAATCTGTATATAAGCTAGCACTCTAGAAGGTAACATAAGAGCACCAGCTGCTCCACTTGTCACTGTTGCCATTAATGTTGGTCCACCCATTTGCTCGAGAGCTACTTTTACTTTACTTATTCTTTCTTCGGAAGAACAGGCTCTATAACTAACTGCATAATGCAAACTAAAGTCTACTGCCAGACCTAATAACACAATTCAATTCATCATAAGGGCACAATATTCATTTGCATACTTAAAACACAAAATTATTAACTTTATACAATCCATAACACCGTATCATCTACATAATTCACCTATAGCTGTTGAGACTGCTACACTTTCAAGAACATTTAACTTCCATCCAAGCAAAATTAATGCTGCTACTGTGACAATTATTGCAGCTCCTATTGTAATAATAGCATATAAACTAACAAGGGGATTCAATGTGACCAATGCTAATACTGTAAGGGCTAAAGTCAGTGAAACTGCCATTGCCCATATGGTACCTTCATACAATGTACGCTGTAATTCATAAAACTCCAATCTACTGACAAACCAACCTCCTCTCATACCTGAGGGTGCACTCTGTAACTGATTTTGCATCCAGGATTCAACCTACAAATATACCCATTTATCATCGATATCGTTTATACGACATATGATTTGCTTATGGTACTAATGTTACTTTTACTACTCCTATTAATTAGGCGTAAAGGCAAGACAATTTTACACACCTAGTGTGTTGAGAAAAGTATAAAAGCACAATTACAAAATGTTTACCTCGTGAAAAAATTCATCCATCTTAGTAAAAGATAAACTATAAGCATAATTACTATCATATTCTATAATTAATGCTTTTATTTTGAGTGGAGCCATTAATAAATGTTTTGTGTCATTTGATTGTTGTGATAGTATAGGTGGCTCTTTCAAAAACTTCAATCCTGCAGCAGTAGTTCCATCTCGCGTCCAAAGGTAAGAAGGCGTGCGATGTAACTCGGCACCTGCTTCTGCTGCGCATTGTTTCAACACACCAGGTTTGTAAGGGAATGTGCTACTCTTGCAACATGGTGTATAATCAACGTGAGAATCAATTGGATCTTCGCATCTCCGCTGCATCCATGAATGTAATGATTCAATAAAACAGTTTGGGAGTAGAGGCCCTAAGGTATTACGATAAAATGGTTGAGCACGCAGATCATGACAAAACTGTCGAAGCCATATTTGTGACTTTGGATTGGACACGTCAAAAGAATTATCCCACTCTGGTGTACCTCTTGTATCGGGATTGAGGTAATCTCCATTATCCAGTGGTTTTACACCCCACACAAATCGTAAGGGCATAACTTCACTACTGCCAACCTGAAAATATTATTAAAAAATACTATAATAGTATTTTAAAACAAATAAATTAAGAAAATGACTAGGAAATTTTTAAAAGTATAATTATCATACCGTTTCCAGTCTTTCAAACCAAAATTTTCGTGAGTATACAAGATCATATTGTTCGAAGGGATGTCTACTATCAAATAATTGAAATTCGGGTGAATCTGGTAATTGTAGCCCAGGATACTGGAAAACTATTGCGCATCCTGCTACAGCTAAACTGCCCAAGCATATAAGCCAAAGCCATCGTAAACCTATAGCTGTATGTGTAATGAGAGAACTAAAGCCTACTGCAACCTTGTTTCCAAATATTCTCAAAGGACGTATGATTTTTCTTGTAATAAAATTAACTGGGGATAATGAAGTTAGCCGACAATGTTCCGAAATTACCACACACGCTGGTAACCATGTTATCATTAGGAAAAAGTTTGCAATAACGGTCATTCCTGAAAATAAACTGTACAATTGACTGATCAGTGTACAACATTCTCGAATAAAATAATTATCACTAAAAACTATAATTACCTGAAGCAATTAATAGCTGTCACATTACTCACAATACTAGCAAAAAATGCCACTGCTGTTGTTAAGGATGTCACAAACATGGATGGTACAGCATGTTTCATTGTTTCTTGTACTAATTGTACTGTCCCACCATTTGAGAGCCTTTGCTGTTTTCCACAATCCCATACTTTGCAATATATAAATGCATCATCAGCCCCAATTCCTTCATTCAGAAATATTTTGCTTATTATGTGCATTTGATACTAGTAATATGTTTATATTATCGTAAAGTATAACTAAATAAATGAATTTTAATTAATTATAACGGAAATTCATAATTATTTAATAACAGGAATTGCTCACTGTTGACTTACCTACAGCAACCACAATTGCTAATAGATTCATAAACGGAAAAAAGGTAATATGTAAAACTAGAGTGTACAGGGCATATGAAATACCTAGGCTGAAAAGTACTGCAAAGATTGTTGTAACCGTCAACAGAATAGAACCGGTATAAGCCCAAATGCATATAGTTACAAATATAATACCAGTGAGTACCAAACTTGAATCTGATACTAACAGCCGATCAAAAAGTGTACTTTTCAGACCCAATTGCATACCCTGTACCCGAAATTTCCCATAACTCAATCCTTCATTATTCAATCCTCTGTAGAAATCCAAACTAGCAGAGCTAGCTGCAATTGGAAGGAATAACATTATAGAATGTAACGTGGCATTTGATTTGTTCGTCGAGCCATGTTTCTGTAATAAAAATATTATCTATTATTACTGAAGCCCCCACCTATTAAAAATACAATAAAAATTACAAGTTTAATTATAATTAAATTACAATTAAAATTGGAAGTAAAATCTTACGTGAGTTTTAACAAAATCAACATCTAAAAGATAGTGCAATAAGTGATATGCTGCATTATGTATATAGCATTCTTGTGATACACGTTGTTGACAGTTTAAGTCTTCTGCACAATTTGATGTTAACTGATGGTTATGATAAAAATAAGCACACTTTTGTAAAAGACTTTCAACTCGCCCAAGATCGCCTTCTGTTACTCCTAAGCAGGAACTACGATTGGACAAGAGTGCCACATAATTGGCAGGTGACCAACTGCGGCAACACTTTTGTCCATTGCCATTGTGTTCAATTTGCATTTGGCACAAGGATGGAAAATGAGAATTAGACCGCAATACATCGTCTATGTGACACTGAGCTAAAACTCCCTCCATTGACCACAAATTTTTATCTTCTGATTCAGTACCGATAACTACACGGGCGTAAGAAGAGCTTGGCAAATTACAAAAGAAAACATTACTATCATCTAGATGGTTGTTTTTGTATTCGTGTGCAACATCTAGCCGATTCTTCATTCGCATATCTAATAAGTCTTCCCATTTAGTTTTATTTTCATCAATGTCGATCTTCCTTTCTGTATCATTTATGAACTTCTCATACTTCTTTGACTTTTTCTTATTTTTGCTTTTTGATTTCTTTTTAAAAATACCCTGACTGGTCCAAGTATAGTTTTGTAAATTAGCATCAGTCTGCAAATAATGATATAATATTAGGAACACAAAGCCTAATAACTGAAAAATCCACTAATGCAAGCAACTAACAAACAACTTGTACTTAATCTAGAATTTTTAACTTGTGTTTTACAGTAATAACGTACCTGTTGGTTAAGTTGTAAATATTGGTAATATTCCAAAGGATTATCAGTAAGATCTCCCCTTGGTCTACTTGCTTCCATTAAATTCTGCCAAGCAGTCAGCCTTTGTGCCAACAGGGTACCTCGAGCTTCGAAACCCTTAAAACACAGATTGTTGCTATCATCATCAAACAATAAATACATAATTATAAATGCTTAATTATTGTAATCATGTAAGTTACTTACCAGCTGTGGATCAGAAAAATCTGGAAACTTTCTAATCGTCAATGGGACTATTAAACATGTTGATGAAAAAAAAAATACTGTAGTTATAATCACATACGGATGATGTGCTATTAACCGTGAAAACCACCATACTTCCATCTCTACACATATATGTTGTATTATACAATTACACTAATTCATTCCTATAACAGAACAATATTATGCAAGATCACATAATGTTAGCGATATCATAAAATAAACGCATTAGCCGAAGGATACATAAATATATTGTTCATTATTAGTTCTTAAATACATATTTTAGATGTCAATATATCCAGAGGCATATTAATAGACATAAAATGTTTTACCATTTTACAATGTTGACATACATTGTTAATTCTTCGTCCGTAGCTTTTAGAATCCATTCAAAGGACTGTAGATGAATGTAACATGCATCATTTAGGATGTTATTTAATAATTCATATAGCTTTGCTTTGTACATGCTTGAATTTTACAGAATCGAACTAAAAAATATTCAATTTCTAATTTTACATTGTGCCCAAGATGTAAAGAAATTAATTTGAAAACGTAAACACTAAACAAATTAGAGAATTAAACGTACCTGCCCAATATATAGTAATTAGCCATTTTTCGTATTATTTATTAAACACCGTAATCTTTTCATTAGAGCAAAAACACATGTTTACAGCGCCCGGCGTGCGTAAATTTAGAAATATAAACTTATAAATTGCATAATACCATAGCATAGTTGGAACAGTACGATGACGTTTAGAGTGTCACTACGATATTGAAACGAACAAAATTTCAATTAGTTCTCATTTTACTTTCTTCAAATAACCATTCAGTGAAGATTGTAATGATAGGCAGGATAGAAACGATACGCACTCAATGTAAGTACATGTAAATATTAATAAGTACCGATGGCAGAAAAAAATTTCACCTAGCCTAACCCAAGCCCACGGTCTTGGTCCTGATTCCTGATCTACCTGACAATGAGCAGTCAGGTATCTTATGTATTCTTATGTGCCCCGTGTACCGCATGTACCTTCATATAACCAAACGTTAATATAGAAATTTCATGAAAATACTATTTCTCATAAAACAAAATGCACACTATTTCCCAATGAAAGGAAAATTTGCAATATCAGTACTCATATATTGCTAATAACCTTACGAAGTTTCAGATTATATATTTTGATAGTAGAAAAATGTTTCAGTTGCATAACTAAAAATATTGTTTGTATAATTAAAAACATCTGCTTAGGATGGACATAAAATTTGAAACAATATTCTCAGATAAGCAAATTTATGCACACTCGTCATTAGGAATGAAAATTTTGGCAATAACTGTTTTTCTCTTCTAAATAACAACTGTATTCCTTTTATATTAAATTATCGATAAAGTACCTTGTACGTTATTTATTACAAATATGACACAACTGTAATTAAAATTTCATAACATATAGACGTACTGTTTGTTGTAGCGGTTGTACAGTTTGGATGATTTTCAAGATGACAATGTAAACATTACACATTGTACTTATGAATTAAAATAATTAACTCTTATGATTTGCAACATGAAATGCTTATTTATACAAAAATTCCATCGCAGTAATCTTCACTTTACATAAAAGGGTTAATAAATATTCTATATAGTAGATATTGACCATTCTTAAACTTCGATAGGATTAACAACAATCGCATTTCGTTTCACTTCTTTTGAATCCTCTTCTTGATGTTGAATATCGTCTTGTCCCCGGATTCTAATGTTGAACTTGTCCTTATATTCATTAATTTCTATACCTTTTTTGGTTAACTGGTCATTCAGAGTATCTATAACTCTGATCAACTACAAACCCATAATATTTTATATTATTCTAGTACTCCGTACAAGAAACGCTGATATACTTAAATGCATATAATCCAAAGAAACAAACCTGCTCTTTGTTCGATACCAAGGTAGGCATTACGTCTTGAACTGTGCGCTCACATAATACACCACCAATCATTCTATAACATTTCCTTTTGGGATCAACATTTTTCAATGTATCGATAACAATCCTGAAAAATTAAATGCATAATTGTTAAAGAGTAGACGCGAGAAATTCAGGAAATCTAAAAGTAAAAGGTTAATCCCTTACTTATGTTCATTTAATTCCATTTCCATTTCTGATAATTTATGTGCCATCATTCTTTGTTCATTGCGAAGTGATTGAAAACCAGCGAATATTTCCTCATTGGATTTTACACCTTTGGCCGATTTACCGGTCTTCTTATCGCTAGACATATTAGGAGATCTAACCACAAACTAAAGACAGAACAAAGACAGCGCATAGATTCCTAACCTATGAACCTTAAATTGCTTATATGTACTTCGATGCACTACAATGATAGAATGTAGAATACACACGGTATGCTCACTTTCTACCAAACTCGTAGCAAACCGCGCATCCTCAATACGTCGCAAACGTCACAGCTCCTGCAACCGCCATTTGCTTTCTGTACAGCTGTGATAGCTGTAATCTGCCCAAAAAAGGTTTTGTTGTATTTATTCGTTGATTATCAATGATATTTTCTCTATTCTTAGTGAGTAGTTATTAATAAACTATTTATAGTGATACACTTGCATTGGTTAATTGGGATTTTATATTAGGTAAGTTAATATTTTTTTCAAACTTTTCTTGTTAACGTTTTGATTTGTTATTATATAGTATAATTTGGAAAACGCATTTTCCTTGTTACTTTTAATATTAACAGGAACTGAGTAAAATAATCAGTACATATGTTTATTTGTAGGTACTGTGAATATGATTAAATTTAGAGTTAAGCTTAAATTAGGATTAAGTTTCTAGGGTGAACATGCCATCGTGCAGTGTAAGAAGCTGCAGAAACAATACGCACAACAATATCATATAATGTGCAGTATTTCTTATTTCCTGAGAAGTCTGCCAATGAGAAAAATTCAACATACAGACTGTAAGTGAAATATATACATTGTATATGAAGCAATTGTATACAGGGTGGTTTTGTCTCAACTGTCAAGCCGGAAACAGTGAATAGAGCGGCTTAAAACAAACAGAAAAGTCCTGGACCATTATTCAAAATTCGCAATATTGATCGAGTTATTAACTGTTAAAGATCAAAGGAAAGAGCGTCCGCCAAAATAGCAGCGGGAGAAGCGATGGAGTCTCTGCGAGCTGTAGGACGGCCCAGTTTACCTACAAACAAATGCGGGGTGCGGTAAGGGGAAGAATAACGAAAAAGAAGCCGGCCGTGCAGCGGTGTCTTAGCCTTCCCCTTACCGCGTCCCGCGTTTGTTTGTGGGTAAACTGGGCCGTCCTACAGCTCGCAGAGGCTCCATCGCTTCTCCCACTGCCGTTTTGGCGGACGCCCTTTCCTTTGATCTTTAACAGTTAATAACTCGATCAATATTGCGAATTTTGAATAATGGTCCAGGACTTTTCTGTTTGTTTTAAGCCGCTCTATTCACTGTTTCCGGCTTGACAGTTGAGACAAAACCACCCTGTATACAGGGTGTTTGACATAAGATGGATAACCCGAAAGTTGGTGATAAATGGGGTAAAACCGAGAAGAAAAGTCATGTACCATAATGCAAAATTCGCAATAGTTATCGAGATATTAATTGTTAAAGATCAAAGGAAAGGGCGTCCGCCAAAATAGCAGCGGGGGGAGCGCTGGTGCCTCTGCGAGCTGTAGGACGGCCCAGTTTACCTGCAAACAAACGCGGGACGCGGTAAGGGGAAGGCTGAGACACCGCTGCACGGCCGGCTTCTTTTTCGTTATTCTTCCCCTTACCGCACCCCGCATTTGTTTGTTGGTAAACTGGGCCGTCCTACAGCTCGCAGAGACTCCATCGCTTCTCCCGCTGCTATTTTGGCGGACGCCCTTTCCTTTGATCTTTAACAATTAATAACTCAATAAATATTGCGATTATCGCAAAACGGTACAGGACTTTTATGTTCAGCGCAAGCCGCTCTATGTCCCCACGAGAGATTGTATGGGTGGTCTGAGACACCCTGTATAATTACAGCTCGCATGTGTTCTATCCATATCTACCCATTTGAAAGCATGTTTTGATGAAAAGTAAATACCGAGGATAAAAATTATAGTTTAAATGGCATTATTGTTGCAGACGCTTGACAAAGTTTGTTAAATAGGATAATAAAACATAGTATTAATCTGTTTTTTTTATTTAACCTTTTTCCATTTCTTTAATGTCTACTTTGAGTACCCCAGGGGGACATTGACTTTGGTGTTACACCATATATGTAATACTCCTATATTGCTAGCCACGTATCTTTCCTACAAGCGGGAGCGGCGCCGAGAAAGTGAGACAGAACATTGTACTTTCGAACATAATGCGCATGCGTTAGCAGCACTATAGAACGCACGCATGCGCAGTTGCGCCGAAAGTACGAACTGAGAGCATAGGATACTATGGTAAGAGTGAGAGGTTGATATATGACTGCCAATGTCTGCACCGTGATGTTTGCGTCGTCTTTTCAGTCCATTAGTAATATAGTAGTATTACATATATGGTGTACACTCAAGTGCACAGTCGGTGTCCCTCTGGGAGAATGTAAACCGGCCTTCTCTCGTTCTGAGCAGAGGGTTGTAATATATGATAGATTTTTGCCATTTTTTGATCATTTTGGTGATGTATTTGATTGGGAATAAAACGAATAGTATGGAGAAATATGATATTTCGTGGTGAAAACAGACTGGCCGAATAATTACCAAGAGGAAGTTGCTCGGCTGTCCCCGTAGGTGCGAGAAGGACAGCCTTAGGGAGGATTCACACCTTGGCAGAAAAACAGAAAGCAGAAAAGCAGAAACCAATCAAAAGTCGCGCTGGTACTGAGCAGTCATTTTGCTTTTCTGTTTCTGTGAAAAGCAGAAACTGTCGATTACCAGCGCGAGTTTTGATTGGTTGCTGCTTTTCTGCTTTCTGCTTTTCTGCCAGGGTGTGAATCCTCCCTTATGCGAAGCCGCTTTGCTATCCGAGCAAAGTCGGTGTCCCTCCGGCAGCCAATAGGAGGCCGAGTAGTCACCGCAGTGACTATAGCCCACCATAGCCCATCTATTTTCTCGATGAAATTTTATAATTTTCCATATTGTTCCTTTTATTCGGAACAAAATACGTCTTTTCTCATGAGAATATGATTTTTTAACCGATTGAGGGAAAATAAAAAGCACTTGTGGTTGGAGATCCGACCGCGACCATATCGTTACTAAGAAGGGAATGCTCCCTTCGCGACTGTCCGCGTAGGTGCGAGAAGGACAGCCTTAAGGAGGATTCACACCTTGGCAGAAAAACAGAAAGCAGAAAAACAGCAACCAATCAAAACTCGCGCTGGTAATCGACAGTTTCTGCTTTTCACAGAAACAGAAAAGCAAAATGACTGCTCAGTACCAGCGCGACTTTTGATTGGTTTCTGCTTTTCTGCTTTCTGTTTTTCTGCCAAGGTGTGGATCCCCCTTATGCGAGGCCGTTTCGCTGTCCGAGCAAAGTCGGTGTCCCCTGTCAACAGCCAATAGCAGGCGGAGTAACCACCGCGGAAACCGCGGTTTGTCTATTTTCGCGATGGAATCTCATACTTCTGCCTAAAAATCCTTTTATTCGCAATAAAATACATCGAAATGCTCATTGCTGATCATAAAGATTGCAAAAATCTATCATATTACAACGGCCTGCCCAGAACGGTGGAAGGCCATTTCAAGTACCTCAGGGGGACACCGACTTTGCACTTGGAAGAAAAAGCTGAGAAGACCTTTTTCGCCAAAATATCCTTACTTTTAGAAAATCCCCACTAATTTCTCCAGTGACTATCATTTTTTGCTGAAATTTCCTCATTTTTACAAAATCCCCACCAATTTCCCCAGTGACTCTAAATATCCCCAAATTGAGGAAAAATACACCTGGTAACCCGGCTACAACTTTCTTCGCGATGATTATACTCGTTATTCCGATATCTGCGTAAATCATACCAAAGTAAAAACAGTCAGTGTCTACTGGCGCCAAGCTTGAACAAGATCGGAGGTGAAACATCTTTATTTATTTTGTAAGCGTCATTTATGAAATTTCAACAGCTGGACGACTGTAAATAATATTTAACATCCGCTCTGTTCATCATTGGTCTTAACATAAAGACGTAAAATATGAAAACAATACGTTATTCTGTTCTTTGCTTTTCCTTCGGCGAAAAATTCTTGAAAACCAAATCCTTGAAAAGTACTATCTTACAATGCTCAGAATTAGAATCTGGTACTTACATGTTATTTAATCGTATAAAAATCCATTCGCTGTTCTCGATAACATTAGAGTCCTGTCAGATTTCAAAGCCATTTATTGGTCGAACGTTGCTTCGAATATGTTGATTGGTAATACGTTATCTAAAAATCTATAGTCTATTAATGGTCGATAGGGTGTCGGTACAATGTAAATTTTGCGTTATAAGATTATAAGACAGCAAGGGATGTTTCACAGCCGTTTACTTATTTCCCTGATTTATTGTGTTGTGCTGTAATCGTAAAATTCAATGATACTGCTTGAATCTCAGTTGTGCAGAGTTGTAAACTGCGGATATGAGAAGATGCAGTAATTCTTAGTGCAAAGTATAGTCATACGTGTACTCCAAAATTCGACTGGCGGAAAACAGTGTCCGTATTACTGAAAAGTATAACGGATAACATACACGCCAGGTTAGATACAGTGAAAGAAATACAAAAATGATTGTGAAGTTGAAGTGTCATAAACAATTCTGATAGTTTTCAGAGTAAACTCGAGAGTAAGAAATGGATGCTAGCAAAGTGGACGAGGACAGCCAACGAAGTGTTAATGACGGTGATTGGATTTGTCCGGATTCACAGTACGTTTTACTGTAATAATAGCGATTTCAACAGATATTTCCTATATTCACATATATATCGCTAAAGTAAACTTATACTTTATCTATTATTTTCTCAACATATGCTTCCTATTTTACTAACATATGACACGATTGATTAATAAACATTATTGTCAATTTTAGATGTGCCAATATAAATTTTGCAAGGCGAAGTTCTTGCAATCGATGTGGAAAAGGTATGTCGGGCTAGGAAATGGAGAAATATCGTCTTTCATGTTACAAAATAGCTTTGAACCATTCTTTGTAGTAACGTGTAGGATACGTTTAACAAAAGTACTAGATAACTAAAATACACGTTGCCACATAATGAAAATTAATGAATAGTGGTTACATTTTTATTATTATTAACTTACATATTATAGTTATGTCTTCAAAATTTAGTGTAAAAATGAGATAGTTAATCTTCCGTGTAGTGTATTTTGATTACTTTTATAAATTTTAATTCAGACAGAGGAGAATGTCCTAAGAAAAAAAAGTTGGGACAAGAAATTGGGAAAGCAGCTGCGGAAAAAAGTAGAGGCTTGTTCAGGTGACTAAGATAATATTAATAATTTACATAACATGTTAAACACATTGAAATTCGCATAAAACAATGTTTAGTATAAATTGCCAAATATTTATAAAATTACTATGAATGGCGACGTTTATTAGAATATTTTTATATATGTATTACAAAAGTGGATAATATAGTTGCATAATGAGTATTTTTCACCAGTATAATATAATTGTTTCTATACACAATACGTTTAAAGTATTATTCGTGTATTAATAGGCAGCATGAGTTTGATAAAATTATGAAAAATATATTCTATAACTTATGCAATACAGAAATTATCAAGTTGTTAATTCTTCAATTGTAAAAGTTACATTTAATGCTATTATGTGTCGTAAATAATCTAAGATCTACTAAATGTCAAAAACGATAAAGTGCATTTGATCTCAGTGCGGATGACTGGCAATGTAGTAAATGTGGAAATGTAAACTGGGCTCGACGACAACAGTGTAACATGTGTAATGCACCCAAATTTGGTGAAATTGAAGAACGTACAGGATACGGTGGAGGATATAATGATAGAGGAATTGTTGAATACAAAGAAAGAAGAGAAGACGACGATGAGTATGATGAATTTGGGAGACGGAAGAAAAAGCGAAAAATGGAAAATCGCTCTGATGATGATTCTAAAGACTCCAGGTATAGCAGTCCCTCCCGTAGTAGATCTAAGGACGAAGATGATAGAGGCAATACTGCGGAAGAAGAAGAGGAGCAGGTCGAGGAAAATGTAACTTGTATAAAGTATTGTTGTCATTTTCTACACTTCTCATATTGAAATAGCGAGTAGACAAAAGTACCTTTTGCTTCAGGACGACGATGATGACGAAGAAGATGACGGAGATTTATCGAAATATGATCTTAGTGAATGGGATGATTTTGTACCGTTAAAAAAAAGGTATGTGTAAAAATACAAGCTATCGATAATCAAAACGTATTAATATATCTACCATTTGCAGCACAAATGGAAATAGTATAGCTTCTGAAGAACAGCGGTCAAGGTAATGGTAATTAAGAAGCACAAACTAAATGTTTTGTATGAAATAAGATTAAGATATTTGTATGAATGTGTTACATAGAGTTGTTTAGTAAAATTAATGTTGTTAATGATGTGCCCCTTTATATAAAATACCTTTAGTCCCATATGGTTGTAGAAATGGAGATGATTGGCGTGACTCAGGCACATCCAGTCAATGAGAGACTATGCAGAAGGACAGGTTTGACTTGGGGTTTTGGGTATAAAATTGGTTCTGCTGTTATATCATAAATAACGAAAAGCAGTAAATTTTGTTAAGTAATATCCAGTTTTAGTTATTTAGAGACAAAATTATAGTTGATTTCGTTAAATAGGTATCAACAGAAGTACAATCACTTAATAGGTATGATAACGGATTAGGGAAAAAATAATAATTTAGCAAAGTTTGAAAGCGAAAAACATAACACTTAAGTAATACACTATTTTTTACAGGTACGAAGAACTTTGAAGAGCAAAAACAGCTCGACGATTAAGCTGTATACACAACGCAACAAGTTTAGTGAATTAGTGAGCACGTTTGAATAAACTGACCGATAATATATGATGTACGAAAAGGAAGTTGATTAATAATATGCTTTACATTTGTGATCCAACTCATAGCTTCATTGAATCTAAGGATGGAGAGAGAAATGTAGGTTGCCTATTTGTGCAATGCTGTCGTAATATTGCATAATAATGCAAAATTTATAAAGTACACAGCGTAGATAGAATACCGCAACAAATTGATGGTTTTGACATGACTATACATATATACTGTACACTTCGTTGTAAAAGCTGGGTATGAACTTGTAGAAAGCCTCATAGAAGTGCGAAAATTCTTTATAATCGCAACGTCTTAAGATTCCTACTATGTTATAAACATACTACCATAAGTGTACGATTACTATTGGGTTATACCGCTCGATCTGCTTGAAGCAACTTTGTTTTCCTAATATCCCACTAATACTTTTCCAACCCACATTTATCTATGCATAACATTTACAATTAGTCAATGAATATAATATAGTATTAAAGAAATCATTCCCTAATGAATGCAGATATGTGTTGATGTCTTTGGAACGAAGAAAGAATGGGTACATTTTCTTACTTTGACTATCACAGATTCAAGTAAGTTGGAAGCAGCCTACTTATTTTCAAATAGGGCATGGAAATATCATGCTTGCCCACCCAGTTTCAGCAGACATCAATGACTACAATCCTGATGTCCAGTTTAAAATTATGAAACAATTATCGATCAATTCCTATACTGACTTCTTGTAAATATCTTTATTTTTCATTTATAATAAAAATCATTCGTCAACAACATAATTGTTCTTATTCAATTATTTTATCTTATATCATTACAAACTACATGGGGTCATGATTATGCACAGAGTTGGTCACAGAGGATCGATGAAGGAATAAGAGGATGGGCGATATTGTAAGGATTATGTTGCAACAGGTATATATATCGTATATATGTACAATTATGAATTTGAGCTTGCTTCACTGCATAAGTATTTAGTGATAAAGGAAGGATGAATTACGGCACCAGCGCACTATCTCTTCTCGTTTGCATAAAAGTTCAGCAATTCTTGCAATTCCTTGCCCCAGCAACCTTTCAAATGAGGAAAGAGGTAAAGTGAGAGCCGTGTTCTCTTTGTTAATACTCCACTCCTAACATCGTTTTTTTAGCTATTACCGCATATTCCGATCGACGAAATAACGATGACTACAAAAAACCAGATTTTACATTAGTATTTACATTATCGCATAAACATTCTTACGCGGTTCCATAACATTTAGAATTTACAAATTGTCTCCAAAGTGAGAAAACACTATTTCCAAGTTGTAATTGGAATAACAGATTTGACGACAAACTTATTACAAACGCAATATCATGGTCTGAGTTAAAACGCTTGCTGGGTGTAATATACAGAAACAACAACGCAAGTAATGAAATAAGCGAGAAATATCATCATATGCCAGTTACAAGAATTGTGGCATAGTGACATTATGTGCTCTTTATAATCGTTATCACTTTGATGATTTTAGCAAACGCATTTTTCAAATACTTTCCACCAAATTGCTTGTTTTTTTGATACGTTGAAAACACTTCACATTAGAATTTGTGCAAAATTTTCTGATAATTAAGCAAAAGGTTACTAAAAAGGTTACTATGATAGTCATCATCATAGAGATATGAATAATTAATTTATTTGGGCATGAAAAACTGCTGATGTGAATGAGAATTTGGTGGAGGATGTAAATTAGGATGTGGTGGTCCACTGCCTCTTGTACCAGTGGCATATAGTTGTTGCTGGAAATTGTGAAATTGCTGAGCATAATTTGGATCTGACATACTAGGTCCACTACCAACGAAGGGACTGTTTTTAAAATTGCCACTGGCACCACCCATACTTGGCGGTAGAGGTTGACTCGCATCGGGGGGTGGTCCCAACCCCATAGGACTGCCTTTACTGCCAGACACATACATACTAGGGTTTGGTTGGTTGGGAACCTGTGATACCATATCAGGTGGGAAGACTTTATCAGGATCCATTGTATTTCCAGGAAATACACCTCCCCCAACCATGTGTTGCATACGCATTAAGTTAGGTTGTGGCCGCATGTTACCGACTGGTCTCATAGAAGGATGGACACCAACAGATGTATTCATTGGCTGAGCATCCATTCTTGGTGACCCTCCCATACCAGGAAGCCCAGTACTCATGGTAGATGGCATGCCAGCATGTGGACCCATGCTATTTGGTACACATCCATTAGGGAAGTATTGAAGATTTACCGATGGCAAGGGCATCTTTGATTCTAAATTGGATAATGGATTAGTAAATCTTTGAAGGAAGTCAAGGCTCGGTGGTCCTCTAGGTGGATGACCAACATTTGGCCTCGCAGGTAAGTATTGTATGGTATTTGGAGCACTGGGTTTTACTTGGACATTAGCTCCGTTATAAGGACTAGGTCCTGCAACATGTCCTGCCATCAATCTTGGTGGTGGAGCATGAGGTTCACCAGTAGGATATGCATTTGTTGCATTAGTCGAATGTCCGGTCATCATTCCATGGCCCATCATTGGATGTCCCATTTTACTTGGAACACCTGGACTGCCTGTGTGTGACGTAGTAGGGCTATAACTTGTCGGCGGACCTGACAAACCCATGCACATTCCACCAACTTCGCCGGCTTCATTTGTCGGCCCACCCATGTGGCAACCTCCATTCATTTCACCGCTCATTTGCATCATGTGCATATTATGTGGATTTCCAAATGGCATCATTCCTGCATTTGCGGCGTGTATTGGCCCATCATTGCCAAGCGCATTACTCGCTGCAGTGTTCGTTAATTGTTGGCTCATTTGGGCCAAAGATGTTATAGGATCAAAATGATTTGTACTCATAGCACCTAGACTGCCGAGTCGACCTCCAATATTGTTCGGATTAAGAGGCACATTGTCAGAAGGTTGACTCACATTTATGGAGGGCCTACCACATGGAAATCCAGCTGGACCACCTAACGGCGGGCCAGTTGTACCACCAGGATTAGACGAATTTATCACCGAAGACTGTTGCTGTTGCTGTTGTTGGGACTGTTGAGACTGTGATTGTTGTTGAGTATCCTTTGTAGATGGTGGTGATGTGTCTGGTTTTGTAGTAGGTGATGCTGGTACTGTCCTTGGGGGTCCCATACTATCTGACATACTTGTATTATGTGGCGCTGGACTACTTTGAGCACTTGCACTGGATTTATTGCCAGGTTTTGATGGATCTGCAGGTGTATGAGGGGTAGCACTACCTGGTGTATGTGGCGTATGTGGGGTATGTGGACTATGTAAGGAGCCTGTGAATCCACGACCCATACTATCCATTTGAACTGGACTTGCACCTTCCGACCGAGCGGGGAATTGGTTACTGTTATCTAAGCTTCCTGATAATATTCTGTTGGAAATTTCGGTCGAGTTACTGGTGCTTCTAAAATGAATAAAATACGATTATTGCTGAATTTGGTTATAATAAATTTACTTAAACTGATAGCATATTATTGTATATAATGTGCGAATGAAATATGACATCGGTACTTACGTAGGCAAACTTCCATCTTTGAGACTTGTATTAGGTTGCTTTTGAATGGTTAATTCCTGACCTTCAAAAGTATTCAGATACTGAATTTGTTGAGGGCTTGGTACAGGCATGAGATTTGCTTCTTTAACACCTGCAGAATTCACAGTTCCGCTGTGTTGTTGTTTTTGTTGAGCTAATGATTGCAGCGTTCGGCAAAACATACCATCTACTGCATAAATTCAATAAACAGGGAAATGTTATATTAATTATGAAATATACATAAGCACTAACAAAATAATTTTTAGGTAACACAAATAGTATTTTTTCACTAGATAAATCTTGAGAGACTTAAAGTTTTGACATGACTTTACATTCAAAATAGTAGCTTCACTAAAAATTTTACAGTATATCTTCCCGAAACATACAAAATTTTTCAAAATTAAAAATAATCAATGTTAATGTACATAAGGTAGTACAAACGAGCGCTATTACCTAAACTACAATGAGAAACACTGCATTGTTTAAAGATATTTACCATTAGGTGGTTGACCAGTAGGAAAATCAAGTGATGTATCCTTTTGTGGTGCTGCGGCACTAGGACTTAACGCCGCAATATGTGAATGAGAAACAGGTGTGCCAGGGTTACTGTGATTAAGACGGGCAGTAGACACTGCCGTTGCTGTGCCAACTGTTGGATTGGGAGAATCTTGACTTGTTGGACTTTGCACCGGCAAATGTCCAGTTCGTTGATTACTTAGTTGAAATTGTCTGTTACAATCAGCCGGTGAGTTCAGAGCTGAACTTGCACGTGGTGATGGTAATGATAGATTACTAGTGGGATTGTTGGGAGAAGAAGGATTTGGACTTTGAATAGCGATTGGCACACTTGCGGATCGAGTTGTTTGATGGTATGGCGGTGGTGGACCTTGACTACGAGGAATTCCAACCATACTCGCGCCACGTAATGGGACTGCACCAGGACTTCCAACACCTGTCTGCAATGTATATACATGGATATTAGAACAAAAATAATTTTCGGCATACTTTAAATATTATTTTTCAACTATTTGTAAACTTCCAATACCATTGGGAGCCAAAATGAGATGTAACGACGATATAACGAGAGAATATCATGATTATTCTTGTTGTATAACCGTGCATCATTGATATAAGCTAAGGAAAAAGTTGATTTACCTTATTCTTTCCATCAAGGAATTGATGTTGCAGTTTATGCCAATCCATATTTGGCGGACACTGGTTTGATACACCTACGGGAGGAACGTTTGTTGGAGGACACGATGATACTGGCGTTCCCTGATTTGTGTCCAAAGTATTAGCCGTTTCATCTTTGTGTTCGGGAAAGAGCATCATTTGCATTTTTCTAATAGTTGCCAATTGTACTTCACGATGCTGCCTTTGTTGCGGAGTCAGATTTTCATCTGGAACCTTAACACCTTGTAATGACGGTTGCAGCCCTCCCGGTCCAGGGCTCGTGGTACCTCCTAATAAGTTCGGACTGTGACTCATTGCAGTATTATTGGAAGGTTGAGGATTAGCTACAAGAGAATATTAATACATCTTAAGATCCAAACACCTTCTTATTTAGCGAGAACTGAAATTAGTAGCAAAACATACCAGAGTTGTTAGGTGAATTCGGCACAAGACAAGGCACATCTATATTTGTATCTTCCAATGAAGGTTCCGGATTAGTAAGAGAATTCCCACCATTTAAATTTCGTAAATTAGGTTGCTCATTCCAATATGGGGGAGCGTTTGGATCCAATGTAGGTAGTTCAGGAGGTTGTTCAGTCGGAAAAGTATTATTTGCCCCTCCTTGATGACTTTTTTGTTTCATCATTGCAAGATTATTAAGCCATTGAGCAGGATTTTGCCGAAATTGATTCATTTTATTTGGATGTTTCTACGGTAACAAGCATACGGCACATTATGTACACGAACGTATGATACATTCAAGCATATTATGCTACATTCAAAACTGAAAAATATTAAGTCGTTATATATTATTACTACGACAAGGTATACCTCTAAGTATTTTTTTGTGCCTGGCTGCGCACAGTGGTAAGCAATGATCGAAGGATATTGACCCTGTAACACTGCATCAGCACCTTTGTTTGCTAGTGTCGTAGAAAATACAAAAATTTGACTTTGTTGTTGCATATATTGCGCTTCGCCTGTTCCTGTATTAGTACCCATTTGTTTCCCAAGAACATTACTGACAAGGGGTTGAATACCATCTGCACTGATCACATTTCCGCTACAATCTGTTAAAGAGGTGCTTCGTTTATTATTTCAATAGATGATAATATAATCGCACGCAAGAGTACTCTGTTCTTAATCATACGCGTATTTCAATTAATCGCGTAAAAGTATATCAGTCTGGTAAACAAACTACTTGCCGGATAAATCTTCCGTAGGATTGTTATGATCTCCCTCTTGTTTAACTGAGTTTAGGATGGGCTGAGTACCGTTACTACTTTGATTCTCTCCGGCCATTGTACCATCTCCATTCGTTGGATCCAAACACGAATCTCTAGTACATTCCGTAGTATCCTCTCCCGTGGTATCCTCATTGTTACCACCTGACCCTTCTTCCTTAATCTTGACGGGATCCGCATCCGGTTCCTCCTTGACAACTGTAGTAGGTACGCAACTCGGTTCACTTGGCTTTTTCTCAGTTTTCATTTTTAAAGTTTTGTGGACAATATTTATACTGTCAGACTCTTATCACCGGTGCACAAACGAAACGCATGGCCACTACTATCCGCGAGGTGCGGAATTGTTAATGTAATATGGAACTGTTGAGGTTAACACCTAGTATCATTGACCGGTTCCGTAAAAACGTGTTCTTAGCAAATAAAATGTAGTGGTATCCTCGAAGAGTGCATGGCGGTACTCTGTTGTTTCTCCGGCAGAACGAGTATTGGTGGCGGCCAATTCTGAATCTTCTCAACCATTTAAGTAACCGTGCTTGTATTGAGATTTCCGGACCAACGGGAATCTTGGCTGTCAGCGGGTCACCGATATAGGACTACAAAAGTAAAGCCCAATACCACGGAGGGTATTGGAATGTGGAAAATATCCAAATGTCACCCTCGAATCCACGAGTACATAGCGCGCCTCCAGCTATTATGTCGTGTGGGATACGATACTGCACCACCAAAAATCTCCTCAAAACAGAGAACAGAGGCCAATGCACGCTACACACCAATTTCCTTGCCTTTCGCGAGCATTGTTCTCCAACTTTATTTGTCACTTCATGGTCGCTTTGATTATTTATTTCTTTTACACATGGCTGCCAACTTGCCGTCGAAAATTAGACATCGTTTTAATACACGCGTCGAACAAGGAAAGCTTCATGCGTCTTCCCTAATCAGAGAAGGATGGAAATAATGCATAGTTGCGCCTGTGACTCGTCCCAGCACTTGCTACGCTCATAAGGTTACTATTTTCGTCTTTCTTTGGTTATTTTCACTTTCTTCGTATCTTATTATAAGTATCTTTCAGTATCTTTACTGTTCCCGTATATGCATCCTATATCCCTTCGAAATAGTAAACGGATGAAGATAAATATCGAAGCAAAAGCTTTCGTTAATTCGATACGAGCACCTTTGAACCCATAAATTTGGAAATAATGAATGTAGAGGTGAATGAAATGTAAGCATACAGGGTTTTACCAGCTTTACTTTGCCTTACTCTAGTATGTATATATGTAGTATATTCTCAAGATTCTCACTGTTCTCACTTAACAATGTGCGGTTCTCATGTTGTGTAGTAGTAGTATACTTTCACAGCGGTACGTTTAAAATTCGTCGATCTACGGTAAAGGAGAAAATTCCTGATCAATGAATTATAAGTTAACATTTATTTTCAACTGTGAGGTAAATCTGTAGTAACGAATATGATTTGAAATCTGCAAAAATTACACAGTTTTTAAATCTACCTATATAGCCGTGATAATATTGATCAATATCAATATTTTAAAATATCCGTCGATGCAGATAATAATAAGGTTACACGATGACGTAAAAATACAAATGGCAAAATATCGAAATATTGTAAATTGCAAAAATGAAGAGGCGGTTGAAGAGGCGGACTGTATTGCACGCGTATGTGCATGGCTGCCCTTTTATTATCAAATTTATTCGATCCTCGTATAGTATTATGAAGATATTTATAAGCCACTGAATATGAATCTAGGCGAATCTATAATCAACCAATAAAAAAAGAGGTATACTTTTTCCTTGAACCCAAATAGCCTACACGAAATATGCAAGTATGCACCGTGTAGAAATAACCATTTATCTACCGTTCCTTTTACAACTATTTTCATCTTGTCGGTTCGTGTTAAATTTCATTATACAACGTATTTAGGAAATTGCACGTATAAACGGATTAACATTGTAAAATTAATGAAATAACATAACCTCCAAAGTTTATACTGATATATAATCACAACCAAAAGAAATTACAAGATGCAATTCACATCACATGTTGTTGTTAGAAATTTTGTGCAACAAAGGCCACTACTTCTCAACAGCAGTTATATTGTACGTTCGTTATTAAATTCGTTCGTTTAATTTTTTCAGGTTTCCATACATTTTTATAAACATGTCTCAATTAGAGTTAGATCCACAGTTTACCCAAGGGTTGCGGCTTTTGCATTCGACAAATAAAGATTCTGCTGAACAATTGCGAGCATTACTGGATGAAGCGATAAAACAAAAATATGGACCTTCAAAGATGTTGTGCAATGTGTTACACAAAAAGGTATAACGTTATCATACCCAACAATTTAAAGACAGATGTAAAGAATATCTACTTTACTTTATTGCATTTATATGGACAATAATACATTTATGCATAATCTCACGCTACTTTATAATAATTTTAGTATATGATGGAAGAGCCTGTTTTAAGCGATCATAGCAGTAGTAGCAGCAGCAAAAAAAGCAAAAGTTCTGGGTCTTCTAAACACTCGAGTAAATCAAGCAAAAACAGCTCTCCTATTAACTTACCGGCGCACGATACACCACCCGACATCTTACAGTCGGATGATACATTGGCATTAGAAATATTGGAGGACGACCTAACTTGCGTTATCTGTAAGGGAATGGACGTCGGAGCAAGAAATAGACTTGTAGAGTGCGTGGAATGCCACGCTTTGTATCATCAAGAATGTCACGTTCCACACATATTAGATTCACAAATAGATGTTCCAAGACTAGTGTGGTATTGTTCAAACTGTTCAAAGTCGCAGGTGTGTGTATTCACTCGCATTTTGAAATATTATTTTTTGTTGTCTTAAAGCTTAGAATATCCACAATTATATATCCGATACTGTTGTCTACAGTTTTCACTGGCAAAGAGTTATATTTGTAAGAAAGGTGACGGTGTTTTTAACTTTCATAATTGTAACTTTTTAACACATATAATGTGTCCAATATTTGTATTTTATACCTAAGTAATACCTATAGTAACGACAATATCAGTTTTAAACTAGAACAGTTTTTATACTAGATATTAAAGATATTTATGTTTTCTTAAGTATAATGATTATTGTAAATTCTAGATACCGAAAGAAAGGAATTCACCAAAGACCGTGACAGAGAGCAAACCTAAGGATCAGAAAAAAAGTAACTCAGGTAAAGGTATTACTTAATTAAATACGGTGTTTGTCCAACAGTAATTTCATGGCTTTTACAACAAAGGTGGGGGATCCAAAATGACACCAAACATTCATATCATTATCGCAGATAAAAGAATAAAAGATATGATGAAGAAAGCGAAACAAGATAAACGCAACTCCAGCAGTAACACAAGCAATAAAAATACCTCCGGTTCCCCAGCATTATCATCGACAAAGTCTTCACAGGATAAATCGCTATACAAAATCAAATCAAGCATCGAATGAAATTTTTACTCCTGGCAGTGTTGCTAGTTAGTTTTACCTAGTTTTAGTATTTACAATAATAAATGGGAAAGAATGCTTTGTTATTATGAAACTGACCACTTATACCTTACATCAGTCGTAACAGTTTGGTCAGCAAATTACTGTTCTAAGAATGTTTTATAATGTAAGGTAGTAAGTTGCCATGTATATATAGAATACTCTATTTTTCATGCAAATATCTTAAGGTACCTCCAATTAGACTGGATTTTTTATTATGAATGATATTTTGATCGTCTTTTTAATCATTTTTATTCGTACACCCCCTTTAGTTGCCAGCAATTTGCGATATAATCCGTTTTCTATGCATCCAGATAAGAAATTACTACTATCATCGTGTTTTTATAGTTTTTTGTAACTTACTTTTTATTATCCTCGATGAGCAGTTATACTATCAAAATATTCTCTGCTTTAATTTTGATACAAGTTTATATATTCATTTTCATTATTTGTCGAATATTAGAAACAAAGATAAATTATTAAAGAAAAAATTGTTAATGGACAATATACAGTGTAGGGTACATGAAATGTTCGCATGACACATGAGTCAGAAGGCTCATTAATGCAAGCAGTTTAATGAAGATCCGTTTTTTATCTCAGAAAGATTGCATAGCAAATGTAAATATGACCTAAATTACACTCCAAGGAGTTAACAATCCTAAAACGGGAAAATTTATACAAGCTATGCGATGCACAAAATTTTATTCTATTTCGTAAATTGCCCGTATTCACTTCTTGGAGTATATAATGATTGGAAGTTTACCTCGCATTAAAATTATGCAATATAAACAACACTATTTCAAAATAATGAATGTATATATCATTTATTCGCGTATCAGTATATTCAATTGTTATTTAGTAACTTATAAGTTATCCCTAAGCTGTGTATTTCATATCTGGTAATTAAAAAGAGATACAGAAAGACTGAATCGTTTATAATACCAATATATTTTTGCAATTTTTTAAATGCTTAGTTGTTTGTCCCTACGTCCCATTGAAAATTTGGCAAGAGTCATTTCGTTCTCGCATTACTTACGATCTAATTACGTGCAGGGTGGTGATGGTGTGGGTGTGTGTGGGGGGCGGGGGCGTAAGGGGTGGTTACTATTTACATAGGAGCTTGTATGGGGTAGAATAGGCACGCGCACACATATGTATATACATTCAACTCTCATATCTCGTACACCACATATACATTATCTAACAATAGAGAGAGTATGTGTGTTCACGTCCTACGCAAACGCAATGACCGCGTCTTTATGTTACACAGTATAAAGTTCCCAAAAGAAGTGAATATATTGGACATATTATATCTAAAGGGAACAGTAACGTCCCCCGATCCTCGCCAAAGCATAACGTAGAGTATTTAATTCGACATAATCTTCGAGTTCATCTATCCTACGAAGCATGACACAGTATAACTGGCTCACGGCCACTGAAGAACATTCTCAGTCAATTACATTACAAGACGTGAGTTGCAAATGTAGAATTGACAAGCTTTTCAGATGGATGGAGTCAACCGTTGAACGTACAATGTATGAAAATGCTCTACCGTATCAATACGTTTGATACCGCGGAACAATAGATTTCTTTAAAAGTTTGTGATTGCAGTTTTGTGGGACATACAGTTCGCCGTATGTGGCGTCTATCGTTTATCGGCAATACAAAACTCTTGCAATCATTTGTACACGAAGTATGTAGCGCGCCTGATTTTTTCTTAAAAGTGCGCACAAACAAACATACGCCCCACATTTATTGTTTTACATTGAACTGGGCAGTTTGTGGAACTTGCTTAAAAGAACATTTATAAATGTCCATTCTATACTTGTGAGATAAACACTGAGTTCTGGTAATATCGGACACATGTATATGTGAATATGTGCGCACGTGCGTAGGTGTACGTCAATCTGCACATTACGTGAATCTGGGAAACTTAAAAAATTACATACATATACTATTTAGCTGCACGCACAATGCTCGCTCCATGCGGATTATTTCTTTTTCTTTCATTGGTCCACTGAATCAAATCAACTATACAACTTATTGTGTTTTCTTGTGCAAATCTAAATGTTAAAGATGCTATATGCTGTTGTTATTTTCAACAGAAAATAAACCAAATGCCTTGTCCTTCCATGGCTGAAAGCATTGTGCGGTTCAAGATGCGCATATACAGGGTGCCCCAGGTAAAGGAGGCCACCTAAATATCTCCTTTGTCCTGAATGTTGCAAAGAACGTTTATAGCGCGATTTGAATGGGTTTAGAAGAGGTACGCTATGGAAGAGGAATCTTTTTTGTACTTGAATTTTTTTTAATTTTTTCAGGGTCATTGCATTTTTTTATGCAGAAAATGTGTATTTTCTTTTATGGCATCTTGTAGTGAACGAAAACACGCATTTGAGTATACCTGAATCATGACCTTCGGATGACCTTGAACAACAAAAATGCGATGAAATTGTAGGATACTGTTGGAATGGTAAATTTAATAAGTACACCACACAGTTTTATACCTTTCTGTATACAATCGTATGGCATCCCTTTAACCACTTTCTTGCATGGGATAATAAGACATCGTGCGACAATTGCCGATCTACTAACCATCTTTTCACGGGCATCTAAAAAACAAACATTTCTCACATTTGTTGATAAACATAACCCAATACATTCAGCATTTCAGTGCTGCCGGCTATACCGTGTAATATTTATATTAGAAACTTCAAAGTGATGTCCGTTGGCAGCGATACAGACAGTAGCACTGAAATCCTAGATGTATTGAGTTCATATACCATTCTAACACTGCCTTACAGTTTTATTACATTTTTTATGTTCAAGGTTGTCCGAAAGTCATGATTCAGACATACTCAAATGTGTTTTTCAATTCGCCACAAGGTGCAATAGAACAAAATATACGTTTCCTACACAAAAAAAAAATGCGCTGACCGTGAAAAAATTAAAAAAATATTACGGAACAAAAAGAACTTTACCTTCCATTATGTTCCTCTTCTAAAACTATTCAAATCGCACTATAAACATCTCTTATAACATTCAAACCAAAGGAGATGTTGGGATGGTCTCATTTAGCTGGGACACGCTGTATACAAATACCTTAATAAAATCAATGCATATAATAAATGCATATAAGCAATAAATAAAAAAAGTTGCACTCTTGCAGTGTGTATGAGACAAACACAAGATAAGTTTCAACACTTGTGCTTGTGCGAATTATGCTCATTCCATTGTAACAAACACACTGCGGGAAACAATTGGACTATGTATAACTATTAGTAATAAATAAAAAGATGAAATTTTAACTCTCTTACATATGTGTCAATTCATGTTTTTTGTATAAAAAGGTAATAGCACATAATTCCTCGCTAGAAGTAGATGTGCAGTTTTCTGCTGTTATTGTAAATGTGTTTATACAAAAAAGTAAGTCTCTACTTTTTAAATTTTAACGTATTAAATACATAAAACTCGAGGAACGATGATAATGTGTGTAATGTAGAGTTAAAATCTCAGCTGTACATTATTAAAGTCCAACTTCTAATTATTCACCATACTTAACTCTGCTATGGTCTCCAAATCTTTTTTGACCCTATTACCTAAAGACTTTAATTGTATAGTTAAATTGAAGACCGTACCAGGATTAAGTGACCATAATAAGTGTGTTGATTATACATTGAGCTCATCTCGTGCTTTTTAAATGAATTGCTTATGTATATTTCATAATAATGATTGAATATTTTCGCTAAAAATATGCATGTGAAATACGTACAAGTTGGTTTAAGCTACACTACATTCCAATGAGCGTAATGCATATCTACATTTATACGCTAGTTCTATACTAGCATTAGACATATGAAATTTTACAGTATTATACACAACTAACTGTCTTTGTAGAATCAAAATTTTTTACATACATAAACATGTACTGTCTTGGTATGCGGACGTAGCTGTTTTTTAATTACATAATCTCGTCTTCTTATTTTATACATGATGAGATTCATATACAAGAATGTACCAAGTTACAAAAATGCGCAAATGTTGTTATATTTAGAGGTTCATTAATTTTTGTAAGTCCGTTGAGAAAATCAGTTTTCTTGATGATAACATAGTCTTATTGTAATTTATAAACACCAACTGTGTAGAATAGAATATGTAACACTAGATATTATTGGCTACATTATCCAATGTATCACAAATTCTAAATGTATGGAGGTGTGATACACAAATAATTAGACATGGCATATACATACATCAATTTTAAAAATACAAAAGTATGTCAGAGAAATTTGTAGCATTGTAAATTTCTGTTTGTATGCACTTTAAAGTTGTAATATTGTAAAATTCTTTTTGATACTAATAACTTCTATCAATTTATACCAAACGTATACTTATTGCATTATTGTTTTTCTCTATTACATGCCATATTATGTCATAATCTGTATTCAAAAATATTGGTAATGCAATACTTTTAAAATAATAGATAATTTGAATGTAAATATGCTTTTTCTTATAATTAAGATCAATAATTTGCATGAGGTAATTACATGTTTTCACAAATGAACTTATTTTATAATAACATTGAAAATGTCTTCATCCACTGTTCGAAATATAAATTTTTTTTACAAGTTTATAACTTTCTACAGATTGACGTACACTAATGACAAAATTAATTAATCGACAGTACGCAAATAAATATATATAATAAATTTATAGCATTATGAGTGCAGGTTGAGGCTAGAATTTTAGAAATTGGTCGCGGTAAATGTAGACCATTAAGTACAAGAATGAGCGTTCTTCTAGCCTCCTTGGCCCTACATTGAAGAACCTGTTAAGCAACATCTATCATGTTTCAATCAAGCATTAAATAAATTTGATGGCTCTATAGATTGACAATTCGTAGGAACACATTAATAACGAGCCTCGGCAGTGTGTGCTGAATTTGAAAATTTTTACGAAAATTAATCTTGGGTGCAGCCAAGAGACTACAAAAAAAATTATTTTGCCTATAGTTCAAAACTTTAGTATAACTGCACTATCTATAAAAAATTAAGCATACAGCACAATTATAAAGGAGATTCTTTGTGATTACAGTCTGACAAATATTTTCGATACTTAATCTATGTCTCATAACAGTAAAATTATTTATACGCAAAATGCACGAAAAATACTTTTGCGTATATAAAACTGGCTTTCCAAAATCCTTTCCTTCATACAACTGAAAGGATTCAGGATGCATTAGCGTCTAATAGTATAAAATGTGTTCATCTGGCATTTTCCTTAAAAATATATGATAATAATCATTATTTACGCAGCATGAACAATGATTTGCATAATAAGAGTAATGTTGATGATGATGTTGATGATAACGATAATGATAATGATGATAATGACAATAGAAATAATCGAATTACATTTCTGTGGAGATTTCTTAAACACTTTACAAAGTTTATGCATTATAAGGATTATAAAATTATATTTCTAGTGGCCTATATTTGCTTAATTATGTCATATTAATACTAACCCATTTGTAAAAACAGTAAAAAAGAACGGTAAAAACAGTAATAAAAAGACGTTTATGAACTTTTCGTATATGTATAGGCCAAAATTATACTGAGCTGCTTTTTTAACTAAAAATTATTGATTTTTAGGTTACTATTATTTCGATATTCTTATATTAGTATTATCTCTTACTCTGTTTCTGAATAGAGAATTCATCCTCAAATTATAATACATATACAGTCCCCCTCTAGCTAGTTCACTACAATCCATAGAGGTGTATGTGGTGTGATTCTTCACTTCATATATTTCTTATGTATATATATTTATATATTTATATAACATATTAATAATTATATATTATAATGAAGATAGTAGGCGTAGCCACTCGTGCTCGGATCACAGACTACTTGCTGTCGTACTTCTGTACAAACAGTCTGGTGGACACTATGGCTTTCTCACTTAGTCTTACACATGTTACTTTATGTTATGTGCGCATATCGTATTGTATACACGCATAGAAATTAGCTCAGCATCAAATTAATTCTCCTTGTAATGTATATTCCTTCCAGTTAGCTTGTTAAAACATTTAAATCTGTTCTCTTACATTAATATTGTGGATTTAGCTTTGTGACGACAATACAGCATTTAGCATAAGAAGTATGTATACACACATATATGTATGCTTCATTTAAATACATACATATATATGTACATATCACTTATGTGTGTATATAGACATACATTGAGAAAGAGGGAGAAAAACCGATTATGAGAGACTACTATTTAGAATCATTAAGATTTCATTGAGTATTTTCATCGCAGATTGTCGTCACGTTAGTCTTTGATAAATGTACCTATACCTATATTGTATGCTTGACAAATTACACTTCAGACTTAGAATCATACATACTGTCTGCTAAAATCTACACGTGTTCACGAGCGAAACTAAGCGTGCCCATGCTTTGTGGACACATACAACGCATCAGGACTTACCCCGAGGCTATTATCCAGCCAACCGTAACGAAATCGCACACTTTTATGGTATTAGTATTCACATGGTGTCTATATTTGTACATATGTAACGAGGTGTATCTGATGCATGAAGTGGAGGCACTAGTCAGTGTTTCTGGAGAGGTTGACAGATCCTGGGGTGGGTTTAAAGAGGTTGTGTCAGCAGGCATTAGAGTCTTCTCCCTCAAGTGTACATGCCACATTCTCTAGCCTGTGAGCTAGATGTAGTTTACGACAGCCTGCGTCTGTCTCCAAGGCCTCTAGAATCTGCAATTAGCAAAATTAGTATACAGTACACTTTTGACGTATCGAGCAATTTCATTTTTCATTTAAAATAAAATATTTATAAAAAAAATAATTCGACACAGTTACAAAAACTACCTGCATATGATTATTATTTTAGCATAACTTACTTGTTCATAATACTTGCTGACATAGATATACAGCTCTTTCAAAGCTGCAATCACATCAAATTCATTGGCATGAGATGCACTTAGCTGTTGCATGGCACTAGACATTTCTTGATCTGTAATTTGTGGCAATCTCTGTACATCTGAATAAAATCTACCCACTTTTTCTCGATAATGTGGTATATCCTTTGCAAATAGCAATTTGTTAGATGGCGAATCTTTGCCTAGTCTATGTTCAGTCATTGAACACGAGTCCATAAATGTCTGTGCTATCACAGAGAGACTTGAGTCAACTGTTGTAGACTTATTTATATCGAACATGAAATCTGGGTTTTTAATAAAGTTTACCCAAAACCTCAATGGTAAACTGTTTGATTTCCATGCGTGGGCTACTTCAGGATCTGCAATACCATGTTGTTTAGCAGCTTCATCTAGTAAATCGAACAACCATTTTACAGCGCTAGGCAAAGCCTCATTAGCTGTTAATATTGTGTTTAAAAAGTCATCGACGAATTTCTGTACTGTCCCCTTTGTGGACAATAACCTTGTCAAAAATATTTCAGGTATAGCTTTATGCGTCCTTTCAGGATGATGATGTTTACTGCTAGTGAAACCCATGCCTGGTGGGTAATGCACATCTTCTATGGGTCTTACTAAATGATACAGTCGTTGATTACCCCCGTGACCACTCTCCACATCGCCGTTGGCTGTTATAATTGGTGGAGAATGTTGGGGATCAAAGTATAAACCACCGCCAGAATGATTGTACATCAATGGACTGACTAAACCATGATTTGGTGTGGATGGAAGATGTGTGGACGAACAATGATTTGTGTGTCGTTGCAAATGATGATGTGTATAATGATGAATTTGTTGCTGTTGATGGTGATGATAGTGCGATGGTTTACAATTATGACAAGGTGGTTTACAAGTAACCGAAAAACCATCGTTTTGTCGTGGAATTAATGACATTACTGCTGATTCTTTTACTCCGTAATGTGCCAAAGTATTAATCTTTTTCCATTCACCACTGCATTTAGTCGTTAAATCTTCATCTTGAAGAGTTAAATGGCCACCTCTACCATGTCTCCACTCAAGATCTACATCATAAACGGACGGCCTCAATGAGAAAGGTGTATTTTTATAAAGTGCGTCAAGTATCTTTGACTTTACTTGACTTATTGTGTCACAATCTAAGACTTTACATTGTATTTTTTCATCGAGATCGTCTTGAACAACATGTAAAGTTACAATATTATGTTCAATTTGCTCCCTTAGAAGTCGTTCTTCAGATAAGGAATACCTAGCATCGTGTGTTATAACATCCACAGGGCCTTTTTCAATTTGGTGCTTTATTGCTTTAAATAGTAAGAAAAGAGATGATCCAGCATAATCCTTTAAATAGTTGTACATACAAAGTGCCATCCAATTCGTAAGCATTTTTTCCACTACAGATTCTGTTCTTCGGAGCATTAGTTGTGGATGCTTTGAATTAACAGCTTTTTCAATTAATCTCAGCAATAAATTCATGAGTATGTCTGTTGCGTACTCCATTTTGCCCATGAGGACAACCATAAGTAAGGATGCAACATTGACTTTATCTCGAATGTTAAAATCCTTCTGTGCTTCCAATGTTTCAATGAATGTTAGTACAAAATATTTATTATTAACAAGCTGTTCAAATTGTATCATTGCAGCATCATAGTTTGTACGAGATACGTTACTACGTACTCTTGGATCATTCAATATTGGGTGGTCTATGACCCCTGGAAAGAATACTTTCATAATATAATTTTTATGATCTAATGTTGGTATTCCAGATGATTCTAAATCTGCTGTTAAGTCTGTCATATCAGTCTGCAATTCAGCAAATGCTTGCTTACATTCCATTCTGACATTGCTTTCGAGTGTATCCATCTGAATTTGGATCCTTTTGTATTCCCTTTCAGCCTGTGTACTTTTCCTTCTGTAAATTACTAGTACCAAAACAAATAAAAAGACAAGTCCAAATGTGCCGGCCGCAATGCCTGCTATAGCTTCTGGTGGTATTGGGTATGATTTGATAACTTCGTAATGAAGGTAACCAATTGGAAAGCGTAAACAGCGACCAACACGAACAACTACCAGTGGTAGGCCATTTTCAGTTTTCCTGCCTAATTCATCAGTGTCAGCAGGTTGTTGATCAGGGGGTGTGCACACTAATTGTGTTAAAGCAAGTGATGTTACATTACATGGCATAATACCAACTGTCACATTCACATCCGATTCATCGCTAGCATAATTGAGATTTTCACCTTCAATTACCAATGTGTCTCCTTTATATAATTTAATATTTCGTGGAAACGGGAAGAATTTTGGGTCTTCTACATATAGTAATTGATTTCTGCGATTTTGGAAGTGTTTCTCTAAATCTCGCACAGTTTCTACATTGTCCATGATAAAAGCTATTTTTAGAAACATTTGTGACACATTATACCGTAATGACTGAGGTGATGTATTATGACCATTACCAGTTGAACGTTCCCTGCGACGAAGAGATATAAATCTTTTCGCAACACTGGGACTTGGACATTCCATTTGTGATGGATTTAGTACAGTACAAACAGTCCTGTTTACAGGCAATGCTTCATTAGCAAAATACACTTCCATTTCTGGTTTCTGTATAGTATCTAAATTTGTTCCATGGACAGTAATCATTCTGCCTCCCGAAGCAAAACTTTTAAGTGGTTTGATCTCCATAATTGTTGGATCATGAGTATAGTTATAAGGATTACCTATTAAAGTACGATTTGCACCATCTATACTTAATGTTAGTCGATGGACTCTTCGTACACGGCCAGATTTGCTTGTTACACAAGTCAATCTGGTACTACTAGCTTGTGTAGCATTTACATGACATGGCAACTCATCCAGGTAAGCTGAAATTGTGCTGCCAATATTCAAATACATGCCTGTAATTGCAAGTTGAGTCCCACCACTTTGTGGACCAACCGTTGGATAAATACTGGATAAACGTATATCTTTATAATTAAAGAGAACGGCACTTTCTGTATATCCAGCCACATTGCCCACAACAACAGAAGCGGTGTCAGTAGCATCATGTGAACCAGTACGACAAACTATGCGAACAGACACTTCATAGTCTACAAGAGTGCATGGAGTATTTCCAATGTGTATTTTTCCCTCTACATCACTTTCTTTCAATCCTAAATTGCTTCCTTCTATGGTTACCAATGTTCCACCCTCAATTGGTCCACTAAGAGGTTTAATCATATCTATTCTAGGTTTAGGGCACTCAGTGAATGGCGAGTGCAAACAAGAATGCCTGTATACGCAACTATTTCCACACCAGGTACATTCAAACCTTGGATCTCTTGTGACGCAGAGAGAACAATCGGCATGTTCACGATGGGAACCCAAAACCTCACACTTATATAATACAATTGTAGTCTGATCCACATGATGATTAACATTCCAAACAACTGTTACTTGTGCTTTGTAGTCACCAGTCACTGCTTCATACGAGTATACTGTTTTATCACAAACTATGAATCGACTGCTGTCGACCCGAGCTTGAACTTTTAAATTTGCTCCTTCTATTGTAACTATGCACTGGAAACCACTATGGCCAACTTGCGGATGTGGCAAATTTTCAACTTCAAGTACTATTTCTTTAGGTACACTATTTGGTAACATTAACGGTTCTTTTCGTTGTACAAACCGTGGACAATTTTGAGCTCCGTATGCAGCAATACTTGCTTGGTTCTGTAACATATATAACTTCTTAACACTCTAATCAGTTATTCTTAGAATAGAAAATGTATCAACTAAACATATACATTGTGCAAAGATAAGACTGAGTAAAATACACTGTCTTTACGTTAATATGATACAACCTCAATTCGCCGTATTATCATTATTTGTAAATTAGGCCACATTTAAGCTTGACAATGTTTATAACATTGTCACAAAAATGTCAGTAAAGGTACTTAATCTAAAACTATCACATACAATACTTACATTTTCTCCTGATATAATACCCTGGCAACTTGTGTTATGGGTACATTTGTTATCGTACACACACCAACTGCATCCCCACTGTGATTTTACACATTCGGTGCATACAGTATGACGCGAGCAATCAAAAAATGCAAAATTTCTGGAGACAAAATCCTTGTTTGTTTCACTTGAACGCACGGACAATGGCACAAATGCATGATCAGACCCTTCTGGAATATTAGGCCGTTCAATAACAGGAGGCGTGGGACACGACAAGCCAAATCCTGTCATTAATGCATCAATAGGCTCAGCTCTTCCAAATACACATTTATAATTAGCACCAGCCGGTAGTTCAGGTAAAGTGCGAATTGTCAGTTGAACCGTAATCATTTGATTTATTGGCAGTCGATCAGGCAAAACTTGTTCAAAATCAATACACTGTTGCCCTGTACCCAACGATAACCATCGTGGACTACTATGACTAGCTTTTTGACAATCCCCCCGTACTGTACATCTAAAAAATTAATGAAAAACATCTACTAAGTAAACGGCAAAAGTTCGGCAAAGGATATATCATTTGCTACATTGTTTACAACTATTTTTTTCCACCCTGAAAGTAGTTCATACACTTGTGTCCAAGCAGTTGTCTGTTGCATGTGCACATGGTGTAGTAAATAAATTAATGTTTTTTTTTTAAAAGCATCTATATAAATTTCTAACACTTTTTAGCATTGAAAAAAGTAATTTCAGCAATAAAATAATGGTCCTATTGTCGAATTTCTAAAGTTGTAAATAGTTTACCTTTTTTCCAATGAACACCAACCACAATATGGATCCTTTGCATCAAGGCAGCCACTACAATTTGTATAACTATTACAATGTTCAACATTCACTTTTGAAATTTTCGATGCAGATAGCACATAAAGATATTCCCCATCTGGTGAAATCAGTGTGTCAGGTAATAATTTTTGACCTTTATCAATTGTTACATTTTCATATACAAAAGCTTCGCTTCCGGATAACAGCACTTTTTTCAAGACCCCATCATAAGTTCCAAGGAACGCAACAGTATGGCTTTCTGTATTTGCTATAGTGACTGAAGTCACGAATGTATCGGGAAAATGCATAATTGCTTGACCCACAATTGGAGACACACCTGAGATTTTTAAACCAACTTCACAAAAATTCAAGATGTTACCTGTTGTCTGCAAATAAAAGATCCGTTGAATGATCGTGGTAATATTGGTATGTAAGACTGTGAAAAAGTTATTATTCGAATAATTATTCTAGTTTGGAAGTTCTGTTGCAAAAATAATTAATATAAAACATACAGAATAACATAACAAAAACAATAATATAAATGAATAATTTACGATTGAATATGAAAATTATTTTGTAAACCTCTAATTTATCTTAAAAAAGCACATATTGATAATAAATTTTTGGATAAACTAAAAACTTACACCTGCAGTAGGACACTTTCCATCCTGTATAGGACCACTGACATACCCCATATTACGATACTTTATAGTGCCATTAAAACACATATGTATGTTTTCATTAAATTTTGTCTCAATTTCATGAAGACTATAAACACACACTGCTGATTGAGATAATGGTTCATTCGTAATACCCCTACTCGGTGAAAACACGGAAACAAAAATACGATCACCAACAGCAATTCCTAACTGCATAGCCAAATCACTTCCTGCTGCTGCTACCTTCGCGTCTTGTACTAAATTGTAGACATGCTGTTTTCCATCTCCTAAGTCAACATTACATTGCAATGTCACTTCTGTGTAACTATCATAATTTGGATCACTTATACAGCTGCGTGCCAATCTTGATATATAGCCCAATTCTTCTTGTTCAGGAAGATAAGATTGTTTTTGCACCAGGACGAAATATGCATAATCACTTGCATTAAAACCATAAACATATTTAACTAAGAAATGATCACGATATTTAACATCAATATACACATTTGACTGCTTATTGAATGTATTCTCAGCAACCTCCAACTTGTGCAGGTTTCTACTTGAAATTGCAGGAACATCATGGCGATAATCTCCTCTGTTGGTGAATGTTGTACCAACATACAATATATTGGTTTGCCTCCATGTATTATATCTCTCAGGACCGATAAAAGCATACGTAGAAGAATTTTCATCATTCGCCGCTACACCTTCAGGTATGAATTCTGGCTTAATGGATATGTTTGACATTTTGTACTTTTCACAAGCACCTTGCAAAAGAGACCCACAAGCGATCAAAGTTCTAGATTCGAGATCGGCTATTAGGAGCTTGTTTACATTATCCATTAGGGATGTAGTTATATCTCTTGAGGGACAACCTGTAGCGTGACATTGCGGATTATCCAATCTTGGTCCTGTAAAGGATATTTCATTTGTGAATAAAAAACTAGAATAATTCAATAACAGATAGAAATATCTTGCATATATGTACAAACCAGTGGAGATAAGAAGTTCTGGTTGGAGATCGGAATTAAGTTGCAGAAGTCTATTGACGGCACCTGCATACAGGCGCCCTGTTGCAGGATCAATGGCCAAATGATTAAATCTTAGACCCCCCTCTCTCGTCGCATTGGGGTCTAAATAATAAAATCCATATTGTTGACCATTTTCCATAGGAAATTGTGCTACTGTGTGTAATGGTTTATTTTCTTGAGAAGGTGGAATGGTACTTGTGGGAGTATCTATAGCTGCACTTGCCAGTACCACAAAGAACCAAGTGGCAATAGACACGGAGGATAAACATGATCGACAAAAGGATGATAATAGTGAGTGTGGCAATAATGATATAAAAGGTAAGTTGGGGAATATTTTAGGTTTCAGGAATGTCATGGTGTGTGCGTAGCAATGAGCAAAGCACGATCGCACACGCGTGGTGTGTGCGTTTGTGCGTATGCAGGTTTAGGGAAGGAAGTCTAAATTGTAGAGTTAGGGTAAGTGCCCTGCTGGTAGTAAGCCAATGCGGTGTGCAATACTACCAGCTATATGTACATGCAGGCACCAACATGATGTTCATTGTCTGGTACCCCTGAAAGATTAAAAACAATCGTGAATTATACGTATGCTTATGTCACAGCACTTACAGCTAATGACGCATATTTAATATATTGAAATACATTTTCCATTAATGTGCAAGCGCGTCCATATATGTAGAGATAGGTGGATGAAGATAATTTAATAACAAATATCGTATCTATTGCCTACAAAGGACCGAACGATATGAAAATATCGTAAAAAAATGAATAAATGTTATATGATTTTACATTTTAACATGGCTTTATTACAGAACACATTTATTAGGCAATCTTTTTGCTTATTATTCGGACAAGTAGATATGTTAAATATAGACGTACTTTGGATAGATTCAATATTTTTTTATAGAAAATAATTTTTCCCAGAAGGACAGCTTAGTAGACAATACGATACACTTCTGAATTAAAAATGGTTAACATCTAAATCACCTCATGTTCATTAGAGTACATTATGCTTATTTTTAATTTACCTTAGTTATTTTTAACGTGGTATCGGAATGTCAAAGAAAGCGTATTTTACGTTCTTTCAAGGCATAATTGAGATATTCAGAAACGCATCTACGAGTAACCTATAATTATTTTATCCGATGCGCAGCCGTATTTATTCTTTTCGCTGTTGCAAAATGGAAATAACTGAATTTTTGTCGAAGCGCATATTGTATATCGTAATTCTAAAGTATTTCATACACACGTGCTTTATATGATCCACGTATAATGTTTATTGTAATTTAAAGCACATTCGTGCGCGATTACAATAAGGTAGAGCACATAAATTTGATCGGTTTAAATTTTAAATGTCATAGAGTCGTGCACTAACCGATTTAAGGGCTAAAACATCTCGGCGATGGTGACAGGCTAGGGCTGATGGCTTCTCACTTTTTGAGTGACACCGTTGCACGCACCGCCCTTCATTGGTGTAGGCAACATACCTGCACTTGACAGCTAAGAGCACTGTCTCCGCACAAAGGCAAGAATGTTCTACTGTTCATCGTTAATTGGCTATAAAAACACACACACAAATGATTGAACATTTCGAATAAAACACATATTATACGCCAAAGGGGTACTCGCAATGTTACGGTAAAATAATGATATACTTGGCGACGGTTCTGTAATATAAAACAGAAATACCTGCAAGATCAAAAAAGCCCCGCACTTTCCAATTCGCCGAACCGATATTATAATTGTAGCGTGAGAAACTGTCCCAGCTCTTAATTGGAACGTGATATTTCGATCGTAATAACGTTTTCACTCCTAATTATTATTATTTGTTTGGTAGCAGATCTAAAGCGTACAATACGTCTGCATGGGAGTAATGCTCGAAGGCGAGACTCACTATGGTATATCACTGATGTGCATTATATCCCGACAGAGTTCGTTTCTTCCAACAATATAATCTTCCATCGATAAAACAATATACAACACTTTTATTAGTCACTGGGATTTTCGAAGGTTTCTTTTCCAAGCACCGCGTATGATAAAAACGTTGTCTTTCAACGCACAACAACACTAAGCTGGAAAACGAGCTGATCCGCCATTAAAATTCGACCAACGACGGGATGCACGAGTTCGGAGCAAGTTGGGGGCCGTGGCTACGGCATGCGCTCCTGTTCTCTCTCCTTCTCTAAACTGTCCTTTTTCTACAGGTTAGTCTCACTTCTCTCCATTACCTTTCTCTTTCCTCCTCCCTTTTACGCATCGCACTTGTCGCGTCGTAAATGCCGCGTCTTCCCTCGGTCAAAGCCAGAATATACGTACCTTTACCTTTCTTTGTTCCTCTTATTCGGAGAACGCACCGTAGTTTCAAAGCTCCAGTATAGTTATAAAAAGAATTTATCGTAATGAAAATTTCCGTGTCAAAATACTGCGCTAATTGTAAAACGATACTTTATTTTTTAGTTAACTAGCCAGTAAGAATTTTAAACGTAATAATATATAAATGTATTATACATACCTAAAGGTAATTCGGTGAAAGAAAGACAACAGGTGGACCTTTTAATGTATACTGGAAAGAATTTTTGAATCACACGTTGTTACAATTTTATTGAACATATTTTTCAAATTCTCATGTTTTTTTGGTTCCGATAAATGCCGAATCGTAGACTAGCTTTTTACCCTTCTGTCTAAGGTGATTATTGTTTGTACTTATAATCTATTGTACTTTTATGCTTATTAAATAGTCGATGAAAAGTCAAGCTAAAATCAGCTGGTCTTGTCACAATTTATTATTGTAAATATCATATTATTTACACATATATGTAAGTTTCAAATAGCTTCATAACATTTCTTCAATGTGGAGAGGGTATGCACTTTGTATAATTTTAGTATATAACAACATAGTAAAACTTTAATCTACTAACTCGTAATTGGGTTTATGACGAGCAATGCATAAGTAAAATGTAATTATACGATTGGTTTCATTCTTTCTATGTTCCCTCTCAACATACTTCGTTCAATCTTTAAATTTGTTACACGTATGTAAAGCTGTGTATCGGTGTATCTAATATATACTTAAAGTTAACCTCGACAGACTGATTACATCTTTGAAGTGAAAGTCTGTAGGCGCGCGCACGCGCGCTTGTATATATATATATATAATATATATATATATATCTCTATATAAGCCAAACTTAGTATGTCCTAAGTAGATGATGTAATGTTTAAGATGCTCCTTAAATAGAAATACACACTTTAGAAGTCTCTTAAGTTGATTCGCATGGCAAGCAGGAAACTTGCCAGTTTGCAATCAGGAAGGCTCTTTCCAAACACCGTATAAAAATTATAAAACAGAAAGGGTGTTATTTACGCCTAAAGAGTTATTATACATGCAATTATCTGCATCGGTGCTGTGTTCAGCCTCCTTAGGCCTTCAATATAACATCAAAATTAAAGTCGAGGTACTAACCCCATTTTCTATTTGCTTATGGTAAGTTTTACTTTTGTTTCAAAGTTGTATTCATTGCATTTCAGAGCAATTTTAAGATATTACGTACGATGAACGGTATGTGGACTTTGTGTAGCTACTGTTTTTTTTGTCATTTCTTCTGCCTCTTTTATTTTTGCAAATTCATAATTATTAACAAGTTTATAGACACTCAGCTTTACTCCTATGTTGCCGATCTGTGGACTAGTGTTTCAAACTAATTACAGATAAACAACTCTTAACAAGTACAAAAAAGGATCATATCTATTTTGTTCATATCATGTAACTTCATGCGCATGTGTGCCGATATTCCAGAGCGCAATGATACACTGTGGTTTAATAGATAAATTATGTATCTCATTCTGCAAAAGTGTACTGTATTATGCATTATTAATGTTGCCACTGATGCGAAACTGTTGATAATAATATTTATAGCAGTAATTTTAACTGTGGTAGAAGTACTGTTGTGGTGGGATGCTGTATAATTGTTACGTGAAGCTACCTATCCCAATGAAGGGAAGTCATTCACGTCATCTACCTTTGGAGCATTCTGACGTCCACGCGGTGACCTTTGTTCAGTCTGTACAGACGGCACCTGGAATGATTTAAGAAAATATTACTTATGTGTATTTACTACCAGCATACTACATTTTGTCGTAGTTAACATATTTAATTAGTAACTCTGTAATATTCATCAAAAAGATGCATATTCCAATAATATTAAAAGATCCTTAATTACGAAAATGTATGCTATCTTAGTCAGTACATTACACCTGCGTTACAAACATCTGTGTAGTCAAATTATTGCGAAAAAAAACAGGATATGAAATAAATAGTATGTATAAAAAAAAAAACCAAATAGATAGCCATAAAAACATTCTTGACTGTCTTCTGCAACGGAAATATGTAAAAAAAAAAGAAGTAAAAAAAAAGCTCAAGTGCACGTTTCGAAAACAATTATAAATATGAAAAAGTTGTGCTTCTTGTTCTTCTATTTTACTTTTAGCCATTGTAAACAGTAAATATGTCTCGAGAGTTTTAGTAACATTGTGCACCTATTAAAATACTTACAACAGGGCCACGGGCTTCTCCTCCTCCTCCTCCACCTCCTCCTCCCCCCTCTCGAGGAGCACCACGATTTCCGAATCCGCGGTTACTGCCGCGTTCTCCACGTCCTCCGCGACCACCTCGTCCACGTCCACCAGATACACGACGAGAGTCACTGAATTGAATTTCAATGCCTAAAACAGGTTTCTGTCTTCCAGCGCGTTGGGGATATTCAGTGGCATCATACTCTACTTCCTCTTCTTCTTCTTCATTATTTTTCCTTTCAAGAACATACATTTTCTTCCAACGTGATAGATCTTCACCTTCTCCTGCTTTGCGCAAGTTGTACTGAGGCTTTGCTCTGTTATTACGTAAAGCCTTCCACTGATCAAGCGTAAGTTCACGCGATTCTTCTTCCACAGGCTTTTCTTCAATTAAAGCATCTGGTGGAGCTTCACCTTCTTTTACATCAGTGGGAGCTTGAGGAGCATCGCCATCGGGCTTTTCATTTGCCCAGTCTTGCGTTTCTTGGTTCATACTCTCCCTATGAAGATATTACATATAAGAACACAAAAAGTAAAATACAGGTATAAGGCTGCTCTTTGCTAATAATACTGTATCCTCAAGTAGCAAAACATACTTACTCAATTTCATCATTATGTGTACCCCAGTTATGGCTTCCAGCACCATCTTTTTTATCAACTGGCTTTATCCCGCTATTAGTACATAAAGTGGCACAAGGATCAGTACAGATTTAATTAGCTTCGTAGTAATTTTGCTACAAACATGTTTTCAGTTAAATACATACGTTTTATCTGAACCAGATTGGCGGTCAAATTCACGTTTTCCACGGTTATCAAAACCACCGCGTCCACCACGCGATCCTCCACGTCCGCGTCCCATTCCTCGCATACCCCCACGACCTCTGCGATCACCATACTCTCCACGCTGAGATTCATTTGAGTTACGGAATTCCCGAGTCTCGCGACCTTCGCTGAATAACATACATGAATCATTTTCACTTTCAAGCAAATAATATATTATATTTTTAATGATTAATGAACTGAGGATTAATTGCAGTTGAATGGCTAATAAAAGTACATATAGGACAAAGTATCGCATACATATTATACAATATAGTTGTAACAGTAATACACATACATATTAATGTTTTTAAACTAACCCTGGAGGCCCCCGCCTTAATTCCCCTTGACCACGAGGTGTCCTTTCGCTATCTTCACGATTACGTCTGTTATTACGTTCCTCCCTGGATTCGCCTGAAAATTTCACACTACGATCTCCAGCTGTAGATCTTGCTTGAGACGGTTTTTTATCCACTGCAAATACAGAAATATGGCTGCAAACATGTATATGCTCGTGTTGAAAAAGCTATGTTTGCGGTACATTATACGAGCAGTAATAATTTAATCTCTAATACACATATATATGTCTAATATTTATATTGGCGAATATTATTACATCGAATATTATTAAAAACTAATATACAAATTAAAAGAGTATTATAATTTGTAACATAATAGAAATATTGAAATTCGTTTGACTTTTTACAGTTTCTATGTTTCTCATAATGTAATATTTTAAATATACGATAGAACAAAAATTTGTTTGTCATAATCTATTAGTATTTGGCGATTCATTTCAGTTCATGGTTATATGTAACAGATCTACATCCATTCCATATACATTTTGTCGGTACATTGCTAATTTACATGTACAAAGCAGACAAATATATATTACTTTATTCTTACATTTCATAAGTATTCATTTATTACTACAGTACTATCTATTGAAGAACACTTTTGCTAAACTTGTAGCTTTATGAATGCTGGATTAACGAATGATAATGTTAATTTGTATAATGTTCATCGTGCAACAACATTATTTTTCACAAAATACTAGACTACGTAATTAATAATATAACAAGACAATTCTGTAAACATTATAAAAACCAGATTGTAAAGTAAGTCATGCTCCAAACTTTAAATTCAATCAATAGATCAATTATAACAGAAATACCTATTAAACGTTATATACAACCGATACAAGATCGACAATTTGAGGGAAACGTTGGCAAATCCGGTTAATAAATTACCGAAGTATAAAAAGCACATGGCACCACGAGGAAGGTGCGACGGCCATAATACCGCGCACGAGGTAGAAGTTAGTACAGAAAAAAAAAAGCTAACCTTGATCTTTTTTCACGTCCTGCACTTTGGCTGCTTGTTGTTGGGCATCTTTTATCACACGACTCTTTTGCGTCTTGTTACCGGCTGATTTTTGCGTGTCTGGCTGCTTACTCTTGTTCTCCTTTTCCGAAAGCTTCTCCTTTTTCTTAGCTTCTTTCTCTCGGTCACTGGCTTGCAGCATCTCCAGTGGATCCATACCCTCGTCCAACGCTAACGAAAATTTGTTAGTAACACTAATGGTATACTCGCTCTCCATTGTGTATTTTATCCTCTCTTCTTCGAGGATTATGCGAAAATTTCTCGGCTACTTTTGAGCCCTTGTGTAACAGAGACATTCAATATTTCAATATGGCCGAATCGAAGATAGTTCACCACGAGGTCTGTGCTCAGGGAGGGACCGCATAATTGTCTTGTACCCAGCGGGCAACCTCCCCCACCATTATCATTTATAAAGATAATCTTAGAGACTTTCGCATTACAGAATGTCGTCTAAAATCGAGGCTTTAATTTTAATTGCATAGAATTCTTAAAATACCGGATGGTTATTCGTAAAGAAATATACTTTTTGTAGCTGCCGCTCTGAGATGAAGAAGTGCGATTCTCATGAAGTGAACACAACAATGAAAAAATTTTAATCCATCTCCCAGAAAGTGGATCTATTTAACTGTGCGAGTGGATGAGAGAATAAAATCATAGCAATATCGAATCCGTTTGTTGCATTTCCCTGTTGATAAGGAACGAGGGTAAAAATAAGTGAAATTTATAAATATATACTATGCCGACCATGCCGACTGAACTGAACCTATATTGGGCATTTATGGGAAATAGCTTCCACCGCGCAACGTAATATCACATGAATGTGCTCCTTAACGCGATGGTAGAACGTATATTGTGCTAAAAGCTGCTTTCCTTTCACAACTGAAGTGAAATATTCAGATCAGTTCAATTTAATTCGTCCAATGATATTCCGTCTACTTTAGGTAATCCAATCAAATTCTTGTCTACTTCTGAAGTGATGTGATATGATCTGATCACAGCAGCGAAAGGAAAGCACTTAAAATAATAAGATTCTCAAAATAACCCCAACATAAAGATACGAATAGTTATGCTAGACGATACATAATTCCTTATTTATTATACATTTAACCGCTGGTAAACGGTTGCCACCTTTTTCTTATATTCAATATAGTAAAAGTATATACATATAGAGTTGCGTCATATATATATATATATACACCAATAATCTGTATAAGCATCCATTATGTTTATGTGCACGCTGCATAGATCAGCGAATTTTGTTTGTTAAAACTAGAAAAATTACAAAATACCTGTAATCAGCATTTGGACAGGATAACGTTTCAAAAATTAAAAATAATATATATTATACATATGCAGGTTTATTATTCACAATTCGGCGGAATATTACTATAATATTATTAGTTAAGAAATTTCTTGCCGAAAATTTGTAATTTCTGAGTTACAGATGATCACTATAATAAATTTCTTCTTAAGAAGATTTTGAAACGAATTCTAGCACGGTATATACATCTTTAGTATATTCTATTATAACGTATATAATATACGCGATATACACTATATAGTAATTCTTGCATGAAACCTAAGAAGTAAAAATACACGTTAAACTAATTATCCAATGCAGATTTAGCTGTTTTCTCCATTAAAACAATTCAACCTGCGGGCAGTTTGAATTTTGCGGAAATCTTTTGTATACGGCTCTGCAGCTGTACTGTCGCTTACACAGTTAAGAGAATGGCGTAAATGTGTGTGAGGGTAGCTTCTCTTCACTCATATTTTGGCGGTTTACCAGTTGCACGCGGCACGCGACAGTGGCGGTCAGAGGCGGCGAAGAGGTCGCGCAAGTGCAAGTTCCTGTGCTAAGTGGCGGGGTATCAGAAGTGCAAAGTGAAGTGGAAAAAGTAGAATGGAGTTGCACACGCCAAAAAGGGAATCTCGATCCTTGGGAGAAGGTTTGCCGTGTAGTCCGCCGATAGGCGATACGATGCTTTATCCTTGGAATTGGGGCGAAGAGGCGAGAAATGTTTACCTCAGTCCAGGTAGCTCATGCTCATCACCCGAATACAGGGAGCTTAGCGTGGTGGCCACGCGTACCGGTTCCAGATCTCTCTCCGGAGGTTCTGAAAGCCATCGTCGTGGACGACCCAGAGCAGATGCGCTCTCGAATCTTATGATGCAAGGAAGTACTTCTCCGAGCAGTATAAAGTGTACATATTGTAATAGAGTTTTTCCTCGTGAGAAGAGTTTGCAGGCTCATTTGCGCACACACACAGGTACGAAGCATTCGCTTCTCATTATTTTCTCAATAGAATTCATGCGACTATCACGGCTTCGTGTATCTACGAAGTGCGCTTTTACATTGAGAATCACTTCTCGGCTTGTCTCTGTTATGTGTAAGTAATAAATTTCAGAGAACGGTTATGTATTTTGCGCGGTCACGCGTCCCGCCAATCGCCATCATGCGTACCATTTAAATCGTTAAATGGCTCTCTCTGGTAGAAAGACTTTGTAGTTATTATGCAAGTTCTGTCCATACCAAAGTGTAAAATGTCGGCATAATGAACACTTCATTTGCACGTCCTTTGTGCGATAATAAAAGTTGGCACGATTAAAATTTTCAACTTATATACAATCTGTGCACTAATCCACTAACCCCTCTTTGTCTTGAGTAAAGAAAGTAAAGATAGTAAAAAATCTTGATAAGGTACTTTTGTCATAACTAATCTCTACGTATTTACAAATTTTTATGAGAAAAATGTTTAATATATTTGAAATACTTATTTCCTATTAGTATAACGTATACATTTATTACATATTATTGAAGTTAAAAGGAACTATGCTAACGTAAATGTACAACGACACGGATAAGTCGTATAGCTTGTGTTTAAACTTATAGAGGCAGATATATACAGATAAATATATATATATATACATATTTTTTGTGTAATAAATTGTGTTTTAATTCACATTTCTTTTATTAACTACATCGTGATACATAGATATTCTTAAGTTATGTATACTTTCTTAAACTACCTAAAAACCTGGCAAACAAAGAAGAAAAATTACCAGTGAATATACACAAAATGAAGTAAAGAAAAAAATGTAATAAAGTAATAATTTATCCAAGATTTTAATCCAAATAATAGCGTAAATAATAATTTATAATGCAGCTTGTTTATATCCCTATGTTAACGTAAACATTAAGTATCATCACATCATAAATTTGTTACAAGCCGATAAGGTTCGATAACTCATTGTATGCACAGAGTTGATAACTTTATTGTATTGTGTAAGATCACTTTCTAATTAATGATATGCAATAAAAATTTAATATTTTATTACAGGGGAACGACCATATCCATGCGATTACCCTGGCTGCACTAAAGCTTTTACTCAATCTGGTCAATTAAAAACCCATCAAAGATTACATACGGGGGAGAAGCCATTTTTGTGTACCGAGCCTGGCTGTGAAATGCGATTTACCCATGCCAATAGACATTGCCCAGATCATCCCTATGCCACACTTACTAGATCTGACGATTTTGTATTAAAACCTGTATCTGAAAATACTGAATTACCACATGATGTTACAAGGTGGTTAGAACGTTACAAAATGTCAAGAGAAAGAGAAGATAGGACACCGACTGGAAAGAATGAACGTAAAAAGAAAACATGGAAAAGTACAGCCGAAAATCATAAAAGGGTTAAATCAAGAAAAGGGCTGATGATGGATGCAGCTGGTGAGCAAGAAAATCTTGATTTAAAAACATCTAGTACAAGATTGTATAATGGAGAAAGCCAAGACAGTCAAGAAGATAGTCAAGACGAAGATCCAGTAGAAGCGTGTGCTGTATTACAAACATCGGAAGATGAAGATTTATCAACTACAAAATTGGCGATTACACCTTTGAGAAGACCTCTTGATCGACTTCAACCGAAAAAACGATGGTTGAGGGAAGCATGTTTAGAACAACAGTTAGCAAAACCATTAAACTGGGATATACGACCTAATACTACAGTAAATGCTTCCCACAAAACTACTGGAAAGCATCATTCTTACGATGGAATTAAAATATCTCATTCACATTGGGATACAGATGTATCGCATCATATAGCTAGTTGTGTTAGCTCAGATTCTGAAATTACACCTGCTAAATCGCCAACGAATCCTTCGCATGGTCATTCAGCATGGTATATAAATCATAATAAAGAATCTCCAGTTATACCAGAATCCGAAGAGTGGAAAACTGTGTTTAAGGTATCATCGGCACAGTCACAAATACAATGGAGTCAAAATGATGTGAATATTCATTCTGCCGACATACAATCGTGCAAAGATAATATTAATACTGACAATGTAAAAGTTCAAAATTCTGAGTCATTACCACTATTGTATTGGGAGGCATCGTCATTGGCATCGGAAGTATTGACTCAGTCAGCATCAGAAACTGGTTCCTGTATTCATAAGGAAACAAATGAAAGCTTATTACATATCTCTCACATGACAGAGAATGAAACAAGACCAACTGTTTTAATGTTAGCTGGCAGTAGCAACAATGTGAATAGCAAGGAGATAATATCAAAAGTGTCATCTAAAAATATGAATCAAACAGGTGTTAATGTCATTGTTATTAAACAGGAAGATGATTTAGCAAAAGTGCCACTACCAGAAGATAATCAGAAATGGCTTGGTGCTTTGGCCCTTATGGAATTGGCAAAAACGCAAGAAGAGGCAGCCGAAGTATTAAATTTGGGAAAAGACAAAGATGGACAAATTATGCATTCTAGATTAAATTATACCCACTTATAGACTGTGATTCTTTCGATAATTCTAGATTTTGATTTGTTTTGTATATCATGAGGAGAATAAATAAAATGCATTTAATGCAGCCACAATCAATTTTGCTGATACGTAATAAACGTGAAAGTAAGATTTTTCTGATATTTTTAAATTTGTTCTAAATATTTGAGCTATATAATAACTTTTCTCTTCAAATTATCTGTGCTGCATTGAACAATTTTGTAGTATATAAAACAACTTTTATTTTGTAAACATTCGATGTGGTTACATGGTTGTGAAAAGTTTTGTTTTCGTAGTTATGGGCATATGTATGTATGCATATGTATATCTATATGTATGTACACATATGTAATGTATATATATTACACATTATGATCCTCTTATTTGTTAAATCCTCCTATGTTACAACATTTACTTTTTTTTATGCTTTATTTTAAATGCACAGTGTTAAAGAAATTTTTTTCAGTTAGTAAACCTGTTGAATAAAGCTGTACTGCAGCTTTATTCGTGTTATATTCAATGGAAAAAATCAGTAGATATTTTCTTATTCCGTCTCTTACAGAAAAACTTACTTTCGATTCTATATTACAGATTATTTTGCAGATTTACTTTCCAGTGAAAGTAAGAAATTATAAAAATTGAACTTTGTAAAACATGCTATTATACACGGCATACATATTAATTTCATGTACCATGTAAGTAAAGAACCAATGTATAGGTATATGTTACATATTCTAAACTTTTTAACCAAAATAGAAAACATTTTTCCATTTATAAATCGATATCCTTGACAGTCTTTCCGATTACATCAAGGAGACTAATTTTTGTATTGAAATACTGATATGCAGGTCATTGTAATGTGTTCAATATGCTGAAATTATACATACTTTGATGGTAATAATAAAAGAAAACGTTATCAATATATGTCTTTTTTTTTTAAATGCATTCATATTAAAGTGTATTTTAAAGCAGCCATTACTATCTTTAATAAATATGGTTAAAACTACAAAATTATTCTTTTGTATGTACTTCTAATGACACTTCATGCATGTATAATAGCATTAATTAAAACAACAACATATTGTCAGAATTTTTGGTGTATGATAATCTAAACAGGTATGTTAGATATAATCATAAAGCCGTTCGCAATTTTTCAATTCATATGTTCATTTGTAGCATTTATCTGTATAGAAACTTGAAAAAGATCAAATATTTTATCTATGGATTTTCGTTTTTTACAAGCAGGTTATTAGGTTTGTTAAAGATTTTTGCATACTTGAAAGCTTCAGGAAATGTGATTTTATTTTTAGCCGGTCATTGAAATAATTTTTATTGTTTGATTTTATATAAACAGAATTAATCTGTGTGATATTTACAAATAGTATTAAATCTTTTAAGCCTATTTTCTTTTATGTAGCTATTAGAAGTTTAATATCACATAACATGTGTATTTATAACTGAACAAGTTAAATGATGTTTGTAAGAGATTACTTTTATAACATATGGGTATAAATAATCTACAAAAATAATTATCTCTCAAATAATCTATGTCTAAGAATTTATTACACATCTACTATGTATGTACACATACGCAGTCTCATATTTTAATAAATTGTTTCTTAAGAATGCTAAACCCCATTTATTCACATATACTGATATTTGGTACAAGAATAAACATGTGAAATATAAATAGTTATAAACATGAACAAGATTAAGACTTATGTTGTACTAATAAACAGCTATTTATTCATGATGTATTTTGTAATAGAAATTTATAAATGCTATACTGCTACATTTTAGTTTTAATCAAAGTGCTTTATCCTTGGAATTCCTTAGACTGGCTTTCCGTGTATTAGATATTGCACTGGGTACAACATTCTTTTTTATTCTAGCACGAGTCCTCCTCTTATCCAATTCCCACAAATTTTTTGGACTATTCGTACTACATTTCTTCACTGAATTATCCTGTATGCATATGTTACCACAGTTTTGTCCCATATCTATTGATTGTTTGTCTATACAAACAGAAGCGATATTTCTAGAACTACTTATTTCTGAAGATTTAGCACATTGTGTTATAATTGTATCATTCGAAACATTCAACATACTATTGATTTCTATATTATCGATTAGCTGTTTAACAACTATAATTGCTTCATCTACATATTTATTGAATTCTTTTCTAGGCATTCCTTTGGAACTGTTTACAGTCTTTATAGATTTCCCTGGCTGTTGGTGGTTTTTATTTATTTTCAGGGCTTCGAATGTTTTAATCAAATCATTTAAATTTTCATTTGTTATAGGTACATTTAAATCGTCTGTAACACTGTTTAAAACATCAGAAATCGAAGGTACTGATGACGCTATGTCATGAATAACATCTTTTACCATACCAGTTTTAGTGGCATTTTCTTTTGTTATGGTTTTTTGTGATAATGATTTATTTTTCGGCGGACTAAGATTTGGCTTTGGTTGCTCTCCATTTTCTGCATAGTCTTCCTCTAAAATCTTTCTGCGCACTGGTCGAGCATATGATTTTTGGTTTATGTGTATTGATTTAGGCGTTGAAATACTATTTTCATCATCATTGAAATTTATAGTAACTTTAGGTAATGTTACAGTCGGAGATAGTTTATTTTTCCAGGATGCCGTAGGTATTCTCTTATGCATATTTAACATAACTGGTGTAACACAACTCTCTTTATCAGCATTCACATTGGATGTATACGCAGACACATCAATATCACACAAATCTGGTACTGTAAACTCTGTGAAAACCAAAGTAATAATTGTTAATCTCTTTATTAAAATATTTTCTAATGTACTACTTGGAATTGTTAAGTAAAACAATAGAAACTCAATGTTTGGTATTAAAGTAGAGAATTATGTATATAAATTGTTGTACAATAATAGGGAAAATAGAAGATGAAGATAATAAAAATGTTACAGTAGATGTACATACTTGAGAAACTACCAGATGCTTTGTCAAACCGACTTTGGAAGATTAGTTCCTGAACACAGATGTATAGCGGATGTCCTTGTAAATTAAATGCTTCACACACATCCATGGCTAATAGAACTAGAGTTAAATAGTTTTCTTCTTCTCTGGGTACATTATTTTTTAGGAATGTACTGAAATTGAGCAGTAACAGAATATAATCTATTATATAATAACGTGTTTGCCATGAAAACTGTTGCTCTGCGCCATTCTCCTTTGTAATATCTTCTGAATCTATAGATTTATCTGCCTGAAATAATTGTTGCCGTATTTTGAATGCACCATGGAAATGTTCTAATGCGGGATTAACACAATTTTGCAATGCAAACATTTGTGCTCTGATGTGTGCACTTGCAAATACTAAATATTGATACGATTTATTGTGACACATGTAACAATTGCAATCAGAATGTAATACAAAGTTTGGTATAGCAAAAACTTTTTTCCTAAGGACTGGCGAACTGTTGTTTTTTGCCATATCCCTGACAGGATCTACTATTTGAATTGGTGTCAGCTGTTGTGTACTATCTGGTAACTTTGTGTTCATTGTCATTTGATACGTTTCAGTATTTAATATATGTTCTAATGCTTGAAGTTTAACTTCACAGTCGTCTAATTGTATACGAGATAAATCGATTAAACAAAGTGATTTTAATATCTCCGCAACACGTATTGTTGCCATCAAGGCTTGTGCACTCTTCAGTGTTGTCACCAAATATGCTGTAATTTCTCGGAAAGACAGTAAACTGTTTAGTCGTACTGATAAATTTACAGTTGCTGTAAATAGAGTGTCATAACCGAATAAGTGTTCAGCTTGCCTGGACCCTAAAAAGATCAAAGTTGTAAGTAGGAAAGTTACACTGGTGTGCTTCGAATGAAATAATAGCGTTTATAAATATTTTTGCAGACTCAAATTAAAAATATGAATACATTTTCTGGTAGACAAATTATCATTCAGCTTAACCATAGTATACAAGATATCCACAATGTGTGAGCTGTACGTTTCATGGTCCATGTCCTGTTTATATAGATGACAATTACGTATAATTGTATCCAAGTATAAAAGATACACCGATACATTGCCACTAAATGAAATTCCAGGAAGCTTTTTAACTTCTTGAAGTAAGCATCGAGCTTCTGTACACTAAAAAGAATATTTATTTTTATGGCCCTATACAAATTATTGTGCTTTCTACTCTAAACATGTTTGTATTTGTTGTTTGTATTTTTATATGTATTTTTTATGTACCTGTCCACTTTCGAAGTAAAAATCAGATAGACTTATCCAAAAAGTGGCAATGGCAGCAATTACATCTTCTTCGTTAGAATTGACCAGATTATTAGCATACTCTTTGGCGACAGCAATCCACTTATAGTTTATATACCTTAAGGATATGGTACGACTAGTAACTATGATAAAAGATTTATTTGTATATACAGATTTATACTTTAATAATTTGTAGGTACTGATACATACCATAAATTATAGTGCGATGATCATTTAACTCAGTCGCTAAAACATATGCAAGTGTCCACGCATTGATTTCACAATCTTGGTAGCGATATAAACGGCAGTATTCGCCAAGTATTATTAATACATGGAGTGTTACTGCTGGTTGCCAATTTTCTATAATCTCAGTCTATAAAGTGATAGATAGGAGATATAGGTATAATTATATCTATATAAGATACAAGTACAAACCCTTACAGGTAATTAGAAAAACATGTTAAAATAATAAATGTGATTCTCGTAAGCAATAGGTGAAACTCGTCTTGGAAATATCTTTCTTGTCAAAGAAAGCGAGCAAAAAAGGATACTTACTATATTATTCTTAAAACACTTATTCCATTTCGATAACGAATTCTGCAAATATTCCATCAACTGTAAATCCTCTTTAATATTTATTCTTCTATAGGCTGGTATTACATCATCAAATTCATTTTCTTCTAGATTCGATAGTTTTGAAGCATATAACGGAAATGCCTTATTCTCCATTTCCCTTTGTGTTTCATTACTTATTTCATATAACTTATTGATAAACATATAGAACTGTAAGTTGGCTTGCAAATATGAAACAGACGCGGATCCGTCTTTCATGTTTAAAAAATCGGATATAACTATACTTAAATATTCCAAAATGTCGTCACTATGTTCAAAACTAAGCGAATGATATCCTAGGGCTTGCACTACCAGGCCGTATTCTAAAGGAGAAGCATGTAGAAGTCTTAATTCCTTAAGAACACCTTTAAAAGCACATGATACGTTAACTTTTGCCTCTTGTAATGCTTGCGCTTCTCGCATACATAGCTGAATGAGATCATATTTTGATAAGTCAAGGTGTAGACCAATTTCTTTAATTTTACGTTTGTCTATTCTTAAACATTCAAGTATTGACATCGATGTATCTATAGTTTTAGTATAAGTGATACATTTGTACTTAATATTTGTCCACATACGAAATGCTTTCGAGTTTACATCAGTATAACTGAGCAAAGCATTTACCGCAGATACTGTCATAGCTTCTCGATACATTTCATGGGTGTAGTGTACAACGCTCAATCTATGCAATGTGGAACAGATTGGATTTTTTAATTTAATATATGTATTAGATGACTGAACCCCTTCAAAACTTATAATAGAAGAACAGAGCAGAGAATAAAACAATTGACCCTCTTGATAAAATTGTTCGGATATGATACCCATGTTGTATAACAGGGTTCCACATAAAGGCCACATCTGTAGCCAACCTGTGCATCCAGCCTTTTTCAATTCATAAATAGAAGCAATATTTTCTTCCAAAAATGTATACGCAGTTTTACAAATGTCTCGTGTTATATCTTGTACGGATAGTTTACTTATAAGGCTCACACATATAGTTTTCATCACAATAATATTATACATATCTTTTCTAATTGCACATTCTGTTTGTTTACATAACATGCATTTTTCGGACATTTGCCGATTAAAAAGTGTACTTATAGACGCCACAAATTCCATAAGCTCTAACAAAATATTATTCTCTAAAAACTGTTTTCTTTCTAATTTAAGGCATTTCTCCCAATATGTAAGTAATTGTTCAAGAATTTGTGCAATGGTAAGCACGGTCCACTTAATAGCACCTGTATATCCATATTTTTTAGTGATTTGTAGATAATGAGTAATGTAGTTTTGAATACTTATAACACAATCGTGAGTCAATTGCTCTACAGGTTTAAGAAGCGCTAAACATATACTTTCAAAATATTCAAAACAGGAATAACACTCCTTATGTCCTAAGAGAAGTACTTTAATATGGTTGCAAAAATCTTCCAGGATTTCTTTCATAGAATGTATATGGTTTTCAACAGTATTTCTACGAATTATGTGACTAATTATGCGCAGTATGTAACGATAAATATCATATATGCAATCTTCATTCAGTTGTTCATAAACATATAGTTTATGCATCAGACAATCTAATATATGTTTATGATATTCATTAAAATAATGATCTGGGGCTAATAGCGCTATCTTTTCCAAATGTGCATCAACTCGTATGAGCATATATTTTGAATAATTTTTGTATACCTTTTGTACAATATCTAACTCAGATTTTAGAATAATATTCAAATTTTTATAAGCCATATCATTGAAGTCTTTAGTTTGTAAAATATTAAGAATTGTTTTATTTGCCTGATTATACCATAGATGTGCTATCTTTACAAGCTTATCATTAAAATTTTTCTCAGAATCATTTAACTTTGTTGTCCTTAGAAAATCACAGAGCTGTTCTGCTGCTGTATACATATTCATCTCAAGCAAACTATGCATTATATGGTAAAGGCTTGAGAAGTATTTGTCATTATTAGGTATTTCTGTAATAGCGGCACACAGAAGATGAGTCAACTCAAAAATTGCTGTGCCAAGTAGAACATTGCGTTTGTCACATTTATTCGCAGTATGAGATAAGTGAAGGAGCATTTTAAAAAAACCATTATTCGTTGGTGGGTCTACACTTTTCGTTGCGGTATTCTAAAATAAAAAAAAAATGTTTTTAAACTGCAGTGTTTCTTCTAATTTGGAGTTTCTTTGCTACTACTGGCATAATAATATGCAATTCACTTTCTTATTTTTTTTATTCCTGAAATAACACCAGACTCATACCTTTGATACTAAGTATTTCTATTATTGAATTGCATTTGAGATTGCAAAAAAACAGAAAATAATATTGGAATCCTTACTTTGCAATAGTGATTTTTAATGATAAATCTTTGTTTATACCTGAATTGCTTGTATAACGTCTGTTAACTGTTCGGATTGAATTAATGATATCCACTTCTTCAAATTTACTTGTATACCAGTCATTTCTTAAAACAGTACACAATTCAAAATTTGATACTCCTTTAATATGTTGTTCCTAAACATTAGATGAGCGCGACAGGTCTCGGTTATTTAAAATTTAAGAAGCACGTGATTATGTGAAATCGTTGTTTATAAATTGCCAAAATTTAAAATTCGGAGTAAAATGGGATGTAGAGATAAATAACGCGTCAAGACGTAAAACGTATAAGCAAAAATTCTGGCTTCAATAGAAAGCAGCAAAACTGGAAGAACAACAGACGGTGGTCTACAGTGGTCTATGACCCAACGTAATTAAATTCCCGCTTGTGCGCCATTCTTTCAAATATAAATACTGAAATAATATCAGGGAAAAGCAAGTGACAAAGAGGGTAAACAGGACCTGCCAAACCATGCCAAACTGATCGAGGCGCTCGGCCAGAGGTGGCGAGTAGAAGAAACAAAGCTGGCTGAAAATTCTCTAGAATCAGTACCGTGTCAAATATTGCGCGCAATGTGGGGCATCAAAAATTTCTGAATTATGACAATCTCTTGTCGGTGGTACGATTGATTGAATAGAACACTGCAATTATCCCCCCAGGGCCCGGCAAAACGGCTCCTCCAAATCACAGAATAGACAGAAGGGACATTACCCTAGATTTCGAGGTCTCGGTTTTTGTGCGCAGAATCGAGACGGCCATTTTGAAAAGCAGTATGTTTACCAAACATTAGCGAGGTGACCTAACCAAGCAGTTTACTATAAATTCAAGACCTAATAAAAACCGGACCTAAATTATAAATATATCATATTATATATCGTTGTACTGCATTAAGTGGTTAACCGTGAATCAGCGTGAATGGTGTATGCAGGTACTGCTTAAAATTGTATTATGGAGACCAAGGACGCAAAGCGGAAAAAAGTAGGTGCACGTTGGTGTTCTGTGCGTTCCTGTAGGAATAATTCAAATGCATCTGAAGGACACAGCTTCTTTTCTTTTCCAAAAGATGAAAAACGGTAAATGTGAAAGAAAGTGGTGGTTTATGTAATACGATCCTAATCTTTATGATCATTTTAGTCTTGTACAGTGGATTGAAAATTGTGATCGAAGGGATCTCTTGCAGAAAGATTTGTCAAAAATTTGCAGGACAACATATGTATGCGGTAAACATTTTGAAACAAACATGTTTCTAAATGATATGAGGAATCGTTTGCATTTGCACGCAGTACCAACTATATTCTTAGGACGTACACCCTTTCAGGCAGAAAGTGTCCCATCAGCCTCTGCAGAAACATCTGAAGAGTTGATTGCTACATCTGTTACATGTAAGTCAAATGCTTGAAGTATTTGAATTTTGAAATTAAGTTATTTATTAATTTATCATTTATCTATAGTTAAAAGTACTGACGTGACACGAAGATCTTCAGTAGAGGTTGAAATAGATGAATTTGATGGTAAGTTAATTTAATTAAAATTTGTATGAATGATCTACTAATATTAACTTAGAATATCAAAAAAATCTAATCTTTCAAATTATTTATTCAGTTAGTGAACCACCTGCAAAAAGAAGAATTTTGAAAAATATCTTGCCTGTAAATTCTATGAAATTATTAAAAGAATGCACTGTGACATCAGTTACATGTAAGTCTTCAAGTGTTTTAAGCATTTTGATTTGGAAATTAAATTGCTCATTTTATTAACTTAGCAAAACTATTTGTTAGGTCATGGTGGGAGTAGATATACTGAACCAATAGAAGAGGCAATAAAAGAAAATATCCCTATCGGACTTGCGCCACATGTACATGATGGTAAGCTGTAAGCTACTTATATTAAAAATAATCATTACAATCTGAGTTTAAAGTTGAGATGTAATTTTGTTCGTAACTTTATTTTAGGAACTACAGAATTTGAAAGTAGTCCTAGTACTAGTAGCAGTCGTAAAGGGACGCAAACGGATAAATCGCTCTCTGCTTGTTCACCTCGGAAAAAAAAATTACGCAGATTGCTGAAACTTAGCCGAAACAAACTTTTGAAATTAACCAAGACACCGAATGCACCTGAAATAGGAAGTTTGCAAGACTTTTTTAATTTATGTGATAAATTTTTATCTCCACAATTAGCTTCAATAGTAAAGTTTCACGCAGAAAGCCGTAATACAGACGTTACAAGATACACAACTGAGTACAAACAATTTGCCCTAAACGTATATTTCCTAGGACCAAAAGTATACAAATATTTGAGCAAAATCCTTCATCTACCATCTGTCAGAACTTTGAGAAGGTTAACTCATAAGTGGAATATTTCTACAGGAGTGTGTACTTTTGTGTATTCCGCAATTGAAATGAAGGCTGTGCAATTTGAAGAAGAGGTTCGGGACTGCATTTTATGTATTGACGAAATGTCCTTGAAAGCAAATTTATTTTATAATATTTCCAATGACGAAATTATTGGTTTTCATGAGACAGTTGCTAAAAAATGTTACCAACCTGCAAAATTTGCCTTTGTTCTCTTTGCTAAAGGTATACATGTAAATTGGAAGCAACCTGTAGGATATATTTTTGTACATAGTGCGTGCACAGGAAGTGACTTGGAGACCATTTTATATGAAACAATTAGAAAATTGTTTGAAATTAAACTGTTTGTGCGAGCAATAATTTCTGATGCTGGATCAAATTTCCGCAAATTTTCAAGACATAAGGGAATTACTCCACAGTCGCCATACTTTTATATAGATGACAAAAAAATATTTTATCTTTTTGACACACCACATCTCATAAAGGCAACTAGAAATACATTTTTTAAGTATAATATCAAATTCAATGGTTATTTAACAAGTAAAGAATACGTGGAAACAGTTTATAATCGAGATAAGGATATGTCAATAAGGCTTGCTCCAAAACTTACAGATTCACATATGAATCCTTCAAGTTTTGAAAAAATGAAGGTTAAATATGCAGTGCAAGTTTTCAGCCATACTGTTGCAGCTGCAATGTCGACCTATATGAGTTTGGGAGCTTTATCGACATGTGCCACTGGAACCATCACGTTTATTCAAAAGATGGACAAATTGTTTGATCTTTTAAATTCGAGTCGAACTGTTTCCAGTAAAGAGTTCAATAAACCTTTTCGCGGTGAAGAGTATCAACTAAATTTTTTAGCAGAAATGAAAGAGACATTTGCAAACATGCAAGCGATAGACCAGCATGGGAATGATATGACAGGAAGTATAATAAATTTTAAATGTTGGCAAGTTACAATAAATGGATTCCTGTTGTTGTGGGAAGAAATGAACAAACCAACACTGTATACTCGGCGATTTCAGCAGGATAGTTTGGAGAATTTCTTTGGAAGTGTACGACAACAGTGTGGAAATGCTAAAAATCCAACCCCTGTACAATTTAAACAAGCATTTAAAAAATTGTTCTGCATGAATTATTTACAATATATTGAAGGTGGTAATTGTATTGAAGATTTTGATATGCTTTTAAGCCAACTTAAAAGTCCAAGTCCAAGTAATATTCAAGATCTTTTTGATATACCTACTCTTAAGGAATCGCATGAATTTCTTGTTGACACAAGGGACTATAAAACACTTGACCTACCAGAGCAGAATGCATTAATGTATGTGTGTGGTTACTTAATTAGAAAATGTTTGGAAAAACATACATGCTCTGTTTGTGAACAGTTTGCTGTCGAAAACTCAGGTCTGTCATCTTCAGCAACTTTGTTCTGTCAATTTAAATCGTACGACACAAATGAATTGTATGGAAAATTTAAAATGCCAGGTGAAACATTTATTGCGTACATAGACCAATTAGAAACAAAATTCATAGAAAATTTTCCACACATTGCAATTTATCCCCATGTGGGTATGAAACTACATACCATTTTAAAAACTATTGCATATACTCCTCCTTGTAGCAATTTTCCGAACGATTACGTGATACGTTTATTCATCCGATTAAGGATATTTTATGCAATAAAATTTCTAAATAGAGACCTTCTATGTGCAAAAGGCAAAAATGTTAAATTAAATATTTTAAAACATTTATAATAATTTTTTGTTAAAGTAGTATAAACGTACTAAACAATAAAGAATTTATTTGCTTTGTATGATCTTGTTTAATGTTGATACCCAATTACTTTCAATGATGTATATAAAAAGTTTCTTGTTAGGGAACAAATATAAATATGTAACCTAGTTTTGATTTACCCGCGAGGCGCGACGTTTCAAAATGGTGGACATCAGCAAACCGTGCCCTCAAAAGATCAAACGTTCCGACACTTATGTCCCTTCTGTCTATTCTGTGTCCAAATACACGGGCGCTGACCTTCTTTCAATCTCTGCTCGGTGGTAATATACGCTGACGATAGGTACTGTTGTCCCTTAATGGAAAATGGTATTTTATTTTAAAAAGGAAAGAATGCGCAAGCACGTAGGATTCCTGCTAATATTAAATATTGAATGATATTCTATAATGGCATAAAAAATGGTTTTTTTCGTGCATGTGCATATGTATTTCGTACATTTACATTTTCATTTTCCATATAGCTTTATTTTCTAAAATGGGATTGACAAGTAATGAAGCGAGGAAGGAAAATGAAGCAATTCTCTATGTAAATAGAAACTCGCCAGAAAAGAATGAAGTTAATACAGAAATTAGGTAATTATCAATATTTGCCGACGCATCGATGTTCTGCTTATGGGAAGTTGTGTCTTTGATGTTTGACAATATGATTTGACTCAGCACAAGTACAGTATGTCAACATTAGATATAGTGCCGTAATTATAAAGTATAAAACGAACGTCGCACAGTATTCAGATATAAGAGTTACAGTATTTTATTTTAACAGAATATGTCAAAAAATTTTGATTTTTTACAGCATGGAAATCAGTTAAATGACATAAGTTTTTGTACATAAGTCTGCAATTATCAAGACTTTTTTTTCTGTTTCGGATTATAAGTTATACAATCACACATTTATTTAGAATTCAAATAGGTGAAAATATAGAATGCAATTTGCAGACAGTTTATCCCAACACCTCACACATCACTAAGCACAATGCAAAAAGTTAAACCGCGAGATGCTCTATACCAGGTATTCTATATATTACATATGCAAATATTTACACAATTCATTATGTCAAAAGAACAGAATATATATTAACAATTTGGTAAAAAATTAATAAGTAGTATGTTAGTAAACTATATGTTGAAGTTACTGCAGTATTGTCTAAGGAAAATCTAAACAGAAGAATATACAAATGTATATCAAGGAATTATTTTTTAGATATTTGCCAGTTGTATTATACATTGCATTGTCATACAAGTCGGTGTAAACATGGCGTACAGTACTGTCTTGACAAGGGGATTAGAATTAGATGAAGGATACATGAAAGCGAATGATGATCAAATATCTTGGATAGGTCAGTATGTTTGTATATGCTGTGTAAGCGCCAATGCCGATGACAACAATTTTTATATTATTTAATAGGTATAATAGAGTTATTTTTTTCTTCCCTAGCAAGCTTAGTTACGATATCACTACCAGTAGGATCCCTTATAGCTGGTCCGCTAATGGATAAATTTGGACGAAAAGCAGTTTGTTTATTATCATGCACTCCCTCAATGTTATCATGGATATTACTGATCACAGCAAATTCTATAACACTCATATATATAGCTCGAATTGTTGCTGGAATTGCAGGGGGACTTACCACTGTAGGATTAGTCTATGTATCTGAAATCACACATCCGCAAATAAGAGGAATGTTGCTGTGTCTTAATTCCGTTTATGTCTCTTTAGGCATATTAATTACTTGTTGCCTAGCAGTAGTATTTGAATGGCAAAGAATGGCTATAGTTTTTTTTATATTGAATATTTGTATTTTTCTTGCATTATTTTTTGTTCCTGAAAGTCCTTATTGGCTTATATGCTTTGACAATGGCATACTTAACCAGAAAAGAATACGTAAAGCAGAATACAGTTTACAGTGGCTTAATGCAGAAAAGACAGTGAGTACAATAGAAAGAATTCATCGCCAACTGTTTGACATAACCTATAACTAAGTAAATACTTTACAGATATATGAACAGGAATACTCGAGAATCAAGGAAATATGTCAGAATCGTAAGACCAATGAGGAGTCTGTAAAAAGTACTACCAAACAAATTATAAACTACTACGAAATTCTTAAAACTCCCAGTGGTTACAAGCCGGTAGTTATACTCTTTTTTCTTTTGTTAACACAACAACTATCAGGTTGCTATGTTGTTATTTTTTACGCTATTTCGGTTTTTCATGAAATTGGAGGCACATTTGGTGAAGGCTTAGGTGAAAACGGTGCACTTGTCATGTTGGGTGTTATACGATTTGTAATGAGTATATTGACGGTATTTTTGAGTAAGAAATATGGTAGAAGAATTCTGTGTATTTGCAGTGGTCTTGGTATGTCGTTTTCGATGTTTTTCTCAGGAATGTACATGTACTTAACGTCTTCTTGTGACGAACATGGAAATGTGAAAGAGATTATGGCAGAGCAAAAATGGGTATTACTTATCATTGTTTTATTTTATGTCTGTATGAGCTCGCTTGGTCTTATTATCATTCCATGGACGCTAATAGGAGAATTACTTCCAATGTCAATTCGAGGTGTAGGAGGTGGTCTTATGGTTGCAATTGGTTACCTTCTAATGTTTGCGGTAATTAAAGGCTATCCATATGCTTTAAAAGCTATGAGTATGCAAGGCATGTTTTTCTTTTTCAGTTTCATGTCTTTAGTATGTACAAGTTTTATATATCTGTTCCTACCGGAAACTCTTGGCAAGTCATTTTCAGAAATAGAAAGTTATTTTAATAATAGTGGTAGCAAAAACCATAAAACTTTTAAAACGAACATTATTTCTTGATAATATAGTGATCCTATATGGAAATAGGATATCTTAGGAAAATACTATTTTTTTTATTAATATTCTGAATATTGTATTGATTACTTAATGCGTAAATGGGACCAGCAAGAGAAATAATGAGTTTATATGCTTCTATTGCAATTTGACAAAAAAATAAGATAATAGTTGTCAAAGTTGTACTTTTCATATTAATTAATTTCAACAGTTTTGGAAAGCATATGTACGTTCACACAGAATCTGTAAATATCGTGTAAATGTACACTTGTGCAAAGAAAAACAATTGAGTATTAATACCATAAATAAGTATTAATAGGCATTAATATTCCATCTACTAAATTAAGTTTTTATAATCCAAAACTCCATATTGTGATCGTAGGTAACATTAAATACATTATACTGAATTGAAACTCTTATGTTACCTCTAGTAGTCTTACGAATAAAAGCCAAACAAATTAATGTAAATTAGCACTGTACGTATGTTATTGACAATCTGTATTTGCATATGGGATGACGTTACTTATATCACGTATCTCCAGCAAACAGAGACGTGTACACAGTGTATGTGTCAGAATTTTAAGAAAACTTCCAACTAAATCATGGTTATAATTTTTCTATAAAGCTTAGAAATCATTGTACAATGTAAATACTGTGATAATTGATTTTACAAAAATGTTTTATAAAGATTAATCCAGTTTACGGAATATAAAGATAAATAGAAACCGGTTAACGTAAACCGGTTGTGTGATATAAATTGATTGTACATAACCTGTAGTATAATATATTCCATCGTATGTATTTTTGTACGCGGAACCTTTCACTTTTGTTATACTTAAAATGTGTAAACCATATGTAACTGTCTATTCTTTATTAAAACTGTTGAAATATTACTATTCTGTTGAAAATTTGTCTACAACACTTCAATTCCAGATGGTCCAGAATAAATGGAGTACGTTGACCGATACTTCCTGCATCCATCGACCGCTATAATCCGTACATTTTTATTGTCATTCAATAATTGACATCCCATTAAAGTTTATCTAGCGATCTATCGATGATCATGATATGTGTGGCACAAGATGATAACTGGACGTCGTAGATTTCTCGCAAAATTGCTCATTTGTATATTATATCTAATCGCTGTTTTCCTACTTGCAAAACGTATTTTCCAGTCTGATGACAATTCTGCACTTAATAGCAAGTTTAAATCTTTGTCATATATTAATAACCTTCTTGACAAGACATATGAAGTACACAGCTCATTTTCGCTACAAGACGAACAAAGGTAAATATCTTTAAATCAAATTTTGTTGCAACTATTACTATGCTTAACAATTATGTTTAGTTATGAGGAGTGGATACAAGCGTATGAAAGTAATGTGGTACCAGGTCTTGGAGAATATGGAGAACCAGCATATTTATCGAAGAAAGATCGTAAAAGTGGCGAAAAGATCCTTGCAGAGAAGGCTCTAAATGTTCTTCTATCAGATAAAATATCACTAATGAGATCATTGCCTGATATACGTGATTCATTGTAAGATTTTTATATAATTAACACGAATTAAGATTAAGTCTTAATATTATGTATTAATACATTATGATATTGCAGATGTTCAAATGTTACATATGATAAAGTATTACCTACTGCAAGTGTAGTTATTATTTTTTACAATGAACCATGGAGTGTGTTACTTCGCACAGTGCACAGTGTGTTAAGGGGTTCTCCACCTGATGCACTGAAAGAGATTATATTAGTTGATGATCACAGTGATGAAGGTATTGCAAATACAGGACATAACACCTTATAAATACAGAATATTGTATCAAATTTAAACAATCAATTTTAACTCAAATTTCAGAAGAGCTTCAAGGAAAGCTTGAATACTACATTATTACACGTTTGCCTCGAAAGGTCAGATTATTAAGAATGAAAAAACGACAAGGTTTAATACGCGCACGTCTTCATGGAGCAGAAAATAGTACAGGCGATGTTCTTGTCTTTTTAGATGCACATTGTGAAGTTATTAAAGACTGGTAAGAACAACATTTCTGTTAAATAGAACTGTGTTGATTATGCTGATGATTACATAATTTTGTAATTTTAAATTTATCTCCACTAGGTTGTCGCCTCTTCTTCAGAGGATTAAAGAAAAACATAATGCAGTATTAATGCCCATAATAGACAATATCTCTGAAGAAACATTAGAGTACTTTCATGATAATGACCCATCTTACTTTCAAGTCGGAGGTTTCACGTGGTCTGGCCACTTTACATGGATAGGCATTCAAAAACAAGAACTAAAATTGCGTTCTACACCTGTATCACCGATAAAGTCGCCAACAATGGCTGGTGGATTATTTGCTATTAACAGGAAATATTTCTGGAAAATAGGTAGCTATGACAATAAAATGGATGGTTGGGGTGGTGAAAATTTGGAAATGTCCTTTCGAGTGAGTCTTAATTTTGTTTTAACAATATTCATTAAACCATGTCTATTACATATTATAAAATCTCAATAAACATTGATCTGCACTGTTTATGTTTATTAAAGGTCTGGCAATGTGGTGGCACCTTGGAAACTATTCCTTGTTCTCGAGTTGGCCATATATTTAGAAATTTCCACCCATACAAGTTCCCCAATGATAAAGATACTCATGGAATAAATACTGCAAGATTAGCATTTGTGTGGATGGATGAATACAAACGACTATTCCTTCTGCATCGTGATGAATTTAGGGTAAGTATTAGGTACCGCTGATTAATGTATGTATAGTTTTGCATCTTATAAAAAGCAAAATGCAGGATAATGCTGATCTGGTTGGCGACCTAACCGAGCGTATACAGTTACGTAAAAGATTAAAATGTAAAAGCTTCAAGTGGTATTTGAATAATGTTTATCCAGAGAAATTTATACCAGATGAGGACGCAATAGCTTATGGCCGAGTCAAATTGAAAAATAGTAATTTATGCTTGGATAATCTACAACATGATGAGGATAAACCATATCATTTAGGTGTATACAGTTGCCATTCTAAGTTATTTCCTAGTCAGGTATGCAACTTTATACTCGATAAACTGTATTGGAACATCTTGTATTACCCTTAACATGTAATATTTATTTGATAAATATATCCCATTAGTTATTCTCGTTAAGCAAGAGTGGTGAATTACGTCGGGAAGAAACTTGTGCAAGAGTAATTGAAAGTGACTCTTTGGAACACTACCGGAAAATTGAGATGTCCGATTGCAACAATAATAAAAATGGAAACAAGTGGTTACTGTCTAAGGTATAACGAATAACAAGTTTATGTATACAAAAGGAGATAGATAATTGAAGTAAAATGATTACAGAATGGGAAATTAATCCATGTTGAAACTGGGCTTTGTCTTGATGGAACTGGTATACACTCGGAGCAAGATGTATCTGCTGCAACCTGTACTGATATCAATGAGCAATTTTGGCAATTTGATTTCTATCATGGTAATAATAGGTAATAATAAATAGATAATAGATAAACTTTAACACATTTCTTTAAAGTTTCTAGTTTAATTAGAATAATCTAATTGATTTCAATGTTCGTATATGATCTTTCAATGGTAAAATTTTCCATTTCAAGAAATTTTTTGGTATAATAATCGTTTTACTAAATATTGCATTACACATACTAATAACTGTTTAAATGAATTAGCATTCACAATTATTGGTGCATTTCATATGCACAAAAATCTTTTATAAATATCTATAACTGATCCATGTTGACTAATACTAGTACTTGATTCTTATAGTATCTTATATACGGATAGATGATACTTAATATACACAGAGCAAATATGTAACTTATTTTTCTCAATTTTAATACTCTATCTTTACTATATAATTTATGTAAATTAAAATTAAGATCATGTAAAGGTACATTTTGTAGAATTTACAACAAAATAATGAGATACTTAGGTACATCTTTAAAAAGTTGTACAACACTGGGAACATTCTAGATATCTATAATGAAAAATCTATAAATAAGTATAATGCAATTCCATGAAATGTGTAAATGAATTATTTTTGATATGCAATATTGCAAATTTTATTATGGTATAGCAGACTCTCCATCATATGCCTATAAATTTGTTTCATTCTTTCATTTTTAATTAATTTATGCGAAAGACGTTATAGTACTTAAGAAGTGATGTATTTGTTATTATCAGAGGGTGAATGCTTCGATGACCGTAATAGAATAATAGGTCCATCAGGGAATTTTTTTACATAATGGAACAGTTATATAATATACGATCAAGTTCTATATACCTAACAAGTGACATTTTATTTCATAGGACTAATAATCCTTAAGCTTCTTTATACCAATAGATTTGTCTAGTCTAATTGTAAGTGTATGAGTTAAAGTACTTTACTGTTTTGTTAAACTCATGTGACATAACTGAAAATTGTGCAATACTTTATAATTTATTAAAGAATATTTTTATCAATTTTTCCAAGCTAATATATGCTACATTAGCTTATTAGATTAGCCTTTATTGTCGATATAGTTTCATAAATAAACTTACAAAGTATGGTTGTAGAAAGAATGTTGTATAGAAAGCTTACTAGCATCACCTTTTTTATGAAGTTAAATAAAGACATTTTAAATACATAATATACGTGTGCGATTCCTTCATTTTAATGTATACGTACACAAGTGATTCAGTACATTGTTTGTACCAATGATAATTATGGTATGGAATTGAATATCACTACACTTAATTATTTGCATTGTACATTAAATTAATACATCCTCGGAGCGTATATATTCTCCAATGTCTGCTTGATGAAAACAAACAGTTGCCATTGGATCAGCATATTTACAATCAATTGTACTCTTGGCAGCTACACCAAAACCCTGAAGCAGAATATGTCAAATTAATGTATAAAATAATGTTATACGAACATAAATCTAAGAACTTAATTATACTTTGTATATTTATAAGCAAATAAAATATATTTTATAAATATATATTTACTGTAATTGATTAGTTTCGTACCAATGGTGTATCATTCATGGAAAAGACAATCACACCCTGATACTGAGGTGTATTCTCTGTTATGCGCCCTAACCCGGATTTCGTTACATGATGACCATATAAAAACTGTTGCTCAGCAGATGGTTTTAGCCAAATCTTGAACTAATGGAATCTTTATTTTAATAACTATCAGAACTAAGTATTCCAATAAGAAAACTGTACATACCTGTGCATATGGCGCTAAATAATGTAAGGCCGTGACGTGTAATTTGAACTTGCCAGATTTTGTAAATTTACCCAAACATGTTCCTAAACTAATTAAATGATCAGGGCCTACCGTAGTAGCCAATGATAAAATCTTCTCTGAAACATAGTAAACTCTGTCTTTCCTTTCACGAAAACAGTAAATACCATCTGGACGATCTATTAAAATCTTTAGATTATCCCCAATGCTGTAAAGAGAAACAATAATGAAACATGGAATTAATCGAAAGCATTACATCAGTATTTAATGCATAAATAATCATGTGCACAAGACAACTTTTTATATACCAATTAACTGTTAACCAGTTAATTATATTTTTTTAATATAATGGTGCAACTTACTACTTTGTCAATTTTTCAAATACAAGTTTTGTTCTCTCTTCGCTCAAACGCTTCATTTTTACTGTTCATAAATTCTTACTTAATCTATTCAGTTAAACTTGAATTCACCACGTGTTTTACTACTGTGCATTCGAATCTGTCAAGATTTATTATATAGACTGAGTAGGTTAGGTTAGGCGGCACGCAAAGTGGTGGTACCGGTATACAAGCGTATGAACTGTGGCATTCTTCACGTAATAATTAGTATTGAAATCGTGTAACCATCACGCACATCAAGTATATATATCTAATTTTTATTAGTGGTATAGGTTGATTATGATATACGTATCACATGTACTGTTACAACTACATTGAAAGGGGCTGTAGTTGTCTCTTTTCCACCACAAATAATCAATGCATACACATTGATACGTAGAACCTTTACGGTACATAGCCGATGCACATCAATACCTGTTGATTTTCTGTATATATGTATATTTGAGATACCCGACAGGTGAGTGAATACGTCAGATTGAACGCATCTTATTCAAACTGAGTCTTATGTGTGCTGTAAATAAATAAAAATCATCCAGAGCTCGTTCAGTTAGTAGTATACCCCGTTTACATGTTAGTTCCATATTAAAATTATAAATTCATTCCGAATTGCACTATCTAATAAACATATGTTCTTCTTTAACTTTCATAAAAAACGTATATTAAGATTGTTGATGTCCATGTGAAAAGTTTATATTGTTTACAAGAAAATTAATTTCATTGTTCGACAAATTATCTATTTGTACATAAGATATTATAACTTTTTTAATACTTCCACCCATGTGCTAATAAAAATTAGGTATTTTTCAGGTGTATCGAATTATTTTCATGAAGATTTTATGTTGTTTTTCAACGATCACCATATTCTTAAAAAATCTTGTGTATAATACAATTATTAATGTTTATGCATTTGTGTAGCTTAAGAAGTATGTAATGCACGAAAAAAAGAGTACAAAGACATGAATTATCCATATGAATATCAAACATGTATAGGTACGCTTAGCGTTTATTTCACTTTGCTTTTTTAACAGTTGTGTTCAATTAAAAATTCACATTTTTTGCATCTTGTGTTTTTAATATACTATATAACTTGTTTCTACACAGTATATTGCAATGGTATTTTGGAAAATTGTTTACGATAAAGTACTAAGTATTAATATATTGAGAGTATTATTCTCTATGAATAATATGTAGTGTATGTTTTCAGATATGGATCAAATAGGAGAGTCAACAGCTAATCAACGTCTAGAAGGTTTCAAGTTGTTGCTTGGACTGACTGAGTTTGTTGGTATAATTCTCATTTTACTAGTCATTGTATGGACTAGCTGTTACAGAAATGGATTTTCATGGACTTCTGATCCAACCCTCGAATTTAATTGGCATCCTGTGCTCATGACGATTGGGCTTGTGTTTCTGTATGCCAATGGTAAGCAATGTAATGTAATAGTTATTCAAGCAACATAAACACATTCTACCTCATTATTTTACTTTTTAGCTATGCTCATATACAGAACCCAACGCAATATTCGTAAGAAACGCTTAAAATTGATGCACGGAGGATTAATGTTATTTATTGTCATATTTACTGTTATTGCTTTAGTAGCAGTTTTCGATAGTCACAATTTAAATAAACCAAAGGCAATACCAAATATGTATTCATTACACAGTTGGGTAGGAATGACAAGTATAATATTATTTTGCTGTCAGGTAGGTACTGCATATTAACGATATAGCAAGTGATAATACGATAATCTGTGAAATAATCTGTGAGATACTTCTCTTATGCATATGAATTTTAATTGTATCTTTACAGTGGGTAGCAGGATGCATTTCATTTCTGTACCCTGGTATACAAACATCGCTGCGCATGTCATATATGCCTGTACACGTGTACTTTGGCATAGCAGGTTTTGTGGGTGTAATTGCTTCATGCCTATTAGGTTTAAATGAAAAAGCTATATTTGTGATTAAAGATTATTCTACTTTTGTACCAGAAGGGGTTTTAGTGAATTCAATTGGTTTACTGTTTGTGATCTTTGGTGCTTTATCAGTGTACTTAGTTACTCAAGATAGATATAAACGTCTTCCCCAATCGGAAGACGATGTTTTATTAACAGGTATTAGCGAATAATTATTTCAGGAATTTACAAAGATTTTATGATGTACTAGACAATATTTGTGACTTTGGCCATGTGGAATTTGAATAGTACCCAGACAGTTGATTTTTTCAATTTTCATATAAACTCTATTTTATTTTATAACTTCGATACCGTTGGAGATATTGAAGTGAACCAAAGTCTGGATGATCCAGTGGTTTTTGAGTTAAAATGAAATAAACAGATGAGCAGATAAAAATTCTACAACAGATATTTCTAGCTTAGGCGTTGTGAAAATAGTCTAATATATTAATTAAAAGGCAAATATTTTGAAATCACACACGGGACACATTCATTTTATTTATTTGTATAGATATTGTAGCATACAGCATACAGATCTGAACCATCAATGTTACTGGTATACTTGTGATGTTATAACTGTACTGTACCTACAATTATATTTCTTGTAAATTTTAGTTTAATGTTTTATACGAATGTATTATATCTTTGGGAAAAAATTTAAAATAATGATATCCATTGTCCTGGATGAAATTAGGTGCAAGCGATAAGAAGTTCCATTGTAGTATAGTCTCAAATCTAAATTATGCAATGCATACTAAAAATTGTTTGATATATGTTGTGCTCGTACATCTAAATGGAATGCTTTCTATCAAAGCTAATATGCTCTATTTATGCAGGACTCAAATTTATAACTTATTTGCTATGGTGCTAATGAATATATAATATATATATATATATATATATACATACTGTTGCTTATATACACATCACGCACATAACCATATATATAATATATATGTAATATAGGATTAAATAAATAATTTTAATGCATCTACAACTGTCTATTATGCAAACTGTAAATTCCTATTTTCCATTTCTGGCGAAACAAATTTTGACGTTACCATCAATATTAGAAAAGCGAAAGATGCAGTTTTGCCGTGGTTCTCTGGAAGGAAATAAGCAGAAATAAGTGCGAAAGTGCATAGAGTTATCCCCTGATTTACACAGAAGATAGGTTTCTCTGAACACCGCATGAAACAGAATTGGGAATTTGGTAAATATGCCGATCAGGGGACCAGGCTCCTACGACCTTGACCTTGATATATGTTATCAAGGACACCCTCCCGAGTAACGTGCAAAAGGTTTTAGGCGTCGCTCGTTGTTGATTAACAAGTTATTAACTGAAGAACTACTGAAATTGATCCTACTTTCACAACGTTCACACACTTTCCTAAATATGGTATGTGTCGGTAAATGTTACGTTTAGCGGAGCATGCTCTTTAACTATTCCCTAAGACAAAATTGGCGGTCTCCTCTCCAAAAAAAGATATTCAATGTTAAAGTTGAAATATAAATGTGATAAATGAAGATTGATCTAACCAGAAACGATTACCACGCTCTGAAGTTTAGATTATTTTTTGATTGCGCGGACGGGCGCGTGAGCGCCCGTGCCGTGCCTAACCATCGCACCGGCCTAACTTAACATAACCTAACCTAACTCTTTTAAAGCTTAGGCGGGTTAGGTTAAGGTTTTTCACGCGCCCGTCCGCGCAATGAAAAAATAATCTAAACTTGAGAGCGTGGTGGGCCTTTCTGGTTCGATCAATTTCCATTTATCACACTTAGGCCCAGTTCCACAAGTGACTTTAAACGGAGTTTAACTCGTTAAACCTACGTCATTGGAAAAATTGCATTCCACAACTGCCATAAACCACGGTTAACGTTGATTTCCCGCAGTTAAAGTTAAACCCCCAACTTCGGGGGTTAGTGAATATAACCGAAGTTTAACACTGCAGAATCAATGAATGTCAGAGACAAACTTTATTACCATTCCGTTGTTTGGGGTTATGTTGGTGCGCGATATAACGATATTTTTAATTAAAAGAAAATAATATATAGAAAAAGTGAAGTATGGCTTTAGATTACATAATTATCTTCATCCGAAGATGAAGATTTTGAAAATGTTAATTATCGACGGCCGAAAATTATAAGAAGACGACCATCATATATTGAAGAATTTGACGACTTTGATTTTCATGTACGATTCCGTTTATCCAAAACGTATATGCCCGTATTCATTGTCGTTCCTTATCTTAAGGATGAAGGAAGCCTCAAGGAAGCTCGTGACCACCCTTGAAATAAGGAAGCCAATAAGGCTCCCTTGTTCGGTCAAGGAAGGTTTATGAAATGTGGAATAAGGAATAAGGGATCCTTATTCCTCAGGGAACGACTATGAATACGGGCAATAGACAGCTTTGAGCTTGTTTCAAATTTCTCGGCTTTCATTTATTTATCAACAACCAATCACATTCCACAGAATCAAGTTTAAACTGAGTTTAGCTGAACGGTCGTTATATTTAACGGCATGGTCAAACATGTATCGCGGTCCACAAGATGTTTTCAACTGTAGTTTACGTAAACCTATAGTCCATATGAAGAAACTCTCAAAGATTATTCTTGATTTTAAAACATAATAATGTGATTGGTTGTTGATAAGTGAAAGCTGAGAAGTTTGAAACAAGTTCAAAATTGGGTACACCCAAGTGCAAAGTCGGCGGTGTCCCTCTGGGGGAATGTGAACCGGCCTTCCACCGTTCTGAGCGGGGCGCTAATATAATAGATTTTTGCCATTTTGTGATCAGAAACGATCATTCGATGTATTTTATTGCGAATAAAAGGATTTTTAGGCAGAAACACGAGATTCCATCGCGAAAATAGACAAACCGCGGTCTCCAGTGATTACTCTGCCTGCTATTGACTGTTGAGATAGGGGACACCGACTTTGCTCTTGGGTGTATATGCTTGGGATAAAGGAAATTGTACATGAAAATGAAGGTCGTTAAATTCTTCAATATATGATGGTCGTCTTTTATAATTTTCGGCCGTCGATAATTAATATTTGCAAAATCTTCATCTTCAGATGAACATAATATGTAATCTACTTCACTTTTTTTATATATATTAGTTTCTTTTATTGAAAATATCGTTATATCGCGTTATACAGTGGAATGGTAATAAAGTTTGTCTTTGACATTCATTGATGCTGCAGGTTTAAACTTCGGTCATATTCACTAAACGCCCGAAGTTGGGGGTTTAACTTTAACTGCGGGAAATCAACGTTAACCGTGGTTTATGGCAGTTGTGGAATGCAATTTTTCCAATGACGTAGGTTTAACGAGTTAAACTCCGTTTAAAGTCACTGGTGGAACTGGGTAGAACTGGGCTAGATGTTTAACCATGCCGTTAAATGTAGCAGCCGTTCAGCTAAACTCAGTTTAAACTTGATTTTGTGGAACTGGGCCTTACATTTCAACTTTAACATTGGCTGCGTTCAGCAGAACAAGCAGCTTTGCAACTGTTGTAAGATTTTCGGCTGAACGCCACCTAGCGCTTTATGCTTTTCCAACATGTTTACTAAGCGGTCGCCATTTTTTCCAGCATACTAAAAGTACGCTTACTAAGCACAACATGTTGTAAAGTACAGTCAGCTCAAAAGTGAGTTATGGAAGGCTGTATTCCGAAATTCACGACCAGTACTAAGTAATCGCCAGTATCAGTAATTATGACATTACGTGCAAATTGTGACAAGAACTTTCGTTTTTCAAGACGATCGAGTAACAATTATCAGTTGTTGACAAGCCCGACTTCCATTTGGTCACATACTTTTTCCACTCAGTGTACTAAGCACGCATGTAGTTCGGAAAAGTGCGTTCAGCAGAAGTCGTATGCTGCTGCCAGACAGCGGAAAGCGCTCACTAAGCAGCTTGTTCTGCTGAACGCAGCCATTGAATATCTCCGCCCCCCCCCCCCCCCCGAAACCTGTCTATTGTTACTCATGGTGGGTTCTTACAAATATCTATCAAGATCTACATAAGTGAGTGGCTTGGAATAAATTACCCTGAAATACTCACCCTTTTTACTCTCATAACTTTTTAACGAACAATGAGCGACGGCTAAAACTTCTTGCACGTTACTCGGGAGGTTGTCCTTGATAACATATGTCAAGGTCAAGGTTGTAGGAGCTTGGTCCCCTGATCGGCATATTTACCGGGAATTTTTATATGTAAATCCGTGTAGATGGAAAATAAGTTCAAATATGGATATTTATTCATTTATTTCAGCGTAAAATAAAAGTAACAAGTTCAGAAAAGCATTAAAATAATAGTTTAATTCATTTACAAAAACGAAAACCATAAAATGCTAACAATATCCTAACCTAAACCGTTTTGAAATGGCGGCAATTTTAAATTTGAAAAAATTCATACTTTCGGTTTACCACCGAGGAGTAGATCGACATAATTTATATTACAACTCGATTATTATTACACGATTGCTTTCAAGTACATTCAACAATCAGCAGCGTTATTCGTAAAATACTCGATAAGACATTTTATGGAATGTGTCTAACTTTTGCCGCGTTTCAACCATGAAAATGTAGATACCACATACCTGCACCTTCTGGTAAATCGCCGGTATCCTATCGTGGAAATGTCTAACAAAAAGTCTTTGAAGCGACTTTAGCTATGAACGAATGACACACATAAATTAAACGAATACCGTCGAAAGTTTACATAAATGAAGAAACGCATTAATATGATTTTGCAAAACAGTAATCGAAATTTTTGGACACGACCGCAATGATAGTCACTTATATCGAGTTTGTAATCACTTCTTATAAGTATACTTATTTGCTCATTGTAAACTATCGTGACATAATACCGAAAAATATTGATGCTCTATTTATGAGAGATATGTTCGCACATTTTTACGGTAACGAAATTAAGTAGTAGACAGATAAAAGATCAACGCGCAGTGGAAGAATTGGTCGTCGCCTGGCACATTAATTTATTTAACACGCTCATCGCCCAGAATAAATCAACTGAAATTTTTATAAATTACTTGTAAAATCCCATTTAACTAGACGGAAGTGTCACCCAATTGTGGGTGAAAGGGCCCCCACGAAAACATACTCGTCAACCAACATGTAGGTGATGCGGCGACGAACGTATTAAAATGCTGGTTGGACAGGATGGCAAAGGAAACGACCTGTTTTTATAAATACTTATTTACCTCTATGTCTTCTAAACCTACGTTTCGTTTTGGATAATGCTTTTCTCATCGATTTGGTAATCGCTGAAAGATAATTCTTAGCTTTTGAGCCCTTCTTTTTCTGAAACAGTACATATTATCATCGGAGTTAGTTACGGGGTAACTCGTCCTACTTAAAATTTACTTGAATGTATCGGTGATGGATGAGTTTGATGCCTGATTTATGGTAATATAAATAGTAAAATTTTACCAAGTAGGAACGGAGTCTTTTTCCCTTACTCTGCTTCGCAACTTTGGCCTTGCCCTTTTTCTTCTTATTCTTCTTACTTTTTATCTTGTGCTTTTTCTTGCTCACTGACGGCGTCTCAAAAGGTGTGTTATCGTATGAGCTTCTGTCAATATCGGTCTGATAACCAAACTGTAAACCCAATGGCTGTTTGGCACCGTTTGCTGCTGCAAAAGGAAGCGCACCTATGCCACCTCCATCTTGATATTCGTCATAATCGTAATCTTTTCCAACGGGTCCGTAATCTTGTGTTCCGCCTCCATCAAAGTCTCTTGGCTGATTTCTATTTATATTCCTTACATTTCCTTGTGTTCCCCGTGCTCTATTTCTACTTTTGGGCATATCGTAATCTCCTTCTTCTTCTTGGCCATCGAATTCATTGCCATAGTTTTCACGTTGCATCCCTTTGTCATTGCCCAAATAATTATCCTCAATTTCTTCTTCATAAGAAGGTGGAGAATTTTTTCGTATGTTCTTTTCACTTTTTTTCTTTCCTCCTGCTCCATTTCTACTTTTGGGCATATCGTAATCTTCTTTTTCTTCTTCTTGGCCATCGAATTCGTTGCCATAGTTCTCACGTTGCATCCCTTCGTCATCGCCCAAATCATTATTCTCACTTTTTTCTGCAGAAAAAGATGGAGTAGTTCTTTGCTTATTTTTGCTTATGTTCTCTTCACTTGTTTCCTTTCCTCCTGCTCCATTTCTACTTTTGGGCATATCGTAGTCTTCTTCTTCTTGGCCATCGAATTCGTTGCCATAGTTCTCAGGTTGCATCCCTTCGTCATCGCCCAAATCATTATTCTCAATTTTTTCTGCAGAAAAAGATGGAGTAGTTCTTTGCTTATTTTTGCTTATGTTCTCTTCACTTGTTTTCTTTCCTCCTGCTCCATTTCTACTTTTGGGCATATCGTAATCTGGTTCTTGTTGGTCATCGAATTCGTTGCCATAGTTCTCACGTTGCATCCCTTCGTCATCGCCCAAATCGTTATTCTCAATTTTTTCTGCAGAAAAAGGTGGAGTGGTTATTTGCTTATTTTTGCTTATGTTCTCTTCACTTGTTTCCTTTCCTCCTGCTCCATTTCTACTTTTGGGCATATCGTAATCTGCTTCTTTTTGGTCATCGAATTCGGTGCTATAGTTCTCACGTTGCATCCCTTCGTCATCGCCCAAATCGTTATTCTCAATTTTTTCTGCAGAAAAAGGTGGAGTGGTTATTTGCTTATTTTTGCTTATGTTCTCTTCACTTGTTTCCTTTCCTCCTGCTCCATTTCTACTTTTGGGCATATCGTAATCTGCTTCTTTTTGGTCATCGAATTCGGTGCTATAGTTCTCACGTTGCATCCCTTCGTCATCGCCCAAATCGTTATTCTCAATTTTTTCTGCAGAAAAAGGTGGAGTGGTTATTTGCTTATTTTTGCTTATGTTCTCTTCACTTGTTTCCTTTCCTCCTGCTCCATTTCTACTTTTGGGCATATCGTAATCTGCTTCTTTTTGGTCATCGAATTCGGTGCTATAGTTCCCACGTTGCATCCCTTCGTCATTGCCCAAATAATTATCCTTAATTTCTTCTGCAGAAAAAGGTGGAGTAGTTGTTTGCTTATTTTTGCTTATGTTCTCTTCACTTGTTTTCTTTCCTCCTGCTCCATTTCTACTTTTGGGCATATCGTAATCTTCTTCTTCTTCTTGGCTATTGAATTCGGTGCCATGGTCCTTACGCTGTATCCCTGTGACATTATCGAAATGATTATCCTCAACTTGTTCCGTAATAGAACGTGAAATGGATCGTTGCTTATTTTTATTGATATTTATGTTTTTTCCATTTTTTTCCTTTCCACCTGCTCCATTTTTACTTATAAATTTAATTTCTGTAGCGTTCCTAGTTTTTCTTCCGGTGATATCATTCTTCTGTTGTATCTCTTTGTAATCGTTCGAGCCATTATACACAGTTTCTTTTTTGGTAGAAAAATGAGTACTATTGTTCAACGTTTTCACCGAATTATTCACAATTGAATTTGCCGCGATTAATGCGATCTCTACGAATATCAGGAGAACTTTCATGATAGTCGATTCTTTAGCAACTTAACAAAAAATGACTATTATATGCATGTGCCTGTACGATTTTGTTATTCGTTCTCCGACAAGCAATAGGATAGGACATCCATGAGAAATCGTGACAAGATTCGGAGAACACGGAAACGCGGTTTATTTTTTTTTTATCAATTCTGTCCCCCACGATTATTTCCATACGTGCGTCAAAATTTTGAGATAGCAAATGCACCAAATTTACAAATTGCCTATGAACGCACAAGGACAGAGTAGGAGGGGGACTGATGCGTAGTGTAGTTTGCCACCCTATCGTTAATGCTCTAGACGTTATGTTCGCAGGTGACGCATAGATTCTCGTTTCCTTATATCCATCGTGTTTTTGAGTTAAAACTATGAATTTTATGACAAGGAAGTTGCGTTTTTCGCAATTTTGCAACCGTCCATGAAAGCAAATGACTTTCCCAACATCTTATTGAATCCGTTTTGGCATCCACTATCAAACGTTGAATAATGAATGATAGAATTCCATATAAAAAATTTTACTTGAGTTTGTAACTTGTTCACATTACCAACTAGAAAAAAATACTTATACCACATAACGTTCCCTTTAGAGTAAACAACTTTTATTCAAACATATTTTGGTAATATCACTTGCTTAAAAGATATTTTATTTAAAAGGTATATTGGGATGAAGATACACTCCGTATACATACATATGTACAGCTAAGTGCAAAGTTGGTGTCGGTTCGGGAAATGGTAACCGACTTTCCACCGTTTTGCCGCCGTGGATGAATGCTTAATATGTAACAATACATGTGCATGGCATTACATATTTTGCAAATTAATCTTAACCCACTTTGATACAAGGTAAACTTTTGAAAAGTTTAAAGGAGATGCATGCATACTGCTTACCAAACATATGCAAGATATCATCCCAGCTAGTACAAGCAAAATATTAAATAGTAAAATGTATAGCATAATCAACATTTCTTACGCATTTTTATTTTATTAAGTTGATGAAATGAGATCTATTCTCAAGGTATAAAAATTCTTATACATCATTGAGTATATAAAAAACAACACTGAACAATTTAATATCGAACATAGTGGAGATTAATATTAGTTTTCTAGCAAATACATTTCATACAATAATTGTTCTTGTTCGGTGGCAAATTTTGGAACAAAATTAATCTTGACAATTTCTTCAAAACCCTCATCTAAGGACGGTGGTACATAATTTTTCCTGCCGACAAATTTACAATAAGCAAAGTTATAATGCAAAAACATAATTCAGTATCTTCATTACTTACACGAAAGTATTTATTATCATTTCATGAATTTTTGCATGCTTATCGTCAGTTAGCTCTCGAAACTATAATTTAACGATTAATTAGTTTTGTATAATTACCATGTTATGACGTTTTTTTATTATTTTACCTTATTATTATGTTTAGCATGTTCAACAGTTGTAGTCATTAAAAAACATCTTACTGAAATCTTGTATCTCTTTGCAATTGTAATGTATCTTTGCCTTGAAATAGGTTCAGGATTAGTATTATCTACAACCACACTTTCACCTTTGCTTAGAAGATCCTCCAAAACGTTGGCACATTTATTCCAAGTACCCAAAACATCTCTACTTATACATTTATATCCTCCTAAATAAGACTTCACAAAATGTGATTTTCCTGAACCGGGGCATCCGACCATAATAATTACCTAAAAGTATGCATAAATAAATTGTAAAAGGATTACCGAAACCACTTTGATTACACCGTAAATAATAATTTTATCGCAACATATTTCAGATGAAAGTTGAATAGTTTCGAGGGGAATATAATTTGACGTAATTAGTTTTTTCTTAGAAAGATGTGTAGAGGATATGAAGGTCAACTTTAGCTTTTTTAAAGTGGAATTGTATATTTTCTGTTACGGCAGCCAACCGAGCTCATCGGGGTGCATCGTTCTACGAAAAAAAAATAATTATGCCAAATTATGCCCCCCTCGAAAGCATTTTCCAATCAAAATATTATTTGCGGAGAAATCGAAGTGGTTCCAATTACGTGCGCCATCCTATACATATATGGTGATCCATTTTAACCCTTTCAGTGTTGAATATTCTCGGCCGAAACACTTCACCTAGACGGCGAGCTTAGCGGTTGTAAATCGTAGGGAATGGAATACCTTTTGGTTAATGTGAATTCGGTTGATTAAGTATGCAAGACGCAGCTGAAATATAATTGAATTTTTTGTGCTATATTAAATTATGTAGGAAAGTTTTTCTTTGGCCATAATCTTATTTTATTAAAATAGAAAAAGCATGTATGCTGGTAACTTTTACCAAACGCATATATGCCCATATGGCCAAACTGGACGTTAATAGTTTTTGTCGGACCCATAGCATTGAAAGGGTTAAACCAATCCACTTACAAGGGAACCTTACCAAGTGTCCCCCTCCGATTTGCTTGGGATTGAAATATGTTATTAAGCACGGAATTCTAAGGGATACGTATTTTTTTATATTGGCCAGTTTTGAGTTTTAGGGGGTGAAACTACCCCTGGAAAGTTGAGCTGAAATGTGCTATCTCGGAAACTATAATAGATAGAGTAAAACTTTCAATGGGTGAAATACATGGTTTTTTCCACACATTTACGTAGTATCGACAAAGTGTGCAAAATGCAATTTGTTTATAACAAAATAATTTTTAACAACATTATTTTTTATTTTATGGCAGTTTATATAATGATAAAAATTATGGAGCATAAAATTCCGAATCTAACGGTGTATAACTTTTTATTAGTTCCATACATGCATACATAGTTACACGTTATTTAGTGTCAGGGTGCGACGCCGCGCGCCGGCCGGCTCTGGTGACGGGAGCATCTGAGGAGTTTCACTTATTTATTAATTGCTCATGTATCTCAAAAAGAACAAAGTACATTATATTATTGGTTTTGATATTTTTATTATTATTCGTTATACGTGGTACAATAGTGGTAGTCTACAAAAAAATGTTTTAAACATAACGATTTTTTACACCAAGCAGGCCGTATAACTGCTATTTCATTACAACCCTCAATGTCACATATCGTTTTAGATGATTCTCCGAAACTGAAGTCGACAGGATTGTCGAATTTTGTAGGTTTATCATCAATATAACCGCTTTTGTACCAGGAATATTTAAATAGATTGGTATACCTAGGAGACGAGAACTGATTGTGTATTAGAGACTGCAATTTTATTATATTGTTCCGCTCATGAAGGTTTATGTCGAGCTCAAGTAACAAAACGGTATCCGAAAATCGTCTGGCGAAATTTTTCCATACTCTAAACCCAGAAACATCTAAAGGTTGGATTTTCCCTGTTGTGCCTGCAGGTATTATTTGAACAAATATCTGTTTTCCTGGGGGCGTTAAATCAGAAATTGAAACAGATCTATGTCCGCTCCAGGAATCAATGAGCAGAAGGTTATCGGTGCCAACATTTGGAAGGTAAACTTCTTGTAGCCAAGTTTTGAAATGATCTGGAAGGAAACGGAAACAACATTGCAACGTATTTGTGGACAAAAGACCGAGCATTATTGTACAATGATATTCTCTTATATACTTCATACCTGCTGTTAATTTCCCAGATTTTGATGCCGTTAGAAAGGCGTTTGTTGGCCTAAATAGATTTTCCACCACCCTTGGTCCAAAAGTTCCACTAGCTTCTTTCAAGGCAAGAAATAAAGGCGATAACAGCTTGCCATCCAAGTTTACCTTCCAAATGTTGGCACCGATAACCTTCTGCTCATTGATTCCTGGAGCGGACATAGATCTGTTTCAATTTCTGATTTAACGCCCCCAGGAAAACAGATATTTGTTCAAATAATACCTGCAGGCACAACAGGGAAAATCCAACCTTTAGATGTTTTTGGGTTTAGAGTATGGAAAAATTTCGCCAGACGATTTTCGGATACCGTTTTGTTACTTGAGCTCGACATAAACCTTCATGAGCGGAACAATATAATAAAATTGCAGTCTCTAATACACAATCAGTTCTCGTCTCCTAGGTATACCAATCTATTTAAATATTCCTGGTACAAAAGCGGTTATATTGATGATAAACCTACAAAATTCGACAATCCTGTCGACTTCAGTTTCGGAGAATCATCTAAAACGATATGTGACATTGAGGGTTGTAATGAAATAGCAGTTATACGGCCTGCTTGGTGTAAAAAATCGTTATGTTTAAAACATTTTTTTGTAGACTACCACTATTGTACCACGTATAACGAATAATAATAAAAATATCAAAACCAATAATATAATGTACTTTGTTCTTTTTGAGATACATGAGCAATTAATAAATAAGTGAAACTCCTCAGATGCTCCCGTCACCAGAGCCGGCCGGCGCGCGGCGTCGCACCCTGACACTAAATAACGTGTAACTATGTATGCATGTATGGAACTAATAAAAAGTTATACACCGTTAGATTCGGAATTTTATGCTCCATAATTTTTATCATTATATAAACTGCCATAAAATAAAAAATAATGTTGTTAAAAATTATTTTGTTATAAACAAATTGCATTTTGCACACTTTGTCGATACTACGTAAATGTGTGGAAAAAACCATGTATTTCACCCATTGAAAGTTTTACTCTATCTATTATAGTTTCCGAGATAGCACATTTCAGCTCAACTTTCCAGGGGTAGTTTCACCCCCTAAAACTCAAAACTGGCCAATATAAAAAAATACGTATCCCTTAGAATTCCGTGCTTAATAACATATTTCAATCCCAAGCAAATCGGAGGGGGACACTTGGTAAGGTTCCCTTGTTAGATGCCTTCGAAAGTGTTCCTGATACTAAACAATGTTTCAGGCAAAAGTTAAACAGTTTCAAGGGCCACATCATCAAATACGAGTACATTTTCTCATTGTGGCTGCGTAAAGGACGTATAAAGTTCAACTTCATTTTTCTGACTGGAATAATATACTTTTTAATACCGTCGAAATTTTGTAACTCGAAAGCTTCTATAAGATGAAACTTTTGTTCACTCCACTCCGCACCGCTGTCGAAGACTTTCTACAACGAAATATAAAAATTTATAACTCAAGTGATTTTCTACCCGCTTAAATGCCTCTATAACTCGAATTCAGAGAAGTGCAGTTTGTACAAGTTAAAATTTACCTCTACTATAAGTCAAAGATCTTCCGTTTCCTTTTTTGCGATAATTCCGAAAAATATTATTCGCGACCTCATTTCACGTTCGTTTTGAATAACGAATAAGGATATGAGGGGAAATTGATTTGTTCAGTTTACGTGCATACTAACTAAATTTATTATTTATGGCTAATTCTAATTTTTGTTATAGCTAATTCTAATTAGGCACGACTGTAAAGGGAGTGACTTATTTTTATTAATTTTGTATTCATCATTCGATCTACCGTACCACCGTCCGACGCGCGTTGTTGCGACCACAATCGAACGCGGTGGTAGCGAATGGTACCGTGGTTGAACGCTGTCTTCACTCGCGTGCTCATTAGCCAGAGATTTTTGATATTGTTATAAACAATTACAGCTTGGCAGATCATTTTGACGTTATCTTATAGTCCTCATAAAATGTTTTAAACGTTATTTTACTTTCTCCGATATACATATATTTCCGTCTCGAAGATAAATTTCGTAAATGAAATAATCGACCTTTCCTTAAGGGGTGATTTAACCCCTTTAAACTGTTTTTGGGCCTCAACAAAAATAGTATTGCATTCAGGACGACTTACTCTACGGTTTCACAGAGTTTCAAAATTCTTTGACTTTTCTGGTTTTTTAATGTTCCTTGTTCGTACTATTGCATAAGGAATGATGAGTTGTATTCTTTAAAGAACATGTGATGTCACATAGAAAAAAACGGAGTTGAGCTTTCAATATGTCCGTATTGAAAAACCAATCTTACATTAGATAACGTACCATCTCAAACTGTTTCACTTTTTCCTAAAAATATGTTTAGTATCATCAATTGTGTTAAAAAAATTTGTGTGAATTTATTGTGAATGTTGATGTCAAATATCATAATAACTGTACTTCTTGCTTATCCAAAACAAGTTTTGCAGTAGATGGATCACATAATGTAACAGAGTTTCGCAAATTTTTTGGATTAAAGCTGGGTAATTCATGTGGTGCTGCCTTATGATTAAGAAAGTGTTCTTCTGGCGTCTGAAATGACAGCCCTATATTCAAAGCCATTAATCGATCTACACAAGAATGATCTCTTTTTTTGCCAGAAGCCCAATTTTTTGGTCTTCCAGCGGCATCTCCAACAAAAAAGGATCCGGACATATTGATACATACACTTCCATTATTCTGCAAATAAAAAAAATGGTTTGTGAAATATACATTACGAATGTATACATTACAAAATATACATTTTATTTCTGTACGTAGTGAGGTTCAAAGGTTATTTAATTTTCTCCACAAAACCGTCGTTATGGCTTACTGTGTGGCGTTCTCCGCAATGTTCCCCCAATATAGTACCTCCCAGACCGCCGGAAGCGCGGTTGGCAGTAATCGGGGGAAAAAAAGATTTGAAATCCCGTAAAAACAAAACAGTCGACAAATTTTGATTTTTTTGTACCCATGAAATGACATTCACTAATTCCGATAGAGTACCCGTTTTTCTTATAACTGGCTATCTTAAGAGCATTTAAACCCCAACGCGAAGTTTAAATCTCAAAAATTGACAAAGTTACAATTTTTTAAAGGAAACCATGCGTTAGTTCCTACTATATAGAGCTGTCATCGTGTCTTTCCCGATATCGCTTTTTCGAAATACCTGCCGCCAATGTTTAAATGTCAAACCTAATCTATCCAGTAATAGACTTAAATTTTTCCGCAGTATATCTAGGAAAACACGTGCCGACGACAGCGAAAAATATGAGGCAACGAATTTATGCAGCATGTGCGACAATCGGTCCGGAAGTGATAAGAAGTGCACATACGTCAGGAATACAATGATTGCAATGTTGCATTGATATAAACGGACATCACTTCGAGCACTTCTTACGGTGTAAGAATCATTGTTATACTGCTTTATTTAATGGCAAATGACCTTTTATTATAGGCCGTTGTACCCGTCTAAACATCTGTTATTGCACTACGGATAAAAGAGGTACAGCATATCATTAAAAAAACGGAGGTGACCTTGATATCTTCAACGCGCCTCTATCCACAGAAAAATGATTACTAGCATATTGTAGTCAGCTTGGTACCGTACCACGTTCATTACCAACATTATTGACATTTCTTGAAAAATAGCGGAAATATTCAAGGTGATCAAATTTACTGCCTCCCCTGTATATCCAGCGCATTTAAAGTTACGGGCGATTTTAAAAAGTCGCAGTGCGAGTACGGATCTTTATACTTACATTGTAAAGCAAATTATTCCACATACCAATAGTAGGTTTTCGATAAATATTTCTTCCCGTAGCAATAAAAACCTTCAATAAAGAAACATGTAATAAAGAACCTTATTGAGCATCATATGTGTTATAAATTCTTATACCTGGATTGGTACTCCAAGCCTTTTTGTTATGTTTTCGATTTTTAATTTGAAATCCTTATGTGCTATTTTGCCAGTACCAATGCTTCCTTGATTAGTAAAAATTACAATTTTATATCCATTTTTATATAATTGCTTCAACTTATCAGGAACATTCGGATGTGAAATTTGCCAATCGTGACAGTCCTTAGGGAATATTCGTCCAGACTTAGTCTTTATTAATGTACCATCCATGTCGTACGCTGCTATCTTTGTCAAAGTATATGCGAATATTCAGACAGAGAAAGTGTGAAGATTTATAAATAATAAATATAACAGTGCAGAGTCCAGTTTGTATTTGACATTCCATTTGTTGTGTGACAAAGCTTATGAAGAAATTATGAAAAATTTTGGAATCTGCTTTTGAAACATTTTTAAAGATGTAAATTAGTATATGCAATATTGTGGGAAAAAAATTTATTACCAGTGGTCGATGTTGTATAGTCTGTGGCGTGTATATCAACAATTCTCCATTATCAATATTTTCCCAGAGTTCTTTAGTTTCAGCTACACGGTTTTCTTTTGCAACATCAGTTATTGATTGACTAGGCTTATCTTGAATCTCACTATTACTTAAATGTTGCCTTGAATGTTCTTTATTTCTGTCATTAGATGTGCTATCAAAACCTTCCATTTTAGGAAGTTTAAATGGAAAAGAAATTTCTTCCTTATTGGTTACATCTTCTATCATGGAACGTTTCTTTTTTGATAATGACTGTTCATAATCTGTTATAGGTGGTGGATTAAATTCAATTACATACATATATTTTCCATATAGAACCTCTAAATGATCATTGTGTGCAGCTACAAGTTTAACATTTCTTTGAGTTTTAAAACCATTTAGGCCACTAGCTTTCCTCCCAATTTGTTGGACTGTGACCGTGCAGTTATGATAGTCTGCATAAAGGCGAACTAGATGAATAAAACATATATGAATTTCCACATTTACTTATTAGAAATGAGTAATATGATAAACGCCCAAGACATTGTAACCTTGCTGTTTGGAACATTTGGTGTCAACAATATTTGTTTGTGGAGTACGGCCAACAAATATTTCTGTGCAATCTGGTAAATACATTGTTAACAGAGATCCATCAAGGCTACGTATGTAACATGTTTTAGTTTTTAGGCTCATTGTCAAACTATAAAAAATGAAATTGACGATTATTTACGTTTTTCTTTATATAAAATGTTCTGTAAATTTCATTGCTTTATTAACTCTTAATACTCCTAACATGACCCCTGTGAACTTGGCACACGAAATTTGGATTTGTAAAAATAGTTTGCGAGAATAGTTCCGTGGATTACAAGGTGGTTATGACCAGCACCCCAAAATTTATAAACTGAATTTGTTTTGCTTTTTCTAGTAGAGATGAAAGAGTTCTAGAGTTCCTGATAGTATTGAGGGCAAAAATTCAGCTATTCTACTTTCAAAATTCCTATTAATTATGTTATCTTATCTATGTAAACAAACATTTTCGATGACCTTTTATCTAAATTACACTTGATTCAAAGATTGGCATACGAATGCTTTGAATAATTGAACACTTTGGATAAAATATGCTTGAATGTACCTTGCACTTGTTCGACACCTAAGGCAGTCAGTTGCAGTCAGTATAATGAATTGTAGTTAGTTCGCTGATTCAGCCCAACTCACTTGAACACAGAACATTTCTTCTTCCCCTTTCTCTATTACTTGCTTTTACTGCACTTTCATATTCACCGACACCATATTTTTTGTTTTACTCTGTGGATGCTGTAGAAAATATGTTGGTGAAATGTAGGATCATATATTGGGGTTTTTTTTGCAAATTTTTCCCCTCATAATACCACAGCGAGACATAAGATAGACCCATAGACGTAACGTGCAATGTAAATTTTCGGCCCGGAATTCGGGGGTTCTAGAGTTCTCTGTTCCATCTTGTCGCGTCCAACATTACCGATATAATACAGAAATTAACTCTAGCGCTACCACCGACCAGAGATTAAAGAGGGTCACAGCTGGTCACAGCGTTTATGCGCTAGGAGGGCCGAAAAATTTCACTGCGGTGTCACTTTGGCGTAACTATATAGCAAAGCAACATAGTTTACATTACAACGCCGTAAGTACAGTTGATCGAATATGATCGAATAGAGCACTGCGATTATCTTCGGGAACCGCCAGGCCCGGCAAAATGCCAAGTACACGAACGCTGGCTCTGTAACAATCTCCTCTCGGTGGTACAGCCAGTAGCCAGTGCACCAGTGGTACAGCTGATTCCAGGGGGTACACGTACAATCTCAAATAGATTCAGTGAGCTCATAGCAGTGCATAGCAGTTCATAGTGGTTCATAGCAGCAGTTAGTTATGTCGCATAAGGAAGATAAACAGTAAGTTTATAAATGAACAACTCGAGTATGTCAAATATTTAATAATGTTCTCGTATTCCCAAATAGTAAAGAGGCTAAAATGGAAATGGCCATAAAAAATGGTTTTTCACATAGTTTATACATCAATAACAGAAATCAAAATAATTTTATGACGTTCGGCTCTATTTATTCGAGACAAGGGAAGGAAAAGTTGTGGGATTTGTAGGTTAGAATGACTGTAACATGGGCGCGACTTTCAAATGGGGTTGAGCTTGCCTCAAAGATTTTGAGGTAGTGGGGTGTTCAAGTTTGCGTTCCATTGAGTGTGGCTCATTCTGTGTATGGAGATTGATTTATAAAAGAAGCCTTACCACGCAATGAAGTAAAAGGTATTTTTTGTTCCAATGGTATCTGCTTCGAAAGTTTTGGTTTATTGGGAGTTTGGTTTCATTAAGTGAGTCCGAGTTTGCGTAAAGAAATTGATCTGTAAAGAAAGTCTTTCACTTCATGAAGTTAGAAATGTTCGTTCTTGAGTATTTATTATATACATAGACTCTGTCCCCCAATTATCAATTGTCCAAATGCCATATATTCAAAAGCATTACCACCCTGTGGAGTTAAAAGATATTGTTGTTTGCACTTTATTTGCCCCAAATTCTGTTTGCTTTGAAGGTTTTGGTTTGTTTGAAATTCATGTTAGGTACGAGTTAGGTTCTATAGCAGGTGTGTATGGAGATGTAAAAGAGTGCATTTGAAATGCGTACATATTTTACAGTCATTCTAACTTATAAATCCCACAACTTTTTCTTTGTTTTTCTCTAATAAATATGGCCGAGCCATAAAATTCTTATCAATTATATTATTTTGTTATCTTGACTATGTAAACAAACATTTTTGTGGCCCTTTCCATACTTCCCCTAAAGTACACTTAATCCAGTAAACACAATAGTTAATTTATATACAAGTAAATATTGTACAGAAAATCGTAATATTACACTAATTATTTAACGCTGTAAACATGCAAAGAAAAATATTTTTGTTTAAGTTTCATATTTATATTTTGATAGAGTTAATATCTACAATTCAAGAAAGACAAGTAATCATTTTTGTTGCAGGTATGGTTTAATATTACCCAAAAAACGGCCAATAATCCCACAAGCAGGGAATATATTTGGAAATGAAGATGGTTCGGATGAAGAAGATGGCACAACATGTGTAAAAAGAGCGCTTAGAGCAGAAGAGAAAAGACATAAATTAAAAAAACAAACTAAATTAGATATGCAAAAGGCATTGGCAGAAGATCCAACAATTTATCAGTATGATGAAGTGTATGATGATATAGTTCATACAAAGTTGCATAAAAAATCATTGGAGGAAAAAGACAAGAAACCAAAGTATATACAAAGCTTATTAAAAGCTGCAGAACGCAGAAAAAAAGAACAAGAACATAGAATAGAAAGAATGGTCCAAAAAGAACGTGAGACTGAAGGCTCAATGTATGCAGATAAAGAAAGTTTTGTAACATCTGCATATAGAGCTAAATTGGAAGAATTTAAAAAAATGGAAGAAGAAGATGTTAGACTTAGTACATTAGAAGCCATAGAGGATGTTACAAAGCAACAAGATATATCTGGATTTTACAGATACTTATATGAACGTACAGTTGAATCTTCAGAATCGTTCGATGTACCACATAATTTAGATAAGAATGAACAAAACCATGCTAAAGTAAGTGAGATACAAAAGAAAAATGATGACACCCCAGTGCAAGCATTTAAAATAGGATCAGTACAATCATCCAAAACACAAACTAATATTCCCAACAATAAGAAATACAGACAATATAGGCAAAGAAATGTGGAGAATGATCAAACTGATTCAAGCAGTGACTCCATTGTTGATACCGCTTCGGAAAGTGTTAGTGTTGTAGATTTTACTAATAAAAACTTAAATAAAATGAACATGCTTGATCCAGACGAAAATAAACATAAAGACAAAACAGAACTTAATGCTCCAAACATATCTGAGGTTACTATCATAAAAAATAAGACGAACTGTGAAAATTCAGACAAAGAAACATGTTTGGAAGATGAATGTATTAATTGTGAAAAAGTAAATAAAAGTATTGCTGTAAAAGAAACGCAAAAGGAGAATAAATCATCTATTTGGCAGAAGAGGACCATTGATACAGTTTTTGAAGCTGCATTGCAGAGATATTTTACCAGAAAAGCCTTGAAAACAGCAATAATATAAATTCAAATACTTAAAAGCAAAAGCAACTAAATAGAAGTGTTGCACATTTGTGTTTAGACATTCTTAGGAATAGACGGGGAATATTTGCATCTAACATTTCACTGCATAAAAGAACGGTCAATAATGATGAAAAAATATAACATTTCCAATAGGTCACCTTCAGTTTAAAAATGGTGTAAATTGTGACATATGTATATGTGAACGTTATTTACAAGTTTTTCACGATTTCATATCTGTATACTGATTTTATTTTCATATGTTTGTGATTGTTGCATAATACTTATTACACACTCTATTAAAAATAAATGTAAAAAGTTGATTATTTCACATTTTCCGCACATAAAACCACCGTATGTAAAGAGAGAGAGTGACCTGCTGAAGAGAGTCAGTGCCTATGTATTTGGAGGGGCCATTTTGCTGGGTCCTGGTGGGATAATTGCAGTGCTCTATTCGATCAGCCCATACAGGGTGAGTTTTAATGGATGGACCGACCATTTACCATCGGAGTGAGTTACCGATTTCAGTCTATTAGTATTCGTGATCGCCACCAAGGTCGCCACTTGAATCTTCCATGCGTCCTGCAAAACCGGATTTTAGGTAAGTTTTATTAACATTATGATATACATATTTTGTAAATGTTTTGGAATTGATACTTCATAACGGGATTACGTAATATAAGTTTAACGTTAAATTACAGCGTAGAAATATTATTTTTACCGTTTTATTGAAATATTTTACATTATTATAACATTAAGAAGTACTTGTTTGATAACGTTACATGAATAACGTTAAATAAATAAAGGTAATTGATTGCGTTACGAGCGCGCAATTTTTTTATTTTTTATTAAACGTCTTATTACGCGTGCGCCAATTACCTTTATTTATTTTTCTTATTCTTATCTTCATATTTTATAACATGTAACGTTATCAAATAAGTACTTCTTAATGTTATAATAATGTAAAATATTTCAGTAAAACGGTAAAAATAATATTTCTACGCTGTAATTTAACGTTAAACTTATATTACGTAATCCCGTTATGAAGTATCAATGTCAAAATATTTACAAAATATGTATATCATAATGTTAATAAAACTTACCTAAAATCCGGTTTTGCAGGACGCATGGAAGATTCAAGTGGCGACCTTGGTGGCGATCACGAATATTAATAGACTGAAATCGGTAACTCACTCCGATGGTAAAAGGTTGGTCCAGCCATTAAAACTCACCCTGTATATGTAATGCTACCAAATACTACTATATCGCTAATGGACTGAAGAGGCGACGCAAACACCACGGTGTAGAAATACAGGGTGAGTTTTAATGGCTGTCCCAACCTTTTACCATCGGAGTGAGTTACCGATTGCAGTCTGTTAGTATTATTACAGAGGTGAGTCGGTAACTCACTCCGATGGTAAAAGGTTGGGACAGCCATTAAAACTCACCCTGTATATCAACCCCTCACTCTCACCACAGTTATCTATCCTCTCACTTCCTACTTTGGCGCAACTGCGCATGCGTGCCATTGCTAACGCATGCGCATATGTTCGAAGGTACGATGTTCTGTCTTACTTTTTCGGTGCCGCTCCCGCTTATAGGAAATATACGTGGCTAGCAATATAGGAGTATTACATATATGAGCAGCCCAGAGCTGCAGCCCATAAGACGGTGCTGCACGGCCGGCTTCTTTTGCGTTTTCCTTCCCCTTACCGCGCCCCGCATTTGTTTGTTGGTAAACTGGGCTGTCCTACAGCTCGCAGTGGCTCCAGCGCTCCCAAGCGGTCCTCCCGCTGCTATTTTGACGGACGCCCTTTCCTTCCCACACAGCACGCGAACGTTTCAAAAACGTTTCATAGTGGTCGCACTGCAACATTCGAATGTTGCGGCAATGTCCCGAAAGGTAACTGCAAAGTTCCAGGAACGTTGCTAAAATATGCGAATGTCCGCCTACAGGAATGTTTCATCGCAACATTCCACAGACGCCTCGGTGTAACCCTTTAGAGACGTTTTAGCGTAACATTCCGTGTATTATGTTATATTTAATGTTCCACCAAGGTTTCATTATAATTTTTCGCAGATATTTTACATAATTGAAAATAAAAATACAACTCTTATGCAGATGTATATGATAAGTATATTCATTCTACAACAATAATTACTATACGTACATATTAAATGCTATGCAAACTAATAAATAGTTTACGCTGCGTCTCCCACCGCAATCACTCTTTGGAGGCAAAGATCTGTAATAACGTATAGGTTACATATACTTTTTATAGAGATTATTCGCCTGTAAAGTTAACCTTAATGAAATTTTATTTTCCGTTATGTACTTTACGTATTTCTGTTACTGATACTTACAACACGCCGATATAATCCGAAACTTTTAATACAATTTTCAATAATATTTTTGAAACCACCAACAGAAACGCAATAACCACTTTCGCTTTCCGCATACGCAGTAAGGACATAAATAAAATAGATGAATAAATGGACCGCGACATCTGTCGATGCAAATTCTTATTAATAATAAGACATTTGAACATTATTGGAACGTATATGCGACGCGAGGAAAATATGTTTTTGGTACGTATTTATAAGATCTACGTGTTTATTTAACGTCTCAAGAAGGTTAGTAAGTTATGTTATAGGAAGGTCGTATTGCAACGTTGCTGGAACTTATCTGGAACTTATTTGGTGCTGCGTGGGTTTGATCTTCAACAGTTAATTTCTCGATAAATATTGCGAATATTGAATAATGGTCCAGGACTTTTGTGTTTGTTTTAAACCGTTCTATGGGCCTGTTTTCTATGGTAAACTTATATATAAGCGCCCACCCTGTATAGAAATAGTAATTATATCTGAAAAACGTGGTCGCAATTTGAATGTTTCATTTAGTTCGCGTTATTATCCTCCTTCTTTTGAAGTGGATAAAGCTATCAGGACCTAATACTCACATAACACAATAACCTGGATTTGTAACTATGGGTGTCCGGCGCCTCATCCTAAACCATGGGGCTTCAGACGCTAGGGAAACTAGATTTTGGCAAGCTCGTGTCGCGAAGCACCCCTTGAAAGGAATGCGGGCTATCACGCCCTTAGACAGCTCCGTGCAGCTCCCGGACGTGAAAGGAAAACAGCTTATGATAGCACCGAGGAGAGATGTGGGTAAAACTTGAGAATACGGGCACCATCGCCAACGTGGCCGAAATTTTACACACTTGTTAATTTCGACGCGGGGATCACGAATTTGGCAATTAAAACTGTCGCAAATTAGCCGTTTAGGAGATAAAAATTGTTAAATATTGGAGATGTCAGGTTGGAGATTCCGGCATAGCCGCATACAGATGGCGGCGCTGAGAGCAACTTTCGCGTGCGCCGATTGGTCCTCTTGGCTGCGCATGCGGACTAGCGTAAATAGAGCGTCATACACGGCGGGCATTTCAATTCGAACAGCAGAGGTTATTGAGATTGATCTAAACAGAAAGGCTTACCACGCTCTCAAGTTAGATTATTTTTTTTATCTCGCGGGCGGGCGCGTAAGCGCCCGTGCCGCGACTAACCATCACACCCGCCTAAGTTTAATAAGGGTTAGGAAGGTGCAATGGTTAGTCGCGGCACGGGCGCTTACGCGCCCGCCCGCGAGATAAAAAAAATAATCTAACTTGAGAGCGTGGTAAGCCTTTCTGTTTAGATCAATCTCAATAACTTCTGCTGTTCGAATTGAAATGCCCGCCGTGTATGACGTTCTACTTACGCTAGTCCGCATGCGCAGCCAAGAGGACCAATCGGCGCACGCGAAAGTTGCTCTCAGCGCCGCCATCTGTATGCGGCTATGCCGGAGTCTCCAACCTGACATCTCCAATATTTAACAATTTTTATCTCCTAAACGGCTAATTTGCGACAGTTTTAATTGCCAGATTCGTGTTCCCCGCGTCGAAATTAACAAGTGTGTAAAGTTTTATGATAATTGGCGATGGTGCCCGTATTCTCAAGTTTTACCGAGATGTGTAAAGAGCAGTAAAGAGGGTCAGCGCATAGGTATCTAGGGACTCTGGGCGAGGCGGGCGCGGGGATAATTGCAGTGTTCTGTTTGACCCACCGGATACTCATATATTTTATAGGCAGAATTTTACTTTTTGCACTTGAACTGAGCGCGAACATAATTGTAGTAACACCGAAGAGATGTTGTTAAAGAGGGCCAGTGTTTATGCATCTAAGGAGGTCGGCCTTTGGGCGAGCCGGGCACGGGGATAATTGGAGTGCCCTGTTCGATCAACGGTACTTACGGAATTTCATTGTGACTAATGACTATGTCGATTAGCACCGAGGAGAGATGTGTAAAGAGGGTCAGCGCATGGCGATCTAGGGACTCCGGTTTGCGGGCGAGGCGGGCGCGGGGATAATTGCAGTGTTCTGTTTGAGCGACCGGACACCCATATATTTTATAAGCAAAATTTTACTTTTTGCACTTGGACCGAACGCGGACCTAATTGTAGTAACACCGAAGAGATGTTATTAAAGTGGGTCAGTGCTTAGCATCTAGGAACGTCGGCCTCTGGATGAGGCGGGCGCGGGGATAATTGCAGTACCCTGTTCGATCAACGAACTATGTTGATTGGCTATGTAGTTATGCCAAAGTGGCGCTGACCACCCAAAATTTACTAAAAGTTTTTTGACGTCCCTAGATCGGCATGCGCTGACCCTCTTTACATATCTCTCCTCGGTGATTAGCTATGTAGTTATGTCAAAGTGGCGCTGACCACCCAAAATTTACTAAAAGTTTTTTGACGTCTCTAGATGCCTATGCGCTGACCCTCTTTACACATCTCTCCTCGGTGATGATAGCTTTGTTTGCCGTTGACCAGTGGCGGAACTATCTGTTGGACAGGTCTGTTGCTACCTCTGCCAGTCTATAATACATATATACATGGTCCAGGGATGAAGGTGAACGTCATCACTTTGCTGTAAAGATGTCTCATTCTCATTCTTAGTGGGGTGGGCAATGCGTTAACATCTGATACTGTGAATCGTGTGCAATCGTGGTGGTAAAAGTTGTGCGTGCATATATTGTAAAATATGGATACAAATAGCGCTCTACTTCTTTTGTGTCTCTACTGCATTGGTATTGACGCCTATGCGTTAAAGACGGCTGAGAATTTACATGAAATCTGTTCGACTCCGCGATATACTCATTATGAAGAGCTCAAGGAATTATACACATCATTGGCGAATCGTTATCCTAACTTGGCCCGAGTATTTTCTATAGGAAAATCGGTGGAAGGCAGAGATTTATTAGTATTACAAATATCAGAAAATGTCAGAGAAAGAGATTTGGGAGAACCAATGGTTAAGTATGTCGCTAATATGCACGGTGATGAAGCCGTAGGTAGGGAGCTGTTAGTCTGCCTCGGAAAATATCTTTTGTATAATTATGGTAAAGACGATAGGATTACAGAATTAGTGAATCGAACAGATATTTATTTAATGCCCTCTATGAATCCTGATGGATTTGAAAAGTCTGAGGTAAATGTGGACCATATAACATCATGACCTACTTATTTACAAAGTTCAGGGCTGTCAAAATAAGCGGCGTATAGTAATAATATAACTAATTATAATTTGTACGTGTTTATGTTTAAGGAAGGAAAATGTGATTCTAAAGAAGATTTCTCAGGTAGAGAAAATGCCAATCATGTAGATTTAAACAGAGACTTTCCTGATCAGTTTTATACAGGAATTAGTCAACTTAGAAAAGGGACCAGTTTAATACTGGGCCGTCAAAATGAAACCATTGCAATGATGACATGGATAGCTACAAAACCATTTGTTCTATCCGGTAACCTTCATGGCGGTGCCGTAGTTGCAAGTTATCCATATGATTCTGGGTAATATCATCTATCCATATTTTGATAATCTTTAATATTTAGCAAACATGTAATATCTAATTTTTGTATTGAATTTTACCATTGAAGTTAAGAGTATAGCAATTATCACTGGTATAAATTATAGATACAGTCAAGCGGTTCGTGCATTTTTTTAGATTATTGGTTTCTGTAGTATTTCTATGGTATTCTATACGTAAATTTTGTGGTATGTGTACTGGTCTCGTATGTAACAGTGCACATAAGTATTTCTATTTAAGTGGCCTTTGCTCTATGAATGATAATATTGTGATAGTATAAATTAAAGGGGCTCCTTATTTTTGCACATCAAAAGATCATTTCTGTTTTATTGCATATTTTTGATGTTTAACATACAAAGCTTATAATCCCTGGTATAGCTGATTAACCATAGGTGTTGTTTACATAGACATAAATGGCCGTATTCTCACCTGCAGTTTAGCAGCGCTCGGATTTTAAATGCGTTTTACATGTGTGGACATGAACATGCATACGTATGCTTGTGTATAGAGCGCATCTAAAGACCGAGCGCTCCTAAAGTACAGGCGAGAGTACGGCCCATAGTATACAAAAAATTTCAAATGCTATTTTCTCAAAATTTTATGCACTTGTAGCTGTAATATTTCAGACACGAATTATCGCGCTAACTTGAAGTTTTACAGGAATATACAAGAGATGAGAGCTCTTGCTGTAACTAAAATGTTTTTAATTAATGGAAAATTTGATATTTGTAACCCAAAAATGAACTATTTTTTTGCGAGAATTTCAAATATTTTCTTCAAGAAGCTGCCATTTTGTTAGTTCTCAATATTTTTAAATCATTGTAGTTTGAATGATAGCTATGGTATGGGCAATGTGTTTAACGTGGACATTTGGTAAAATAACCGGGTGCTGTACAGAATGCCCAATTTCTTGGGCAATGTATATAATTATATTTCTTACTGCGCTCTCAACTTTATTTTGTATTTATTCCCTATGCTTTCAAGGGTAGATTATTTTTATTCCTTATTACCCGTGACACAGTGCCCGTTCATTTTACAAAAGGCCCACATTAAATATATTGGGTGTAACAACTATACTCATAGTGCTGTACTTTCCTCCCTACTTTATGCATATGTATGCATGTCATGTCCACACATGTCTCTAAAACACATCTAAAGTCCGAGCGTTGCTAAAGTACAGGTGAGAGTACGGCCCTAAGAATCTGTGCGACTTTTTTGTTCTTATACAGGACAGATATCATGGCTATCATGCAGTAACATTTTTTTAGAGGTGCCCTGGCAAACTAATTTTTAACTGTTGAACAATTTAATATTTCAATGTGAAGAAATCCTCAATATCTTTGACATGTTATCAAGTATATATATATATACTTATGTTTTAACACATTATCGGTGGGAAGGTATATAAGGCCTTCCGCCGATAATATGTTAAGATAATAAGACTTACTATTTTGTTCAAAACAATTCTCAAATATTATCTTACTTTCTTATCTTCAAAAGTAGGGAGTGCCCTTTAGATGGTTTACACACTTTTCTCAGTTGAAAGAACGTCACATTTCTCCCCCAATGCTGTCTTTATCTACCAATGAGGATCAATATACTCTTGATAGTATTCTCTATAAAGATGTATGTGCAAAGCAAAGAAAGGGGAAAGATATTTGCAAGAGAGAAAGTGACCTGTACAGGGATTAAACTGTTCTTATAAATGTAGTTTTGTAATGAATAGTAATTATAGCTGTGATGTATTCATTAACATAGTGATTTAAAAACATGTTTATATAATATCATAATGCGTATGTAAAAATTACCTTGTCATAAAAGATAGTAGAAGTTTGTTTAGGGAAAGAAATGTGGTATGTATCAAGCTTGTTTAAATATTCTTTTGTGAATAGATTTACCTTATGATTTCAGTATTTCCCGTAAATGTTGTGTAGAGAGCAGAAGCCCTGACGATAAATTATTTAAATATCTTGCTCATACATATGCCGATAATCATCCAGTCATGAAAGAAGGTAATGCTTGTCAACTAGAAAGTTTTCCCGGTGGTGTCACTAATGGTGCATATTGGTAAGCATATTTTGTTCTGTTTATACTTTTTTTTAATACAGAGCGTGTTAGTTTGAGAAAATACTGTGTAAAATGAATGTTGATTAATTGAAAGTATTAAAACATATTATATATTCAACATAAGTGGAAAACTACATAGTATCTCATTATTGCAGTATTAAAGAATAATATCTTATAATTAGTATTACAGATTAGAATACCTCCTTCATTTTGTCATACTTATTGGCACTATAATATTTTTTTCATTCATAGTGAAAACTTAAGGGGCTAATACTTCAACGATCATGTTATGCACCATTTTTGGATTGGATGAGTTGAGCAACAATTGTCTCATAGTTTTTGCACAATCAAACCTACACATAAGAAAATAGTGCTTTGCGGACAATAATAATTAAATAAGATTGAAGTTTTATGTTTTGAGGTTATAAAAGCACATAAAGAAATCAACATAAATGCTGAATACTTCATTCTGATAAAATTGAAGTAATTGGACGGAAAATTTCTTTATAATGCTGGCAATAAATATTGATGAGAGAAGGTGGTTTTCTTTTTAAACCATTCTTTCATCGAATACCTCAAGTATCTTTTATTATTCTGCGAGTCAGGTAGTAATGCTAATTCGATAGCACCAGCAGTAATAATCTCTGCAGACATATTTTTGATAGTATTACTGTAGACATGGTCAAACAAAGAAGCTACACTTAACTGAATGTTGTGCAAACTAGTACGAGTATATGTACAATTTTTGTTTCCACAACAATATGTTGCACAACTTTCATTGATTGTGCAAAATGATCGATCCTGCATTAGCCTTTTGGGAAAATGTATGCTTCAACTATTTTACTAAAATATATTATTTTAGGTATAAGGTTGTTGGTGGTATGCAAGATTTTAACTATGCTAGGTCTAATGCATTTGAAATAACATTTGAGCTGAGTTGTTGCAAATATCCACGTGCTTCGACGATGCATCGATTTTGGACACTAAATAAAGAACCTCTAATAAAATACCTAGAACAAGCGCATATAGGAGTGAAAGGTGGACAAAAATAATAATTTCCCCAAATTTTCCTTTCCTTACCAAAATAGAGTCTATTACGTTCCATTTTATTACTTTACAGGTCTTGTAAGAAACACTAATGGCAAACCCATTGAAGCTGCTAGCATCGTCGTCGATGGAATAAATCATAACATAACTACTACACATCGTGGAGAATATTGGCGTTTGCTGCTTCCAGGAAATTACATTATTTCTGTTTCCGCCTGGGGGTGAGACATTTACATTTATGTTTGTCTATATGTGTTTATACAGTGTGTTCCATTTGAATAGACCTAATTGGATATTTTCAAAACTGCTGATGATACTAAAATATGTTTTAGACAAATGTCAAATAGTTTTAAGGGGCCCATTATTCGGTGTAAGCTTTTTCTAGATATTCCATGGAGGACATATGAAGCACTATTTTCTTTTCTTAAATATAATCTTATGCTTTTTAATGTACCAACCAGTACAGCTCTTTATCCTCTATACAAAAATACTAAGCCATTTGTAGCAAAACATCATTAGTTTACAAGATGTTTTCTCTCATTTAACCCTCTATGGGCTCGTGTAACTTTCGGGTTACATAGTAATATATCGACGTTTTACCAAATAACGTGGGTCCTTCCCAAGATAGCTTATACATCTTAATTATATAATGTTTCGGGAATAACCAATAACAATATGGATGATAGTCGGCAGCACCATCGACTTGAAATATCAAAGTAAATGCCGTGCAGGTTTGGAAAATTTGCCTGGTAAATTGTTAGTTAATCTGCTTATATAGGTCTAAACCGATTGATTTTCGGTGGAATAAAGTTCTTTATATGTAAGAAAACAATTCGGTCCATAGAGGGTTAATTTTTGTCTGAAATATATTTTAATTACTATTTCGAAAATATTTGAGTGGGTTTATTTAAATAGGATGTGCTATATATGTATAGGGCATACCCTATAAATTGGTATATGCGAATTTTCTATATTTCTAATTTGACATTTTAATATTTGAATGGATGCTTAATATTTGTTTATATCTTACGGAAGCATGTATTATGTTTAATTCATCTACAAAGTTGTTATACAAAGCCATCGAGGAAATATAAGGGCAGAAGTGAAAAAATGTTTCAAAAGTTACATAGCATAGTGGATGTGCAATGCTATTTCCTTATATGTTAATGCATAGTTCAGATTGGTGAATTATATTTTTAATAATTTCTGTCTGGTATTGTTGGCTGCGTTTAAAAGGCCCACCTAGGTGCACCCGATCACCCTGTTGCCGTTTTAAAATTTCCTAGAGGTTACCTGAGTATATCGTTTGGAAACTATTTTGTATGCATCGGGTGGAGAGACTTTTCACCCATCTAGAATTCACCCGAATGCACCTGACGTAGTTTTCAACCACACCCCTTATCAGAGAAATTTCCATAGTACCCTGTCTGACATATATTTAAACTATCATGGTCGGTTCACCCAAATCCGAGCAAAATGAATTTTATGATTTTCCAAGTTTTGTTAACAACTTTTGTAATCCTTTTTTGAATTTAGTATTTAAAGAAATTTAACCTTACAGCAGTGAAGAATATTTCCACTTAATGTGGATCATATCCGGGGGGTGGGATACCTTGCTATGGCCTGTATATCAAGTTTAATTCAGCTAATTAATTAGTCTTTCATATCATTGTTTGGTATACAATTTTTTACAAGTGAAACTAGATACAAAGTGCAATTAATGTTTAGTTGTGGCAAGTGTCAATTTAAGATATTTAAATATTCGATCGAGAAGGATGGAAAATTATTCACAACTTGTTTAGTACTTTGCGTAATATGTCACGTGCAGTAAAAATAAATATGTAAACTAAGAATATTTTTTAGCACTTGTTAGTCAATATATAATAAGACAATAAGACAATATTTAGTGTAAATAAAGAAGGATGGATATACAGACAGTTCCATTTTGCTTTTATCAAAAATATTGAGTAATTTCACGCAACTCGATCACTTTTTTGCAACATACAAAGATTAATATGTTACTTATCTTTTTATTCCAGATATCAGCAAAGTGAGCCAGTTAATGTAATTGTCAGGGAAGGTGAACCAACAATACTAAATTTTACATTAAAGGAATCGTTCAACCAAGGTAAACGTGATTCAGTCTATTCTCAAAATTTGCCAATTTTGTCAAAGTATCCTCCATTTTATAAAATGGTTTGGAAGTACGATGATAGTGATTATTAATGACATGACATTACAATAAGAAGTATTTTATCCATTGTTTACTTATTTTCAATTATTTATATCTATTTTTGTGTTCATTTTTTATCTCGTAGAATAATTTGCTATTGTATGACTGAATTAATTATCCACGTTTTTTGATACCATGACAATTTATAATAGCATTTGACTTTGTAAAACAATATGGGCCATATAAAAATTGTGCATTACGTATATTTGCACACATTTTTATCATCCCATGTTGCATATCTTGTATATCTAAGAAATATGAATTTTATTTAGAGTAAGTTGTGAATCTTCCAATATTATTGGTTATACGAAGAAATAAACTTGCATCGTAAAGTACAATATTTAGTGATACAAATTTAACAGTGCACAAGGTATGGAGAAACAAATATCTAAATAAAAACTAGTAGGAAATAAGTTTACTTTTGTTGTAAATTAAATATTCTCAAATCAAAAGAACATGTACTGGCATACAATTTGCTAAAGTTAGATATATACAGATTTGCTACAGAATATTGGCTATGCTTTTGTGTGACAATTGTAATTTTCGTTTGATACTCAGTTTGATGAAATATGAATTTATATAATACCAATACAAAAAATTAGAGTGCAGATTAAGAAGAACGAGATTTAGTTGTTTACATTTAGAGGCCCATTTTTAGGCACGACCATAAAAGAAGTAAATTAATATAATTGGCATGAATATTTGTGATATTATAATATTTTTATCATCATCATCATCAACTTGAAACATTCTTTATTTACTACTTATGCATTACATTTTTCTATATGCATTTTATTTTCATTTGAAAGAAATCATTTGAATCTCAATACATATTAATTCTAAAATATGTGAATTGTTTATATTGTACACATGTGCTGATGCAACAAAAAGGTCTAATATATAATGTATTCTTATAATGTGTTCACATTTGATCCACAAAATTGTTTAATTTTTATTAGTACAACAATAAATTATGTTCTTTATATTTATTCATTATATTTGAACACTAAAATTATGGGTTCGTTATAGGATCCACATATATTCTCTTAAATCGGGGAATGCTATTTTCGTTTATAAACTCGAAATAATAGTAAATGTACAAGTATACAACTGAATTACAACAAAGTATGTTCTCTTTTTTTTACCAAAAGATAATATTCATGCCATTTTTATTTAAATGTTTCGCCAACATTATGATTTTAATGTTCAGTGCAAAGGAGTAACAGAATGGAATTTATGTTCAACAGAGGGCTAATTCTACCATAAAATAATTATGAGAAATTGAATACCTTACATACATGTCATATAACATAGTGTTAATTATACCGATTACTCCACAGATAAAGTTTAGCTATATTCTCATGTCTAGCTCGTTACTCCTACTGTACTCTTTATTTGGTATTAAAAAATTATTCCTTAATTTCTTCATGAGAGAAGTTTATATAATAAATGTTAGTATAGTTATTTATGAACTTGACTTATCATTAAAATGTAAGTTAACAGCACATAGATTTTGTTAATGAACAACCTTAATTTAGGAATGCTTATTTTCTCTACATTGCTATGAACATGTGTAAAGTAATGTGACACTACATTAAGCATATTCCATTATGTATAATAAAAATCTTAAAATATGCCTCAGTAGTACAGTAAATAGGCATCCCACAATGACATTTTTGCCATTAGTTACTTGTTTACTATTCTCTAACGTATCGAGGTATTTATGTATTTATATACAGGGCGGGGCACATAACTGGAACTACTTTGATTTCTCGAGTAAATAATAATTTTATTGAAAAATCTTTCAGATGAAAGTTGAATGGTTCTGGGGGGGGGATATAATTTGACATAATTAGTTTTTTCGTAGAATTATGCATAGAGGACATATGTAGGTCGAGTTTAGTTTTTTAAATGGAATTGCATATTTTTTATTACGGCAGTCAAGTAAGCAAATAATGATTTTGCATAAAACACTATTAACCCATTAATGTAAAAAACCCATTAGTTTAGGAGATATTTAAACTTAAATGGTTTGAAATGACATAACTGGAACTCATTGCAGTAATTCTCAAAGTAGCAACTTCCATTCAAACTACAATTTCGAAGTCATTCAACTTTCATTCAAAACATTTTTCAATAAAATTATTATTTACAGAGAAATAGAAATGGTTTCAATTTTGTGGCCCACCCTGTATACAAAGAATATATGGTAATTTTGTGTACCATTGTTAACGGTTTTAATATATTAAAGATATTAACATTTTATTAAGAGATGACTATCTATCATATTTTCCAAGAAATTTAGCTATTCTCACTTAAAACAAACACACTGTATATGGCATTCAAATATGAAAGTATCATATAATAAATCATGGATATTTTATTAAAGTTCACCATGATGTTTATATGACTTTGTAGTTGTGTGTTAGAAAATTAGTGTTGTTTTTAAGGTCTTATAAAGAATAGTATATTTTAAACAGAATATAGCGATATGCATAGGAATGTTATAATTGGAGTTAAAGAAAACATAATATGGTCAAACTTGTCATATTAAGGATATACGATGTGCTAAAATGCATACTACAGTAATGTGGCATATAGAATATCATATACAAACGAGAAAAGGTCAGGAATGTTTGCACTGATCATAAATTATTATTATAATTGCCTTTATACTATGTATATTATAGTGTCTCCAGAACAAGTAAATTGTAAATTGCAAACATGAGAATAAAGTATCATAATTACCCTGGACATTTCAGTGTTTAATCAGCCTTTTCCTTAACAGTTTTGTTTAGCTGTTTTATGCATTTTTTTTTATAAATGATTTTGTATAAATAAATATGCTGTTAAATATTTTATTTTCTCCGTACCTTGTGTTTTTTTTAGCAATTTTTCAACAACAAAGTAAATGTTACATTGTCCATTTACATGGAATCATTAGAAATACGTATCATGAACTTGTTTACTGTATTTCTTCCTTTACTTGCTGCTAATGCCTTTTTATATTACATATTAGTTGACTGATACTATGAAAAACTGGCTCATGCACAATTTATCAGTTTTTTAGTTTGTCTATACAGATGATAACCACTATTTCACTCGATAACTTTAGTGTTTCATTTTTTAATCACAATTTAGTACGCTTATTTAATGTACCTACGCCCATTAAAAACATTTTGTTTCTGCTTAAACTTTGTATTAATTTGTGTTTAACTATCGTTAACATGTAACATGTAATAACTATTATATTAACTGCTTCTATATATATAGTCACATATAGGATGAATATCGATGAGTTCAGAGAATCTCCTGATAAATATGGCTTCTACCAGGATACTGCATTCAAACATCATGATTATAATTCAATGGAGAAATATTTACAAGAACTAAATAAGAATTACCCGAATATCACCAGACTCTATAGCATAGGAAAGTCTGTTAAAGGTCGACAGCTTTATGTTATGGAAATCACTAAATATCCTGGAAAGCATAATTTAAGTAATCCGGAAGTGAAGTATATTGGTAACATGCACGGGAATGAAGTGGTTGGAAAAGAACTTTTATTACTGCTGTTAAAATATTTATGTGAAAATTATGGGACTGATACTCGAGTTACTCAAATTGTCGATACAATCAGGTTGCATATTCTACCAAGTATGAACCCAGATGGATATGAGGTTTCAAGACCAGGAGATATGTATGGGGTGCAAGGGAGGGAAAATGCGAATAGAGTAGATTTAAACAGAAATTTTCCTGATCAATATGTAACTAATGAGGTAAGCTATTCTGTTTTATTTTTGCAATTATTATATTTACATCTTCTTAGGTTCTTCTATATAATTTCTTTTGTATTAAATGAAATACAGCTTAATATAAACAAATAAATTTGTTAGTATAACAGCCACCAAGAACCTGAAACTAAAGCTGTTATGGATTGGATTGCAAAAATTCCTTTTGTACTTTCTGCTAATCTTCACGGTGGAGCCTTAGTCGCAAATTATCCCTATGACGATGCACAAAAGAATACAGCAAATATTGCTAATCTAAGTCCAGATAATGATGTTTTTGAAGCATTGGCATTAACGTATTCAAACGCACATCCATATATGCATTTAGGAAATGCTTGTTCATTAGCAGATAAAGAATCAAAAGTGACAAATGTACTTGGGGAACATTTTCCGAAGGGAATCACTAATGGTGCAGCATGGTACCCTGTCATTGGTGGAATGCAAGATTATAATTATGTGCACAGCAATGCCTTTGAAATAACATTAGAAGTTGGATGCACAAAATTTCCAAATGCTAGCGAGTTATCCAATTTTTGGTTGCAGAACAGAGAATCTCTTTTACAGTTTGTGGAAATGGTATACTACTATAAAATCTTTACACATAACAGAACAAATGCTTTATAATCGTCGATGTGCAATTACATTAATATTTAATTGTATGTTCTGTTAGCACATTACCAAATTCTTATTTCTTGCTATACAATATATTTCAATTATGGAAATAGCAATTTCCAGACTTATGTAACTAATTAATCCACTTTGTTAAATTATAGTCTCGCAAAGGCATACATGGTTTAATTCGCTCATCCATTGGTACACCTATACCCCATGCAATAGTATCTGTAGAAGGAATTAAGCATGATATACATAGTGCTGCAGGAGGGGATTACTGGCGTTTGTTAGTTCCTGGTAGTTATAATGTGACAGTAAGTGCCCCAGGGTATGAATCTCTAACGGAGTCTATCACAGTACCTCCCAGGAATGGATCAGAAGCTGGGGAAGCAACCTTGGATTTCACTTTAATGCGCGATGATCCACAACATTGGTACGTCAATAGGATTATTGCATTCCATTTTCATATAAAGTATATGTCCAAGCTAATATAATATCAACTCTATATTTATAGACCTAGATATTGCGGAATCATATTATGTAAATTATAAAGTTGAAAACTAATTATCGTCTCTAAAATTGCTGCAATTCTAAATGAAATATTCATAAAGGTACATGGTATTACTAAACAAGTATTTAAATATCTACTTTTGCATGCTGTATCAGAAAACTTTATGTCATTGAATATTGATTGTTTTTATTGTTTTATGTTATTTATTGACTAATACTTTTTATTACTTTCTTGAAACGTTACATCATTTTCATGCTTCATGGTAACATACTATAATTTTCTGTTATAGGTCCTCTGCTTATGATTTTCGACTGATATCAAATTTACAAAATGGTTACTTAAAAAATTCTGAATTAAGTGCTAGGTTTAGTCAACTAGAGAAACATCAACCGGATGTTGCAGAATTATTGGCTGGGGATTCACTAGGCAGCATGGCTATTCATTCTTTCAAAGTTACTCATGAAGTAAGTGATAAAATATAAAACAGTAAGAAAGTGAAAAATTATGATTTTTACAAACGTAGTACTTAATAGTTCAAAAAACAGTACAATTTATTCCATGAAGCACATCATAGTCATCACTAGTACACATTACTATTCTAAGCTGCTCATTAGAAAGCCTTTTACAATTTTTTGATAACATAAAAGAATTTAGAAAGTAGACAAAGCTATTCCATATAATATATAATTTTGTGATTAATATAAAAATTATACGTGTTTATGTTAATAATAAGCTATGGATACAAGAGGGGGACAATGTTTTGTCTTTTAACTTATCTATCAACAGCATAGGTAATCAATTTTTTCCATTATTCATTTTGAATGCATTTCTTATCAAAAGTAAAATGTACACAAACTCTGTTCTGCTTGCTTGGTAGTAAGTGCTTGCATATTACTGCATTATATCATATCCACAGGATGCGAGGGTTCATTTTGTACTATAATTATACGTTCACAAGTTGAAACAATGTCTCTCTTATTGTAGATTTCAACAAATTTAATTTACTGTAAATTTTCCCACATTTTAAAATTATTGTTAGACGTGAGAGATTTACACAAGTATTGTTGTATCTAAACAAAGCATGTTTATAAGGAACACCGCTATTAAAATAATATACAGTAATTTAAATTAATCCCAAGTAAAATAATATTTCCTCAATTTTCAGAGAGCATGTCAAATGCATTGCTTCAAATATTCTGCTCGTGAACAACAGAAATATGTCAATTTCATGTATGATAATTGATCTTGCTAATATTAGTTTACGAAAAGTGTTAATGGTCAGCATTACATAAAATATATAAGCGGGATACGCAGTAATATAGTGTATTAATATCTCACATGGGTAATCAAAAATTGAGAAACAATAATCAAAAATCATTTTCATTTTTAAGGATATTTTTCTTTAACGAAATTGAAAGCTTATACCTAATAAGATATTTAACCGTAAGCTACATTACTTATAAAAATTAAAATTTTATTTCAATTAAACTTCAGTGCAAAGAAATAACTAAAGATTTAGCGTTTCTTTTACAAGGACCGAAAACTTTATAAACATGTGTGTGATTCTTATAATCAGATGTATACATTCGTCGTTATAAGTTACAATTTCCAGAGCTTCCAAAATTTTTCAGATGGGAGCCCCAGAAGAACATAAGCTTCATATTGCTTTGATTGGAGGTGCATTTGCATCGCAGCCTGTAGGTAGAGAAATATCACTGCGTTTAGCAACGCATATCATTATGGGAAATCAGATTGGTCACCCTCCAATTGAAAGAATATTGCACAATGCTGTGTTGCATTTCATACCTGGGTTGGACCCAGGTTTTGACCATGTTACAGAGACATGCAATCCAAATGTGGCAGATGAAATTGGCAGGAAATTACTGATACATAATAGAGGACAAATTAATGAAACAGACGTTATATTAAATGCTTTCGATAAAATGTTAAGCTCTGAAGGTTATGATGTAATAATCTTATTAAGTGGTGGTGCAATGGGTGTTAGGTAAGGTACAAGAAAGAAGAAAATACATATTTAAAAACGTACAGTGAACAATGTGTAATATATGAAACCGTGCAATAGTCAGAGCATGTTACTAAGAGTTCTTATTAATTTTATTCCTTGAGTTTCTTAACGATCAATAAATCAAAGTTTGTATTATTTTAGCTCTTCGCATGATGGATTAAATATATACACCACACTGGGGAATGCGTATGAACACCTAATGCATAAAGAAATATGCAATTCTTACAAAAACAGTGATGATAATATTGAAACATATATAAAAAACATATATAATATACCAGTAGTAAGTATGCTCATTGGTTATTATTTTTCATTTCTTCTACTTACATTACAGATGTATAAACAGTCAATATATTTATGGCGATCATACCTTTTAAGTCAATGTAATATTTTGTAGATAAATATTAATTTATCCTGTTGCAAATATCCTCCTGGAAGTACAGTTCCATTAATTTGGCGAGATAATTTGTATCCTCTGATGAATCTTCTCAGTAGCTTAACAAGTGGAGTACGTTTAATGGTAATCGATGAGCAAGGTGCTCCTTTACGAGGAACTGTGGTTACTATTGGAACAGAAACTTATCCTGTTTCAAATAATATGGCTTATTTTAAAAAGACACTTCTTCCGGGTCACTATGCATTAACACTTTCTTGTAAAGGGTACACTTCTATATCTGTAAATGTTCAAGTGTACACAGACAATATAACAGATATAATGGTTGCAATGAAAAAAGTGAGTCTAGTACAAGCTGAATATATGCAAAATGAAGTTTTTACTAGTTTGTGTACAAAACATCAAGGATACTGCAGTGTGAATATTATCGGCAAGACAAAAAGTGGCAGTGAAATTATATACTTGCAAATTGGGAGTAAAACTGATGGAGATCAGATGGAAGATCGACCTTCCATAATTTTTTCAGCTGGTATGACTCAAGGCGAACCTGTTACATCCAAAGTACTTTTACATTTTGCTTCGTATATATTAGAAAGTTGCAAGAAACATAAATTGATTAAACATTATGTGACCAAGTTTAACATTTATGTAGTTCCCAATTTATATCCACATTCTGACAATTATAGTAGTTGTGTACCATCTGTAAAGAACAAATTATTATTTCCTATTCATGGTAAATTATCTGATGAAGCACATGTAATAACTGATTGGTTCACAAACGTTGGAGCTACTATAGCTGTACACTTAAATACTGGATCACACCATGTGGAAATACCATTTGCGGGAAGATATGAAAAATTGTGGAAAGCTAATGAAACGTACGAAACACAGGATGAAGAAATACTGCAATTGTTGGCATCTGCATATACACGAAATATAAACCTGCCCTCTTCGACTGTTCAATGCAATTCTGATTTAAATATAGAAAATAATCAGATAATACATGGAGGATTAGGTGTTGCTGGAAAGCAGGAACATGCACTCATGGATTACATCTATTTGAATACAAGCACTTTGATTTTTGATGCATATGTCAGTTGTTGTAATACAGATGATTCATTATCAGTATGGCAATCCATTAAGAATGGTCTATTAGAAATTATTGCAGTGGTGAACAAAGGTGTAAAAGTATATGTTGTGAATGAGGCTCATGAACCTATTCCTAATGCTGTTTTATCTTATGATGAGTCAATACATCATGTAAAAACTGGAAGTACAGGAAGTTACTGGCTTTTATTATCAGCTGGAAGTCATGCTATAACTGCTGCAGCTCCAGGATATATACAACAAATTAAATTAACTTCTACTACAAATGTGAGACAATTATCAACATTAATGATAATCTTAAGGCGCAACGAGAACATTTTTGGACTACCTAGATTTGCTTTTATTTTAGCCACAAGTGAGTCATTATTGTAAACAGTAATAATCATTATGTTAATAATATGAGTTGACATGATTTTGCTTCAAAGCAAATAACAAGCTGCTTTTTATGTGTTTTTGACCGCTGAATTCGAAACTAAGCTTAGAAGAATTCGATTGCATCAAAGTTTTTAGAGATATGGATTATAAAAGAAAATAAACACTTTTTATTAACAGTGCCTCATTGAAAAAGAAATTTCTCATTGAAAAAGAATTGTGATACATGTGGTGATTAATTAACACCTTTTCTTCATAGAATTACTGATTTCTCTTCCAATTACATTAGTGATAAATCTATTGTCGCATAAGCAATAGGACTAACGACAAGATTGAAAATCTCTAAAACTGGATGGAATAAACTTTTTTCCATTTGAGATTCGAATTTAATATGCAAAAATGCATTACAAAATGTCATTTGCAATTGCTCAGACAAGGGAAAAAAAATTTGTAAACTAATGTCATTGAAACACACAATTTTTTATTTAATATGTAATATTAAACAATATTTATAGGTTTGCTGTGCTTTGGGATATTGATCTGTGCTATTTATATTTATGGAAAGCACAAATCACTACAAGCGACAGGAAGAAATAATAGAAAAGGCTACGTTTTTAGCTTGCTTAATGATGGTACAAGTTTTTTTGATGATGATGAAAAAGAAGTCGAAATATTTAAGAGACCTATTAATGGTAAGAAAATAAGAAATTCTATTGTAATGTAAAGTAACAGTGAGTAGATACAGTAAAATATAAATAAATGCCAAAAAATAATAAATATAAATAATAGTCAAAGGTAAGTATATGTGTCTACATATGAAAGTATAACTGCATAAAACTTACATTAGTTTACAGGCAAATATCAGAAGACTATTATTTGTTATTTATCGATATAATAGTTTTCAACAATTGTTTTCGTATTAATATACATGTGATTAAAATGTGGAAGTTAAGTTTTGTTTGAGAGATAAAAAGTATCTATAAAGGCTACAATATTTATATAAAATTTATATAATTGTCCTTTGCTTATTTGTACATTAAAGGCTGTGTGAAGGATAGTGATCTACCCATTACCAAACCATATTTTGATGACGACGAAGCATCTAGCTCTGACGATGGGAGTGATTTAGAGTTCATTAAACCAATGGAAGGAAAACAGCATAGAGCATTAAATAAGTCTTGAAAATTTTTCATCAAGTGTTGGTTAAAAATAAGTTATTCTAGGATATTATCCAAAATTTTTTCTAAAATCATTAATATCTACATGAATTATACAGGACAGTTATAATGTGTAATTAAGATTTTATTGCAAATATATATTCTGGGTGACAACCTAAAAGTTATCAGCACAAACTACTTCGGGAACTATTAAAAATCTTAAAACGGTACTTGAAGGCGATGTGAAGTAGTGAGTACAAGACATAGTGCAGGAAAAATAGTCATAAAATTCTTGATACAAAGAACAAAATTGGTTAATCAGTCAAAATTTGGTTAAATGTTGTTCGAGACATATATGTGCAAAATTCAATGAGTCCACTTCAGATTTCAGGATTGAACAGTTTTTGTGGGGGTTGAAAGGAGGGAAAAACGGGTTTTCTGCAAATATCTCGTAAAATATTTATTTTAGCGAAAAATGTATGCACATATGTTTTGTAATTTGAAAAATACATTAAATTTAGTTTTCATTTTTGCCCATTTTTCGTTCCACCGCCATCATTTTCTTTCTACAATATTTATATTTTCAGTCGCAACATATATTTTTTGCAAAATTATTAAAAGGATATTTCATACTTGGAAAAAAAACTTTGATTTGGTTTTTGAAATGCATGTGATTCTATGCGACCCGAGGATCAACTTAACATTATTTCAGATACGACTGAAGTAAGCATAATTTAAACAAATTCAACACCTTCACTTATTAGTACACTTTTCTAAACACTTTACAGTAACGTTAGGTGAATTATGATAAGCAACTGTACAGTACATATGTTAAAAATGCTCGAAAAGAGGTATTCTCTGGTCAAAATGAAAGTGTAATTTTCTGTTGGAGGGGGAGATATTGTTAGAAACAATTAATATTTTTTCCAATTACTTTGACGCTATGTTATGTATGTATGTATACATTGCTTTTATTGTTCCACTTGGGGTTACAAGTTGTCCCTTACGTTTTAACTTATTTGTTATCCTATCTTGTTACCCTATCACTCTGTCACACCTCCGCCCACGCGCGCTCGCTCGCACGCTCGTTTGTCTCTATCCTTAACATACCTTATTCTACTTCACTCTAACTTAATCTACCTCAACCCACGCGACCTCCGGCTCTCCCTCTTCTCTCACCCCCCTACCCTTTGTCACCATCTCTCATTCATATATTTCCTCTTCCTCCTTCCACTATCTCTTCCCGTTATTTCCTTCTTCTCACCCATTGGGTAAGGACCGCTCCATTTCCTCCCAGCACCCACCCCAAATTCACCTGCCACGTCCCTTTATCTCTCTTTGCTTCTCTCTCACATCCGTCCCGCACACCTAATGTCCATCTCACTCCCACACCTCCTATACACCTTTTCTCCTCCTTCACCTCACAATCAATATCATCTCCTTCGTCTTATCTCACCTCACCCCTAATCATGCCCTTGCTGCTCGCTTTCACGCTATGTTACAGAGCTCATTAAATCGCTTTAAACATTATTTGACATTTTTCCAATATCTCTTACCGTTTAGAAAATAAATCGCGCGAAAGAAATAATCGAACCGTTTTTGAGCATCGACGAAATAAGTAGTATTTCTTCCCTAATTTATCACTTCCCTAATATACCTCGTGAGTTAGATCGGTTTTAGTGTTTGCGAATTTCTTTCGCACATATCAATAGTTCGGGTATATGTGACGAAAGTCGTACAAGGACCGGCATTAACCCATTGGGTACGAGCGCCGGATATATATCCGGCATCCAGCTGATGACCCGTGTGACCTGATACCATGTATTCTAATGTTACTTGTGTAATTAATAGAATTTTATATAAATGTCTTTTAATATGAAAACTATAAACAACACTTGTTAGAAGAACCATTGTTTTATTAAGTACAGTTCTTATTTAACGCTTAAGAAAATCTTCAAACAAAAGAAGGCTGACCACGCGCTATGTGTGCATTTTCGGAGCGGCGCCTCGCACAGCGGGTGTGTCACGACGGACAGAACTCTTGTACCGAAAGGGTTAATGGTGTCTTGAATATATGTAGATCCGTTTCTACTTCTACGGTTTCTTCTAGCTGCTTTTATGAAGTAGAATTGGTCCAACCTCAGACCACCGTAAATGACGGTCACTGCACTATCACTGAACTCTTATTAAAAAAATATATTAAAACTAAGAAAAAGGTAAAAGTTAAAAAAAAATGTACTAACTTTTGTAAAATAATGTAGACTACCAAGAAGCATTGTATGCTTCACGAAAATTAATATTTCCGGCGCATTGGAAAAAATTGAACCGATAAATTAAATCCATCCTAACAAGAAAATAATGTTACAAACTCCTAACCACTATTACACTATCAATTTCTGTTACACAGATATGAAAAAAAGTCAAACTGAAGGCACTTTTACAAGTTACAAAGATATTCTTATCCAGTTTTTGCTATTGTTAATACTTCTTGACTTATTTGGGAACGGTGGACTGTAAAATCGCATCTTTGCTGAAGGCTAAAATAGATTGTAATTTTTGTAACGCTGCAATACGATAAAAGCGTATCGTACAAGAACGAACAACGAGCCAAAGTGAAGAGAATTTTACAAACTACAAAAAATAGATATATAAATTTTTCGTCAAAATCAATATTTTACCAGATATTTGCAGAAAACTTGTTTTCCATCCCTTGAACCTTCATAAAAATAATTCTGGTCTAAAATCTGAGGTGGACTCATTGGTTTCTGAAAATATACATCTCAAACATTGTACAACCAAATTTTGGCTGATAAATTAACTTTGTTAAGTACTTTAATGTACTAACTTTTTGTACTACTGATAAGTTTCTTGTTGCCGAGCTTCAGACTAGAAAACTTGTCACCTAATAACAAAGTGTTAAGTTAATATAGTATTTAATTAATATACATATTTTTACTTTTTAAATCCGTATTTGTTTTCTTGTATTATACAATGTTCAAAATATAAAGATAAATGCTATATTTAAAAACAAACCGTATAACATTCCTCCAGCAAAGCCGATGTTACATTGTAAAAGATCTTTGTCCAAGATCTTGTATAAAATGTTCTTTTATTGAATATTGTACAGTGTAATGGGTTATCTTTTATACAGTATTTTATCAAATATTTTACACTGTAATATCGGCCTAATTGCATCATTTTAAACATTTATCTCTGTAATCTATAATCGTGAAGTACATATATACGGTAGCTACAAAAGTACTGCTGTCGTTTTCGTGTACGTACACATATTTAAAACTTGCATATTCTGGCTTAATCTTACGAGTTTATGAATAATCGATTATGAAATCATAAGTTTCGATCTGAAGTGTCAGGGGGACTAAAAGTACCAGGCTACCTGAAAGAGACAGGGTGCTCGGAAAATTTAGGCTATCCGAATGTAGCGGACTACCCGAAAAGTATGGAGTGGGCAAGTATTATTAGTATATCACGGGTACCACCCGCCTAGGTCCGCCTGACACTTCTTCGTCCTGTATTCCTCACTGGATCGGTCATACGATGGAATGCCTTACCTAAGCATATGAAATCTAAGTTACACATTTTTCAGAATAAAATTCTCCCTTTCATACCGAATAAACCTTTAAGTCTTCGTCTTTTCATACAGTACATCCACTCCTTACCTCGCGTTCGTCTCCTTGACACTCTAGTAAAAACCACATCATTAATTTTCAAAAAGCACTATTTGTTATTCATTCTGTTATGGATAAATTAAATCCACACATTATCCCATATAAAATCAAAGTTCCATTCTCGATAATTGGCAATTCTCAAACTTAAATTAATCAATTATGCTTCTCGCATATTCTAATTGTTATTTGATTAATTTACTTGCCCACATTTGTGGTCTCCTTCTGTCACAGTTATTTTCTTACCAGCTGCGAAAGTGCTGTGTCCTCTTATTGCTCTTCTCGTTTTTGCAATGTCCGGTAGTTCGTGCGCCATGGTCACACTTTTTTCCTTACCATTAGCTCTCCTTCCAACTCTTTACTAAACATTAATCATGTTTATTTTTGCTTTGTTTTTTTTAACCCTGATTAAACCAAACGGTTTCTTAATCATTTATTTCAATTTACCTGGGTTTTTTTTGCAAACTTTTCTCCTCAATACTCCTTAGCTTACCTTCACTTTAGGTTTGGTAATACCAGTATTTTTATTTTCCCGGTAAACGGGCATTTTCACTCGTAAGTACGTGTTATGAGATATCTCTGGTCATGTAGTCGCATTCTTTTACAATGCCGGAGCTGTCACTTATTGTAAAAATTTGAAAACAAAAAAGCCCGGCTGGGCCCGACCCGAATACTCGGGTACCCGACGCAATAAACGGCCCGCACTCTCCTACAAAAATCCCAATATTTGAAGTTTTTTTAAAGCAACGCAACGGTTTTCTCTTTTTTTTATGAATATGATACCAATATGTATCTTCTATCGTTCACTGTTTCACAAATCTTTATCTCAATAAATTGTATAACACACCGAAGAGAAATATTGCTAACTGACTATAATTTAAAAATCATGATTTACAGTTAATGGTTCGACGGAGACTTAAACAGAGACAGAACTGTTCGCATAAAAGTATCGACGATACATAACTGCATGGACACGGAGACCGAACCGACCGTTCGAAAACACCTTTACTAGTCAATTCTTATACAATGCTGTTTCCTTCAGTTGCCGCAGCAATGTTCCTGACAGCCAGTTTACGTAAAGGGGGTATTGTCTTGTAGAAATTACTCAAGCACCCTGACAATGAGAGCAAGAAGCCATGTGAAGACGAGAATATTTGATGCAGCTGACAAGATTAGCTGCTATCCAATTCGCATAGTCAACGACTCTACTATTATATTCATATGAAGGTAATTACTGCTGCTACTAATTCTATCAACTTAAACAGCACAATTAATTAACGCGTCGGAAACGGTTCTTAATTGTCAGCGCTTCTGTGTCCAGTTGATGAGTAATTGCTGCGAGAAAGGTGTGGTTCGCTATTTTATTCCCCTGACAAATGATCGTCATTGTGATTATACGACAGCGAGGTATTGTCGACAAATGCGTTGATAAATGCACATTGAGTAGGGTGCTAGAGAAGCGTACTTCTATAAATTTTCAGTTAACAGTACACTTGGCCGCAGAAGGAATAGCTTCGCGTAAAGGTAGTTAATACTCCCGTCGATTGGGATGCGGTTCACATTTATTGTGTTTACGAGCTTATACGTGGCCGTGTTTGCTCAAAAAAATCCTAATTATGTGGGCAATAGAACAACGATGGTCCACTTGTTTGAATGGAAGTTCAATGACATCGCTACGGAATGTGAGAGCTTTCTTGGCCCAATGGGTTACGCGGGTGTACAGGTATGTCTAGGAGCTATGCACAGAAGAAGACGATTATGTCTTCTTGATATGTATGCAATACTCACAATTAATAAGTGATAATGTATGTACGATATTTTAGAAGAACGGAAATAGTAATAGGGGAGAGTAACCCAATATGGGATGCGTTTTTTTCAAGAGTGAAAATTTCCAAAAACTAAGTGTCATAGAAGAATTTTAGGAATACTAAATAAACATTTATTCTAAACAAAACCCAGTTATGGTGATAAATCGAAGTATAAAATAACATGAAGTCTTAATATTGACATTTGAAAGAAACCTTGCAAATGACCCATCTTGGGAAATCCATCTCATATAATACGAAATATTTCAATACTATTACAAGGTTCGCTAAGCCACCTGAACTACACGCTATAAAATTTGGACTTTGTAGGTATGGATGCTTACTTTGAGAAGTTAATTTGAAAATGTTTAGATGGCGAAGTAATGCTAAACTTGTCAAGTTATAAAGCTTCTTACAATTAGAGTACTGGGTTATTTTCCCATAATATCGCTGAGAACCTATATCGTACTAATGTACCATAAGTACTTATGTATTCATATTTAACACAACATTACAGCTAAAACAAATAAAATAGTTTCGACATCAATGCGTAGAAATTTGATGCTTTTCTTATTAGGTATCTCAGTATTGTCTGGTACACATACTTTATCGCATAAAGGAACATGCATTGTAGCAAGTAGGACGTCTAATCTGAAGTTTCCTTGTGTATCGAATCAATAATTCTGCGACAGGTCTCACCAATTCACGAGAACTTAATTCTGAAGAACAGACCATGGTTCGAGAGATATCAACCGATATCATATAAAATTGTAACGCGATCCGGGAACGAGGCTGAGTTTCGCGATATGGTTCGTCGGTGTAACAAGGTTGGTGTCAGGATTTACGTGGATGCTGTCATCAATCACATGACAGGTGATCAGGCGGGTGCAACTGGGACGGGTGGTTCAACAGCGGACACCGAAAAACGAGCCTATCCGGGGGCACCGTATACCATCCGCGATTTCCATGCAGTCTGCAGGATAACCGATTATACGAATGCTACTAATGTGCGAGACTGCGAACTCGAGGGACTCCACGATCTGGACCACACCAAGGAGCACGTGAGAAATCTAGTGGTGAACTTTTTCGATCGTGCTATTGATGCAGGTGTCGCTGGTTTTCGGTAATTAACTCGTATAATAGATTAATAGCAAGTATTATTAAACTGCGTACGCCTTGAATTATTATCTATGATTACTATTATTCTCTCTTTTTATTATATGTAGTTTCTTCGGTAATGTGCCGTGTTAATCACGCGCTCACGTCGAACCGGATCTTCCTTATTGTTAGGGCTGTGAAAAATTTGTCTATCGGAGATAGAGTTATCGCGGGGATAATTCAGAATACAGAGATAATTGCAACAACAGGTGGTCAATTGGCATGGGCAGTAAAGATTCATGAGTCGCCGGTGCAATATGCAAAATAGAAAATTAACGCTCGGAGGACGAATGGAATCGAAATTTACCATTAATTTTCAGGGAGTGAGCTTTTGAGCGAGCAGGACAGTACACGTCTGGCCGCTCGTAATTGTAACCCGCAGCGAAATGGCACCACTTTTGTCAGGCAAGAGCTGTTCCTTATGAATGACAAGGCAGATAATGGATACTCGCGATTCAGAACTGAAAATGGCGAGTCGTTGGTGCTGCCGCAACTTCTTCCGCTCAAATTTTTCTGTCGCCTTTGCCTTCTCCGAATATCAATTCATCTATTGCTACATTCCTCGTTCTCTTATTCTTCGTCTTTGTATCCTTCACTTTCACCCTCCCTCTTTTTTCTTCGTACCTAATCCAACCCACATCGGAATATGGAACATTGATACATCCTGCAATACAAATGTTTTAGTCAAAACACTTCAATTTCGCGCATCCCTTTTTACTTTTTGTCCATTAGAATTTCAAACTCCTTCCGCGTTCGTGATCCTCTTTGTTCTTTTTGTAGCATTGATGCAGCGAAGCACATGTGGCCCAAGGATCTTGAGATCATTTACAGCAGAGTGAAGAATGTCAGCACAGATGCCGGTTTTCCACCGAATACTCGTCCCTACTTTTTCCAAGAGGTGATCGATCTTGGCGGCGAAGCTTCGAACAAAGAACAATATTCTAGCTTCGCGAGCGTTATTGAGTTCCAGTACGGTATAGTCCTTGCGTACATGTTCCGCGGTGAGGATAACTTGAAGAGATTGTCCAATTGGGGCGACGGTCCTGCTTGGCATTTACTGCCATCTCAGGATGCTCTCGTGATGATAGACAATCATGATAACCAGAGAGGACACGGCGCTGGTGGCGATGCCATCTTAACTTATAAGAATCCAAAAGAATACAGAGTAAGTCAACTTGTAGGTAAACAGTGACAGTTAACTGTTTGCATTAGCAAACGATAAACTCAATAGCACAATTAAACGAAACTGTCAGAAAGTATCCATTCTTACTTTAGCAGTAAACTAAACGCTTTCTTATCTCCATATTACTTATACAAATGGCGACGCTCTTCATACCTCGTGCTTTTCTATACGGTTTCCTACGAAGTAAAGTTTTGCTGCGGGATCCGCGTACAGTATATACCACTTATTTCTGAATAAGTAGTACCGTAAACGGGGGTTACTTTAATCTTGATTCATTTATCATGAGGCGGGGCCGCAATAGAATTACTAATTAATATATTTTTATAATCGATAATAATAGGTTTTATTCTTTTTTTTCATATATGTTCAAAGTTACTCCACGAGTGGACCTACTTTGACCATACATCTCAATTACAGATTTGTGCAATAAAACCCCCTTTCCCGAGGTTTCGCATTATTAGCTTCCTCTGCATTATTCAGCGTTATTGGTTATCCTGGTTTTGTATTCTGCTTTCCTTTGCATTTATTATAGAGTGTACTTAAAGGAGCTTTCAAACGTTTGCTTGCCTCTCTGAACGTTAATTTCGTTAATGTTGTTAAATTTTACATTACTGCAAAACGCTGATAAGCACAATAATAACTTCATTCGCACAGTTTTATAGTGTACGTATCACAAATGTGAAATATCACAGTTCCAATAAAACTGTAATTTACCAGAGCAATGCTGCCAATCTACCCTTTAAATATCTCTGAATAAATCTGTAATGATGTCAAGCTCCTTAGTGTAATATACAGAACGATATTCGGCAATAAAATAGATTTGTGATTTTGTTTAACGTTGTTCCGCAGGTGAGAGTAACCCCGGTTTACGGTAGAAGTCTGTAATATTTGCAACAGATATGAAAACAATTTTGCAGATGGCCATAGCTTTCATGCTGGCCCACCCGTATGGGACAACTCGCATTATGAGCTCTTTCTATTTCAACGATCCCAGCCAAGGACCGCCTTCTGACAAGAACGAGAACATTCTGTCTCCTGAAATCGGCTCGGATGGCTTGTGCAAAAATGGGTGGGTGTGCGAGCACCGTTGGCCACAGATACGTCGCATGGTTAAATTCCGTAATATTGTTAACCGCGAGCAACTGCAGAACTGGTGGACTAATGGTAATAATCAGATTGCTTTCTCGCGCGGCTCCAAGGGCTTCGTCGCATTCAACACAGAGAAAGACTCTGACCTTCGTCAAGTTATACAGACTGGTCTGCCGGCTGGTCTTTACTGCGACGTCATATCCGGCGAACGTCGGAATGGTAAATGCACGGGAAAAGTGATCCAGATTCAAGTGGATGGAACTGCGATGATCGAGATTTTGCGCAAAGAGTCAGACGGTGTGTTGGCCATCCACATCGAAGTAAGTACTTGAAGTTAAAGATTTATCGTAACTTGATTGATTTAAAGATGATAGATTCAGATGTGATGCCCACTGTTAGTTGAAAGATTAGTTTTACAGATAAGATATTGCCTTTCTGTAATTGGATGTGATAGAAAGTAAAATGATAGTATTTCTGAAGGTGTAGATCGCCCTGATAGTTTATGTAAATGTATCTAAAATATTTTATATTTACTTTCAGGAGAGACTATAAGTGATCCTAGATGTATCTGCCAATAGTCGTAATTACCGTCCACGCACAACACGCGTTTAATACATACGCAGTAATATGTAACTGTGAGGATAAATAATTCCGAAATTCTTTTACGGGCATTTTTTACTTGTTGTCACCTTTGTCCCCTCCACATGCGGAAAATTGAAGTCGTGATACGACACGTTTACGAGAAGGTGTGCTGTGAAACTGCTTATTTCTATTTCCGATGGGTAACCATCAAGGTGAAACACCGAAAAATTCGTGTTTTTCAGGAATTTTTCTTCATAACTTGAAATGGAATGGAAGGATTAGGGCATGCTGTTGACACTTCCTCTTTTTCCTTTTCTCTTTTCATTTATAACGTCTTTCCCCGAGATTTATCGGGTATGTAAGCATTTATTATTCGCGTTTCGTTTATTGCGGCATAGTTCTTGATATTTGTTTACAAAACAATGAATAGAGAAATCTCCAACATTGCGACATATCCCAGGCGACGACCAGTTGTGGCCAACTGACCTTTGGATTGTGACTACTGCAAAGAATTTTCCCGTTTAAATATGTTTTCCAAGAAACGATTGGAGATGGAGATGAAACGGGAAACGCGTTCTTAAGCCAGTTAAGCCGAACACCGATAGTGCACGTAGAGAGTTTGCTCTGACCGTTCAGAGTGAATCTGGCCATGTTGAGGGCTATTCGGTAAAAACGCGTTATCCATTCCCTAAGCGAAAGAGTAAAACTGACCTTTGGAATTGCGACGACGACGACGACGACGACGACGACGACGAGGACTAGCTGCTAAGAGCTCACTTATATATCGTGGGTGAGATAATTCGCTACATTTGCGCCTCAGAATGCTCGGTGTTACGGTGCTCTTAACGTTATTATTATCGGTAGTGATCGCTCATAAGGATCTGCACTATGTCCCCGGCCACGGCACTATGGTCCATCTTTTCGAGTGGAAGTGGAACGACATCGCCAAGGAGTGCGAAGAATTCCTTGGACCGATTGGCTACGGCGGCGTACAGGTAACGAAACTATCTATTAGAACTACTTGTAGATTAGTACTATCTTTGATTCGGAAATTTGGAACAATAACAGAAAGTACACAAAATCAATCACGAAAGTCTTCGTACATCGTACAAATTGCTAATATTGGGTTGTCCCATAAGTTCTTTCCTCGCCGTCTATTGATTTCGCATCAAAAACAAGGAAGAAACTTATGGGACAACGCGATATATCAACAAACAGATATTAACCTTTTTTCTGTTTGACTGTAGCTACATTATTATACTCGTATAATACGTCGAATATTTAATTTATCAAGAAAGAAATAAAACTTAAAATTTTGTCCTATTCATATTTACGTTTCTTTTTATCTTCTAAACGAGGGATAAAATAGGAAAAGGAAAATAATCATTCGCTTTTGTATCGCAAACAGTTAGTTACTAATCTTGATATTAGGACTGGTTTTGAATGTAGTTCGTGGTTGCATATTATTAATACTTCGACTGCCACGTCACTCTAATTTCGGTGATGGTTTCGGTGGCGGATTATGAATGATCCAAATAGATACTCCGAAGGATAGATAACTCTACCGATAGCTAACCAAACTGTCACTAATTCGAGGGACGTGCCAGTGAAAGTGTTAAATAAAATGTTTGCAATAGGATTGATATTGGACTTTCGATTCCCTTTTGAGTGTGAAGCAACGACGTTGATTCGAATAATAATAAAACTACGTAAGCTGCTCTTCTTAAGATGCAGCAAACCGATTGAAATTTATTATTTTGCCAGGTTTCTCCCATCCAAGAGAATATAATCATACCACCGAGACCATGGTGGGAACGCTATCAACCGATATCCTACAAATGGAACACGAGGTCAGGTACGGAACAGGAATTTCGAGAAATGGTGAAAAGGTGTAACCGAGCAGGCGTGAGAATTTACGTGGACGCGGTATTTAACCACATGACGGGAGATCACGGGAATGGCAAGGGCACCGGTGATTCCTCGGCAGACACTCACAATCGATACTATCCTGTGGTACCATACTCGACGCCTGACTTTAACGTCGGGTGTGTCATTAGTGACTACAGAAATCCCATAGAGGTTCGAAATTGCGAGCTACTCGGTTTACACGATTTGAACCAGGGACTGGAGCACGTGAGGGAGAGGATCGTCACATTCATGAACCATGCCATCGATGCTGGTGTGGCTGGCTTCCGGTTGGTGCCGCTTCTTTTCTATTACGTAATGTTTTATTCGTTATCGGATCGTCTTCGATCACGAGTATATCTATATCTACATCACGGTCTTTTATACAGGTCTGGCATACTCTTGTGTGAAAAGTGATGCCCATAATGACTTTTTTTTAATCTCTATAGCAGCCACTAGAGACGTTGCGATCGGATATTCTTGATAGATACACCCTTATTTCAGGCCTTTAGTACTTAACATTATTACAATATCCAAAGTTTAGAACGGTTTCAAACCAATAGTGCAGAATCGTGTCTTCAAATCGGTTATTAATAATACACGAGGAGCAGTTAGAAATTAAAAGAATCATCAATAAGGGGATCACTCCCCACCACTGAAATTTTTAGGAGTTTCCTGACCTGTATACAAGACCGTGATCTACATATAATAACGAGTAGGCACGAGCCTCGATTGACGATATATTAACAAATAAGACGGGATGACATTTAGTATAACAGCTTTGCATTTCAATAGATACGAGCATTTGCTGAGTAGTTACCGAATTTAGAAATAACTTTTAGTCCTCTGATAATTTTATACATAAAAGTACATATGAAGAAGATATAGATTGTCAGTGAAAAATGTTCGCTTATGTTTGTTATAAATTATGATTGCCATTCTCGTCGATATTTAGGCGTGAATGTATAGTAGGCCCTTGGCTAATTCAGATGCGTCTAATACTTCCAGAATAGATGCTGCAAAACATATGTGGCCGGGTGATTTAAAGATAATATATTCGAGAGTTAATAATCTCAATGTCGCCCACGGATTTCCGAAAAATGCTCGTCCTTACATCTTTCAAGAGGTAATCGACTTGGGTGGAGAGGCAATAACGAAGTACGAATACAACGAAGTGGCCGCAGTAACAGAATTTAGGTTCGGCTACGAGATCAGTAATTCTATGAAGGGTAACAATGCCTTGAAATGGTTCGTCAATTGGGGAGAGGAGTGGAGCTTGCTGCCATCCAAGGACGCTCTAGTGTTCATCGATAACCATGATAATCAACGTGGCAATACTGTCCTCACCTATAAGAATTCCAAGTTGTACAAAGTACGTGACTTCACTGTCGATAGGATTCGTTCATAAGTAAATTATCTGAATGTAAGCCTTGATCTGTACACAGTTAACATTGCGGTGCTTATAGATTGCACGTGGGTTGTATCGCATAATTACCGTTAAAAATGGAATTTTAGTATAATGTAATTAATATATTTTCCAAAGTCATAGTAAGTATATGCCTAGCCTAGTTGAACGAAGGTCCTCTCTTTTTTTAGATGGCCGTAGCTTTCATGTTGGCGCATCCTTACGGTAATCCACGTGTAATGAGTTCCTTCGACTTCCGCAATTTCGACCAGAGTCCACCTGCAGATTCCGCAGGCAACATTCTATCGCCTGTCATCAAAGAAAACATATGTAATAACGGATGGGTATGCGAGCACCGTTGGCGACAAATCTACAATATGGTCCGCTTTCGCAACATTGCAAATGGTACGAATGTGAATAATTGGTGGGACAATGGCAACAATCAGATCGCATTCTGCCGCGGTAACGTTGCCTTCATCGCCATAAACGCCGAGCAAAAGGATCTGAGGATGACTTTCGACAGTTGCCTGCCTCCTGGCACTTATTGCGACATCATCAGTGGCGACCTTGTGAACGGTACCTGCACCGGAAAGGTCGTAAAAGTCGACGAAAATAGAAAAGCTTACGTCGAAATTTTCACATCCGAGGAGGATGGTGTTCTCGCCATTCACAGAGCTGTAAGTTTATCGATTTTTTTATTTTCTAGTCGTTAAAAAGATATTAATGATGATCTCACCGATTTTATCTTGTACGATTCGATGAAAAGTGCTAATGACTGTAACCCTTTGAATTATTTTGTTACACTTCTAGGCGCGCATACGTTGAAGAAGACCATTGAATTCGAGCATGACCACCGTGTATTATATTATAACTTTCTTCCTGAAAAATATTCATTACTAAGCACACATACACAATGCGTTGTAATTTGATATAATGAAGAAGGGAGTTTATCAATCGTATTCCTTTATGTACATGTATGTATGAAGGTGTAAGATCATCAATATGATTTGGGGCAAAAATAATTTACCTTGGCGGACTCGCATACTTTGCTTACATCTATGTATAAATATAATTGAGCACCAGATTGCTTATCGTTCTGCTTATCTGTATTGCGATAATATTCAATGGTTACGTATCGTGAAATAATCGTACCTTACCTACTTTCGAAATCGATATCTTGAGTATTTCTGATATAGAGAGGAAAAGATTTTATCCACCTGGGGTACATTCCAAAACCGTCGCTAGAGGAAACAGGAGGTAATGTAAGAGGAAAGAACCGAAGTACATGGGGAAACGAAAGTGATCTATATTTTGGAACACATACTAGAGGAAAATAAAAGATCGCGATAATACGTAATGGGGCAATAATGCATTTCGTTCAATTCCGTTGAATTCAATACTACAGTGCTCTCAGTTAACAAAAATTGATAAGATAAATGGCACGAAATATTTCACTCGGTCTAGTACTACTCTCTCTTATTCATAATCTTAACCCTTTCGCTACGGACACCGACTATAGTCGGCGGCCGCGCGACGTGCTGTGTGTACGGATGCCGGTTGTAGTCGGTGTTCGCGAGACGGTGCTGTGTGTACGGGTGCCGACTATAATCGGCGTCCGCGAGGCCACCTACGCTGACCATTAGTAAAACAAAATATACTATACCGGTAGAATATCTTTTGAATCTAATAGCTCGTACTGAACTAAATCCTGCATATTTTACATACGAAATAAGAATCTTCAATTTTTTTCTATTGGATAAAGCCCCGTTCAGTGGCGCTACTCCCGCGGAATGGACTGCCGTAGCGAAAGAGTTAAAAGAAAACATCATATACGCGAGTGTTCAAATGTTCCACCTAGGTTAACGGGCTTTCTGACTCAAGTTATACCTAGAATTACTATTTCAAACCAAAATCTCTCGATACTGCTCACGAACGTACTGTAATAATTTTTCGGGAAAGGAATCGTAGATAAGACTGGGTGACGTAAACTTTCTAAACCAAGGAATGTACCTGTAACGAATAATTTCGTTCCCATCTTCCCGCCAATTAATTCCCCGCAGTTCACCTTGATAAAATATACATGAGAATTTTACTTGAAAGAGGAAACACGAAGGTTTCCTCCGCAGTTTTGGAACGCCTTCGAGCGATCAATCGGAAACACACGTAAAGTTTTGGAACAGCCATTGAGGAAAATTTTCCTCGGAAAAGACGTTTTGGAACGTAGCCTAGAATGAAGAGTTGACATGATAATAATTGAATCTTGCATACATTGTTTAACAAGTTTATTTTAACAGAAACAGAGTACTGTCTGTTTTTTCTCTTCACCATCAACATCTGCTATACATAAAATGACAATTAATTGTAAATGAATTTGCGACAGATTTGTTATGAAAAATTAAACAGAGCAGAGAATGGTAAGAAAATCCAGGAGCAGGGGTATCCGGAGTGACAGCGATATGTGGGTATGCTTTATAAGTAAAAGGAATGGAGGGTGGCGGAAGTGGGTAGAAATTGAAGTATCACAAAGTTGCCTTATCGCTCGTTTTTCTTGTTTTTTGTATCTCGCTTTTTCTTTTCCGAGAATTATCGATCGTATCTCGTGTGAACGATTATGGTGTTAGTTAATTTCTCTCTCTCTCTCTCTTTTCTCTCTCTCTCTCTTTCTCTCTCTTGTTCTTTCTTATTTCGAACAATCCTGCTACTTATTGTTAATAGAATAATGTATACACGCGTGCCGCACGGAATAGTGAAGTATAAGAACCTCGACTAAAGATGCTAAAATACAATAGTACAATTCCTTCATAAAAGCAGGTATAAATAAATGCTGAAGCTTTATGTACAACGATCGGTTTAAGTAAAAGCCGCTTGCTCGCTTAATGTACTCCGTATGTTTCGGATCCGCTATAAAATATGTTTCCGAGTTTATTCTGAATTACATACCAACAAAAAGTGTGTTAGGGCACCTGACTAATGCATGAAATCAAATTATAATTAACAATTCGCGCACAAAAGTAGCGGTATTTGATTATTGCAAAGTGAACCAGGCACGATACATTTTGGCTCCTACGCAGTATCGGATTAGAGAGTGTACGGTACGTATATCTATGTATATCTCATGCGAGTATGTGTGTGTATACATACGTACATATTGTATATATAGATATATCCATGTATATATATTTATAGTCATATTTATATTTATATTTATATTTGTATATGTATAGTCTGCAGTAAGTTCAGGCTAATGTATATCTAAAAATACTGCTCTCCATACGAACAGAACGTCGCTTCTGCGTTTATACCCTTCTTTTCTTACCTATGAATGGTACATAGCATAATTTGTCACCCGGATGCCACCTCTAATCATGACGTGATTATAATAATATTATTATTACCTAAATAAATAAACGGTTTGCACTCCAACATTGGAAAAAATAAAAATGTACAATTCTCTAAGGACTAAGGTGTGGATCTATCGCTCGTAAACTATCGTCGGCGCCATTGATATTATTAGTATCTAGGATTATGACAGTGCGGTCGAACACACTCACACCGCATGCACGTGGGCGCGCGTATCTATGGGTCCATTGTTTCTACTCCCCTTTTCATATAGAGCGTTAGCAAAAATATAATTCAGTTATATTTATCATTATAATCATTCATATAAAAACTTTTTTAAAATATATAAAAGAAACAACGAGTTGAGCAAATACGTATGTCTTACAATAGTTAAAAGTACTCGCGTTCAAAATTTGTTTATTGTTATTGCACATAATTCTCTCTAATTAAGTTCTCCATTTTCCGTTATCTTTTCATACATTTGTTCTTGTCCTTCTCTCTCCCTCCCTCTCTCTCTTTCTTTTACATTTTCTCAATTTCCTTGCATGTTTCCATTACTTTTATATATTGCGGCTTACATTCGCACACATTTTATCTTATACATACTAATTCATATGGGTACTAGCGTTTTTAATTCTTCTTCCTTCGCTTATATACACGTGTCAACAAAGTTATGACCTCCATTCGTTATGACGCCATGTTTGTAAAAAAAAATTGTTATCCTGTTACAACAATAACCGTCAGATGAGGATATTAACAGTACATTCTGACTGCTCGTATTGGAAGACTTTACTGGTGTAGGCACTATTACAATGGATTAACAATTTGTATGGACATACTACTATGACTGGGTGGAAAAAAACTTGTTTTGCCGAAAATGATTTGGAGAGGCAATTTGTTCGTCATTTTTACGGGACAATAACAGAAAAGAATGTCAAATTAATAAATTTCGTTTAAACATCTTTTTGTAATTTATATACCTTCTTTCATACACACTTTCTTCCTATCGCACGTGATCAATGCTTTACTATGACGAAATCGAGACTGTTATTTCGTAGTGACGAGTAGGTTGTGGGCAGGATACAGGGCATGCAAAGGAAAGAAGTGTAGGTTACGTGATTGCAATTTTTGAATGCCATTTCGGAATACTCGGTATCTCGTTTTTTCGCAGTACTTTGTATCTCGTGCGACTTCGTCTCGAAGAAAATCGAAGAACAGCAAAGCAGAGTACGCAATGTTAGTATTTGCAATATCCGATACTACCTACAGACGATGTTACAAAGAGCGGATAATTTTACAATAAATGAAGTGTGGGAATAAAACTAGTTCTTTGCACTTCCGTATGTAGGGTGGGCCAAAAGGATTCTACCGCCATTTTTAAAAAGAAGAAACGCTAGCATAAGAAAAAACAAATTTCATTAGTTTATTAATTAACAGTCATATCATTCAACTGTTGACCGTCAAAGCATTTGCAAAGACCGTAGCAAGATAAGTATGTGTAGTCTGCCCCCGCACAGATATGCCCCACATTAAGAGAAAATATTCTTACTACTATAAGGTTCAATTTCCCAAATACAGCCTTAAAAAAAAAGTTTCATAAAAGTTATTAACAAAAGTTGAATAATCATAAAATTCACTTAATGTTATTGTAAAGTGTATAGAAAAATACGTAAGTATAGACGCTGAATTTGTTTAAATTATTGAGCAAATTATTATTTGCTTATTTCATTGAGTCATATGTAAAAAGTTAAGTTGATCTGCGGGTCGCATGGAATCAAAGAATTTTGTTTGTTCCCTTTTAAACATGGATTTGAATTCTTAATTTTTGTTTTAAAGCGCCATAGTACCTTGTATGCCATATATTCAGTCAACTTTATCTTTATAAGAGTAAGAATATTTCTTCTTGATATGGACCAGATCCGCCATTCTTATCCTGCTACGGTCTTCCTGCTCTTTTTAACGCGCTTTCCATTACTGACTGCAACATGTTCCGGATATTGCCGCCATTTCGGCTCAAATGTTGTCTTTTAATTTAGTTTAAGTTTGTGGCTGTTATTACAAACCTTTTTTACTAGATTGCCTCAGAGATAAAAGACGGTGATGGTCAAATCCAGCCACTTTGGAGGCCACTAAACGTGTGAATTTCTCCACGTGTAATTTTCAAAGGCAAATACCACCATTTTAATACTTTCATGCGGCGTATACTGATTCATAATTAACGTAGTTTCTTATATATTTTAATCCGTAAAAAACAAGAAGTTTTCGAAATTAGTTAAAAAAATGTCAATCTAGTTTCATTGAAAGTACCTTTTGGTCCACCCTTGAGAAACACTATTTGTCACCCGCCAATAGTACAATCAAATGCAGAAAAGTAGGATGCGAGCTAATTAAATTAGAAGTTTTGCAACACTCGTCTAGGAAAATGTAGAGGTATTTATAGATAAATCGTCTCGGCCCCGTATCTCTCCCCACCTTCGATCACCGTTCGATTTGCATTCCTCTTCGGCGGATGGATGTTCATCTCAAGCCTCCAATCCCTTTACTTACAAGGAGAGCTGACGGTGTGGAATCTGGGCATTTCAATGAGGTTTTAGAGAGCGATACTCGAGCTAAATAGTAAACATGTGTCTCCGCGTTTGTGCCAATGCGGTATACTTACCGAGATATCTGATATAGAAGTTTAAAGGAAATGCCTCTGTCCTATGTAAGCTATGAGCGAAAAAGGTTTGCTAAAGCATCTGCCAATGCTTCATAACTTTAATAATATTGATTCGAGTCGACCGACGTACCGTTAATATATGCTTATTATTTTTTACGCACATTTCGCTGCAAAATAAAGTGCATTGATAAAAACGCCGAAACACATGTTTACTTTTTCTGACCTTAGAAAAAGACCCCTTTAAAACCTCATCGATCCTCAGTGTCCGACTGAAGGTTCGGTCCCCGTTTCGGTTAGGGCCAGTTTCGGCCTAAATGCGCGTTACGGCCAAAGTTTCAGTTTCCGCCACGAAACGGCTGAAACATCGGCTAGAGCCAAAACTTGTTGAAAAACTGAAAAAGCTGAAAAACTTTTGTTTCTGACTCGCAATATAAGATTGTTTAATTGCAATTACTAATACTAAAGTTTAAAACAAAGCTTTTTTTTTTATTTAGTTGTTATTTTTCTGAAGAGTTTTTCTGCTATTTTATACAAAAGTTTTGTTTAACAAAAATTATGTACAGTAGTTAACGAACTGACGGTGTGGTACTGTAGTTAAAAATTGCAATTCTTTTTGTGTTTTAATTTAAGATTGTGATTTTACCGCGCAATTTTATGAATAAGAGTTGTGTCGAATGAAAATAAAAATCTATTGCAAAAAGTCTCAAATCATAAATAATAAATAATTGATACCAAAATGTATATGTTTAAGTTTATTTTCAAATAGCTGAAGTTCGCAGAACAAAATGTAACCGGAATCTTCAGTAAGATCGTCTCGAACGTGCAAAAATAAATTCGACAGTGGTTCCGGCCAAAATTCGGCAGAAGCAATCGGTCTCGGTCGGACACTAATTGAAATTCCCAGGTCCCGCACCGTGACTTCTCTTTATCAGTCACTCCATTCCTTCCGATATACCGCCAATAATTCATTCTCGCTTAATTCGCAGTTTTTTTCTATTACTCGCACGAACATTAATCTTGCGTGTCTCAGGAGGACATCTCCGGTACTGTGGCGTACTTATTCTTCGTACACTTGGACACTGACAAGAACAGGCGGAGACTCCATAAACTCCCGAAAAAGTCCGTCTATCAATGGGCTTCCTCGTTAATTTTGTATCGGCCTAAGCCAGGTAAGCATCGAAGCTAAGTTAGGCTGAAGCTTGGGGCGAGCGCCATATTCACGACGATCCTCGGCTACCCGTCGAGTCACTGCTTAATGGGTTTTTTGAAGACTACTTCCGGCTTGCGCATAGGACGCGGCATGCGTCGCTCTATCCTGAGAGCACGGTTCGGGTCCGGTCTGCAGGATGTCGACGTCGACGTCGACGTTGAGATCGACGTTGACGTCGCAGCACTGCACGTCGTCGACATTGTCGTCGTCGTCGTGGTCGATGTCGTCGTCGTAGTCGTAGTCGTCGGAGTCGTCGTCGTCGTTGTCGTCGTCGTCGTGGCCGTCGCCGGCATCACTGCCGTTCCCTCGAGGCCCAACGAAGGAGTCTCCACCAGTGTTTGTCAGTTCCCAGTGCTGCTGGGCCGTCTCCCAGACGCCTGTTGTTGTTGTTGCTGCTGTTGTTGTTGCTGTTGCTGTTGTTGCTGCTGCTGTTGCTGCTGTTGTTGTTGTGTAACCGCTGCGGCGGCAGCGGCGCTCAAGGCGGGCAAGGGTGTTTGATGACAGTGGGTACAGTGAAGGCAAACGGTGCACGCTCCGAGCTTACGCGCGAGGAGGGCCCGTAATTTCAGCGCCGGTCCGAGCTTCATACCCATCGGGCCCGTGAGGTGGTCCTCTGAGAGTAAGGGCAATGCCGCCCCGTCGATGCGATGCTCTCGAAAGTTCTGGAAGAAGAACGGAAATGCTTGAAATTTTTCAAGGAACAATCTTTCGCGTCTGTTGTTAAAAGTGCGAAACGATTGGCAGTATTGTCTCTAGTTTGACAGTTTATGGAATTCATAGATTAAGGCGATGTTCTTCTTGGAAGGTGGATGTGGATTGTTCAACAGCACAATTTATACTTCGCATTCTTTCAAGATTTATATTTCTCTTTTGCATTAACTTGGGGTACTCTTAATGACTAATTTATAATGCGTCCAATTGCGCTAACTGTAAGTATCGTGTATATCGGTGGTCTACTGACTGAATTCGAATGATAAGCCGACCTTTTCAGTATCATTCACGACTTTTTATCGAATGTCATTTATTTCGTCTAATAAATAGATACATGGTACTTATTTAAATATAAGTTCGCATTTGAATAAAAAAACAGCATTTTTTTCTAATGGCAATAAATCGGAAAAAATCTTCATATTCGAACGTTTAAAAAACCATTGTAAACAGCAAACTTAATACTATCGAATCTTTTTATCCCATTCAGTTACGACACTTGACTCTCGCCATGTGCTATGACAAATTCGGACCAATATTTTTCAATTTTGATGTTCTCTCCTTGTCATCCGCCATTTTAAATGCATTTATCTCGCTACATTGAATTAAATCAATTCTTTAAGTAGAGGTTCCAAGCTTTCTTATCACTTTGCAAAGATCCATTTATTTTCATTATTTACGCAGTCATCGTCATTTGCAATTCAGTGATTTTTTTCCAAATTTTAAGTCTATCGCTTTTTGTTGGGCGAGTGTGTTTATATTTATGTCCAAAGCAATATAAAGTATTCGCATGATTCGACTTTTCGGTCGAGCAAACCAACACGTGTGATCCTAGCATTATAATACGCTTACTACGATGTATCCCATAGCCGGCAGTCATAGTACGTTTGGAGAGTCTCAGAGGAACTTTCGGGATCCGATCACGGGCAAATAATACGCCTAACCCTCATGGACGCAGAGAAAGAAGATTAGGAAAAAATCCCTTGCGAATAGACTGGAGTAGCTGCAAGGAAGACCTCGAAATGGGACTGAAGCAGAATTACTACAGATGTAATAAGAAACAACTCGGAGAGGCAACCCAAGACATTCCTGCTAGGGGGAGGGGGGGGGGCATAAAGATTAGGACATCCACTAGGGAGGAATGGTGGAGGCCAGAAATAATCCTCACGAGGTATAAAAAGCTAAGGGGATGGAATTAGACGACGCGCGGAACGATTAAAATCGAAATTTCCAGCCGAACGTATTGTTCGTAACATCACACTTCTCTTCCTCTTTCTTCTCTTTCCTTTTTTGTCTGCCCCCTTCTACGTTGCTCTTGTAGGCAGAAAGAGAGAGATATACGATATGAAAAAGCCTGCTGCTCAATCTAGATAGGACGGGCAGCGGGGCGGTAATACACCATCTCGCGTCCTTGCCACGAACGATGCGACGCCGTGTCGCCGTGTAATTGAGAGACATTCGGAGTGCATTAGCACTGCCCACCAAGGGGTAGGCAGCCGTATTAATTGCTCATCAGCCGTAATGAAGGGTTTGTAAGATGATATTAGCATAACTAACAGGTTGCCCGGTAATGAAGCCGCGACTCACTATCCTTATGATGCCTCGGGCTTGTCTCGCTCTCGTCCTAGTCCGTCTCTTCTTCTGCTCCTCCTCCACCTCGACGCCCCTCCTCCTTATTTTTGTCCTTTTCGCCACCATTGGCGTCGTCGTTCACGTCCCGGTCCTCCTCACTTTCGTCCTTTTACCTAGGAGTGTTTCAGAGCTTGCGAATCGTTCGAAATGACGCAGCAAGGCAGAGGAATCTAACTGAACGACTGCTATTCGCGCCTCTGGATCATTCCAAGCTAATTCGGTCACTTTTTGGAGCACAGTTTTCAATTTTTGTTAATTTTACTTACATCGAATGTAAGAAAAATGACGTAACGGATAAAGATTAGTACACGAGTAATGGGGGAGTCATGAAAAATGCAGCAGTGGACAGTTCATTGACAACAGACTGAATATCTCATTTTAGCGTCTATCGCGCAATTACCCGCAGCTAAATTTATAACTGTGATGGGCAGGTACTTAAAAGACTAATTTTACCCTATATTCTAATCGTCAAGACTGTGGCAAATTAGAAAGTATCACGGTAAATTTTAAAATATCTCAGGAAGCTCTTAACTTCAAAAAGCTTTATTGTAGTGTTTTGAAAACGTATCGAAGAGGACTACAGGAATATATAATAAAAAATAGGGAGTCCCATTTAAAAAATTCAAGGTACCCGTTGTCCTGACCTTGACGACGCTATGCAAACTAAAATGATAACATCAGGCAATAGACCCTTTCTCTACCTTATAACTTTTGTCTGAAACATTTTTTTCTTGTTCCGTGTCTGTATTGAGTCGTATATGAATCCCTTTGTTTTCTCTGCGATGAGTTTAGTGGTGCAATTTGTCTGCTGTTTTAACTGGGGTGAGGATGTGAATCGTGTCACGAAGAAGGGTGTATAGGATGCTTTATCGCCTAAAAGGGAATATACAATTAATTGGTGTCTCATTATAGAGACACTGCTTTCATTTTCCGGTTGGTCGATTATTGTTGTGTTGTTTACTGTGGCAGGAACATGATTTGCGGCTACAGTGGATGATAAATTCTTGTGTTTGCTTCATCTACGATGCGAGGATGGATGACCGTATTAGTCCTTATCTAGACAAATTGGGTTGGTAGATATGCGGAGAAATTATTTGATTGCTGCCTGCCTTTTTATTCTACTGAAGACGAATTTATTGTTGTTTCGGTGTCTCACTGCGTCTCATGACTTGCGAAGTGCTGATGATGTTCTTTTGTTAGCATTTCGCGGTGTAGAACCACTGTGCGCGCTAGGTCATTTTAAGTTTTGGCGGCGCGTTTTTGAAATACCTTGCCTGTTAATTTGCGGAAATCGAATTCAGCCGGGAGCTTTAAAGCTGGGATGCAACTATACCTTAAGAATTACCAATGTTACATGTATTCCTTTCTATGCTTAGGTTTAGGATTTTATTTTCATATTATCTGATTATATGTATTATTTACTTGCAAGGTCTGATCGATTTTGTGTCCAGACTTGGTATTAATAATAAATTAAAATCCAAATTGTCACTCCTTCTCTCTGTGTGCGGGCGAGTGCGCGTGTAGGTCCCTGTTACGATAACATCGGCACACTACTTGATACTTGTACGATTACGTGTTTTGTAGCCAGCTGATCCAGAACTTTCTAAGCTAATTTAAATTCTCGTATGGTTTCCCTTGTACGTGCATTTAGGCCGTTCGCACGGAGTTTGCTTATCTAAATTTGCTAATCGGAACTTGTAAGGGACGGTTTAAGATCTCATTTAGAAAGATTGAGACTCTTTTCAGGGTGAACCAATAACACCAAAATAAAAGTGTCGTTCGATGGATTTATTTGGTTTAGAAATGGAAAAATTTGTCAATTTTTCGAATGTAGCCTTTTATTCGTCTTATAAAATTTTCCTTTCGTCTTCCGGATTAGAGGATTGGCCAATACGCTCTTGCCTTTCCTCTTTCTCGAAGAAAGCCGAAAAACCACAGGATTCGTTACTTTACTTTAGCTTTTGCGGGCGTCCAGATAAGAGCATAGGAGAGTGACCGTGCGGGGAAAATGGTTGCGCCGCCTGGTGGAGAGGTCGGTTCAAGGCGGCTTCTTCGAAAGGCAACCTTGCAATGACCTCATGTGAACTCGGATACCACCAAGCGCGTGGAAGGCGTATACATATGTAGAGGATGGAACGCGCATCCGCAGCATACATACACGCACGCGCGCGCACGAACACACACGTCCTGATCGTATACGCACGCGGCATCGTGCACATGCACTATCCAGATCTGCATGTATTTGCAAGAGGATACGAACGGCATCATACGTTATATACGAGGAGGAAATGTACAAGAACCAAAGAAAGAGAGAGGGGAAGAGAAAGTGGGGCGGGGAGGAGGCAAGGTAGGGATGGGGTGAATTGTACGAAGGGTGCGGCGAATGCACTAGCGGACCTCCATGCCACTGGAAGTTATCTTCGGGAAATCTACGCTTGTAGGTATGCTGTGTCGAAGGAGGGTGAGGGAGGAAGGAGAACAGAGAGTGACGAAGGGGAGTAGTAGGAGATCCAAGTAGGTGGGAATGCGCAGATGGTAGAGGAGGCGAGAAGGGCTCAAGACGCCCTCGGCGTGGCCGCCACTGCCATTCGCGGTTGAGAAAGGCGAATAGCAGTGCCGCGCATAGAGAGAAGAACACAGTGCTACCAGCGGGGGATCTCTGCCCCGATACAAGATACTGCCACGTGTTACACGCTGTTCGCCACCAGAAGAAACGTTCATTCTCTCCTTCGCTTTTTCTCTCTTTTGCATTCTCTTTGACTGCCTCCTTTTCCTCTCAACCTCATTTCTCTTTCTCAATTTCTATGCTTCCCCGTTTCTACGTGCCTGTATTTAGCACTTTTAACATAACCCATGTGCCCGTTTCATCTCTGTGACCGCCTGATGAGTGCATCGCAAGTAGCTACCCCTGCTATTCGCTTTTCCGGATGGGATACGAGAATGTTGATACTCGTACATACAGGATAGGGTATCGAAAACTAAATGATCAGAATTTTGAAGAGTTCAAATGGTTTCTTGAAAGATCGGACGTGTAAAACTTGGTGTTCGAGCATAGAACATACTTAGAAAAAAGCTTTTGCCTTTTTAAGTACTTGGCGTAAGCATGTGCATTCTTAATGCTTTTTATGTGTTTTCACATCTTTTTTTACACCACCGCGACGATTACACCATCTGCCGCTCCGTTCGGTATTGCGATTACACAGAGTGTCCTGTAATTATTGTAAAGCGAAGCGCTAAAAGTTGCATTCGTGTCGTTTGAATCTTCTTCTCGACGATTTCTTTTTTTTGAGTATTTCCTACACAAGAATATGTTTTTTAATGAATTTAATGTTTTTATTCTTTCAAATATTTAATCCCTTGCCGTACTTCGACGAGTCTCGCTCATGATGACAATTTTGGGGCAAACATGAATATCGCGAGTTTGATTGGTGAAATCAAATGTGCGGCGAACGTCGGTATCACAAATCGGATTGGTGGAATTAAATTTAAGTAAATCTGAAAATTACGAGGGTGAATTCGTGGAGTAAAGATCGTGTCAAATACGAACGTTACGGTGTGGCCTGCATTTCGTCGAGCAAGATAGTACGGCAAATTAAACGGTAACGAAACAAACTAGGTGGCACAGTTCCCTGTGCTTTTACTTCGTTTAAGCGTCAACCCCCTCGTGTGCGTGAGTTGTTGATGATCGTCTAGACGGGGGTCATCGTCCACCCCTTCCTGGCCCTCCTTAACCGTTTGTGTACCGAAAGGTTTTCACAAAACACGGTCGAAAAACGCCAAGCAGCGCGACCGCGCTCATTCAATTATTTGTCGAAAAAAGCCTATTAACCCTTTGACTGCTAAAGGCGTATATATACGCCTTCACAAGTCCATCAATATACACGAAAGGCGTAAATATACGCCCTTTGTATTTTTAATTTATTTGCCATTATCATTTTTTAAACCCTAAGAATGGTATCAAATTTCCGGGTGCTGTTTTGGTCACTAGTCAGTGGACAACCAGTCGCAGCGACTAACATGTGAAAAATGCACCGTCCATATTAATGGATTCGTCCGAAAGCGCGCCGCAGTCCAAGGGATAATTTAAAATAGCTAACAACGAAATACGAAATGTATTACTTGGATTACTGATAGTAATCGCTACTACATCGCTCTGCGATGTACAATGAAGTGCAAAGTCGGTGTCCCCTGTCGGCAGCCAATAGTAAGCCAGTAACCACTACTTTTGCGATGCATCGTCTCTTATTTCTTCCTACGACTCCATTTATTCGAAATAAAATACATCAACATGATAATTCCTGACAACCAGATTGTAAGATTTCTCATTACAACGTCGAATTGGTCCCTGGTTAGAACGGAGAAGGCCGGTTCAAGCACCTCAGGGGGACACCGACTTTGCACTCGGGTGTGTTCATTGGGAAAATGTGAACCGGGCTTCTATGGTTCTGAGCAGGGTGGATTTTGGCGTTGTAATATAAGATATCTTACAATTTTGGTATTAGAAATGATCGTTTTGATGTATTTTGTTGGGAATACAAGGAATCGTGGATGAAAATATAAGTGAGCATGGTGAAAATAGATGGGCCGTGATCGCTTGTGATTACTCGGACTGCTATTGGCTGTCGGCAGGGAATACCGACTTTGCACTTCATTGTACATGCGTCCGAAAGGTGAGCGCGCCGTCAGTAGTCTGTATCGACGAAATGCGCTGAGTTTTTTCGACACGAAATCTGAAGAGCGCGAAAACGGCCCGTGGTACGCAAACGGTTAAACTTCTTCATCCACCTCGTAATTTGCACATACGAAAGAGCAGACTCCCCGTAGGCTTGTTTAAGCAGCTCATGAGTGATGTGCAGCTTTTGTCGAGCTTTGCGTAGAACTTGATCGCCCAACATTCAAAAGTACCCGCCATGACGTGGTTCAAAATAAGGGTGCACTAAACCAGCGATCCTGACGCTACCGATGCTCGGAGCAGACTGACCTAGGGTGTGTTGCAAACCTGAGGCCTCCCCCACCCCTTCCACCTAACTCAACCAACTGGAACGTGCTGCGACCTATTGGGACGGGGCAAAAAAATATATATCATGACTTTTGAGACACACCCTGTATATTTGCGAAGTAAACGTGGAAAATAAAAAAATAAAAACTATCACCGATGTCGGAGAATTTGAACCCTTAAAGGTACTCTTAAAGGTAAGAAGCTCGAGCACTATCGATGCGGTAGCAGTTCCTATGACAGAATTTTATAATTCACAGCTTACATAGGACAGAGGCATTTCAGTAGTTTTTATATCAACTATATCTCGGTAAATGAGGCCCATTGGCAAGTGCGCCGAGACACGTATTTACTTTTTTTAATACTAGAATCATCTCTTAAAACTTGTTTGAAATCTCCGATCGTTTCACTGTGTCCTCCTCTTTTAAGCTACCGCTGCATAGAGGGTTGGTGCTTGAGCGAAGCGAAAGCGCTGCAGCCTCTGTACCCTGGTTCTTCTTGTATGCACAGTAAACTGGGCTTGCGTTTGCGTGTGCTTTGATCGAACATTACACGCGCATCTCTCGTTCTATGCAGAAATTGGGGGTTTCTATTAGGGTAGGAGGAGGTTGAGCTAAGAGTGCCGTGCCACGGGTAGTGATGACGTCCTCTTCGACGTGTTTAGTGACATTTGGTGGCGTGGGCCGTAGGCGCCATGCTAGAGAAAACGTCACGGTGCTCGGTGTATCCCAATCGTCGATGCTCCATGCTCATTTAATGCAGATAAATCTTTCCACTCTTTCCCTACCTCTACTTTTCTCTCCTTAGCATTCTTTCTACTCCCCCTTTCCTACTTTGTTTGGCACGCTTGTACGCGCTCGCTCGAGAAAATCCGGCGTGGTAGGCAATGTTAATTTATGGCTTACATCTTTCCAGCAAGCACAGTGAGCACAGGTCCAAGTAAGATACAATCGACAATGTAACCCCGCGGGTGTGGAATCTAAAAATATTAGTGAACATTCTCTACACTACGAACGCATAGGCGTGCGTCCACCTACGAATAAACATTCGTTAATTTGGTAAAAGATGTTCTAAAAAAGTCAGTCCATGTAATATTTGTTTTTTCTTAAAATGAGGCTTATCTTACACGTGTGAGTGAAAAATTATGACCAGGAGAGCTTATTGCATGAACCTGTTCAATAGCATGGCCTTAGGAATCTATAAGAAACTCGTTCCAACAGGGGATCGATTAATAGCAGGCAATGAAAATCAATTGGATAATACTAAAGAGAGAATAAATCGCTCTCTGAGAATTCACCGAAAACTTGAGATCTACAACAATCGATAATATAAAAAGTCTATATTTATTAATTCTACTGTGAATAGCGGCATGTGTCGTAGAAATGTACCTTTAAGGGAGTATAGTGAGCCTAACTAGCAACGTTTCCATATTATGTCCGACGTGCTATGAGTCGCGACGTGATACCCCGATTGGACAGTTAATATCTCACTTCGCTCGAGCGTGGGTTTCCTTTGCATGCTTGCTGCCCGTTCTCTTACACACTCGAACGTCACAGTTGTATGGAGCGTCGATTGAAGGAAAAACGAGTTTATGTATTCATTTGTTACGAGTTTCTCTCTCTCTCTCCCTCTCACCTTCCCTCTATGTATGTATCTATCTATCTATCCACCTTTGTATCTGGCTTCATTTGTTCGTGTTCACACGATGTATGAATGTGAATGTAACTAGCATCAATGTGTGCGGCAGTCACTAGGGTCTTGTCATCAGTGGCAACAAATAATCCTTGCACGAGTGCCATCTGATAGTGACGAATGGAGTAAGCTTTGCACGCATTCAAATATAATTATTGCACAGTTCTGAGATTTTAACAAAAATTGCAATTGCCCGATTCCGTTTGCCCCGAAGATTTTGCTTTATCGGTGGTTCAAGTTTGGGTTAGATTATGCGTGGTTTAGTCTGTGTACGGAAGATAATCTATAACCCATTGAGTCCTAAGGGACGCATATACGCGTCTGTCGATTTTTTCGATCCCCTACATAGAAGTATTATAGTTACTTTTGTGTGAGATGAATACAGGTGCATTCCTTAGTCACAGCATGGTAATAACGCTCTTTAATTATTTAATTTCGTGCAAAAGAATTACTATAACTTATTACTGTTTGCTTCTTGAATAGTTAATCAATAGATTTCAGTCTAGCGAAAAAGTATTCCGTTTATGTCTATAGCGATCGTCAGCGCTAGCCGCGCGCGCGCCGTCCGTGCGGACGGCATAGGCCGCGAGTATTCAGGACTCAAAGGGATAAAAGTAACATTTCATCGAGTTACAGTATTCTTTGTGCCGGTTCTATCTGCCCCGAATTTTATTTGACTCTATTGTGTGGGAATTACATTTTAAGGTGTACAAAATGTAATCCATTCGTCACAAGATGTGACTCGTGTCAAGATCGTTTGTTGCCCCTCATTGGTAGACGCTAGTGCCACACCTGACACCAACAGAATCGGTCAATTGGGCGACGGACACCTGGAAGCTGGTTAATTGGGCGACGGACACCTGGAAGCTGGTTAATTGAGCGACGGGCAATTGCGCAACAAAATTGAGTGTCGTTAGGCGACAGAAGCTTATGTTACGTCTGAGATGAAACGAGACTCGATGACAGGAGACCCTTCCCCGCCTCTCCCACGATTATCTCACCGAGATCTGCTGGCCTTCTGTCGACCGAGATCAATGCGTGGTAACGGAACGTTCGGATCAGCCTAACTGCTCTCCTAGATTAAATACATAATCCATTCCAACCAACGATAATTCGTAGAAATTAAATGTACGTGAAAGTCGAGCTCTTCTGTCGCATCAGAAACGCATTGTGTCTTATCGAGAGCATCTTACTGCGACGAAGAACAATTCGTCGAAACGGGAAGTACTTTGAGAACCGAATTTGAAGGTCAGCCCATCATGCGGTCTCATTGGTTATATGTTTATGTTACAACGTTATTTCCGATCACATTCGATATATTCCATCTTACTTTTTTGCATGTGTTCATCTTACCCTAATCATTCTACTTTTCCATCACTCACGCGACATTTATTTCGTACTAACAAGTAAAGGTACCGATTTTGATGAAACTGTTCATTTATAGAGCTATCGCAATGGACATTATGGATATACAGTGTAAAATCGATTTTTTCGAAAATTGGGGATCGTCGCTAATAACTTCTTTAGTTTCATGCTCAAGACAAGTCGCTCTGCAACATACTTGAGGCACATTAAACTCCGTTTCTAACAGGTTTGGTGGTCCCCTTGTTAAAGAAAAGATTGAGAACAAATCATACGAAAAGCGAACATTAACAATGAAAATGATGTCCAATTTTCAAATATTTCCAGCGATGAAGATGATACTTTTGTGAGATGTAAAAGGAACAGGTTGATTGTTTTCAATTATAGCAGTGATCGTGCCATCGATTAAACTTACTGTTGCTTTCAGAAACATCGTTTTCTTTGTTTTTGAAATAAATATGTATTCCTAAAATTTATACTGGCATTTATTTATGTACTAGCACTAGCACTAGCACTATGTACTATGTACTAGCTTTTGTTTCCTACATTTTTTGTTTTCTACTGATAGAATTTATTTACACTTAGGTTATTATTCGCGTAGTATGAACCTACGTGGAACGGATACTCCGCGTAAATTGAGGAAGGGGTGTATGTCTAAACTGGCACTTTCGGAGCTGAGTCGATTTACGATGCGGTTTCGTCCGTTCGTTCATTCCTTGATGTCATAACCGCGGAATGCAGAGGAGGCTCTGTGGTTTCTTGGTGTTCGGAGTACAGTCAAAACCTTCTGTCAATCAACTCGTGGTCTGTATACCGTGCGACCATTGGATTACGACAAGAGAAGGGAAAGAAGAGTGGACGGAGAGAAGACTTCGTACAAAACTCGGTCGAAGAACTTTCTTCTTCGGCGAAATCGAGAGTAGAATGAGTAATTCTGTCATTGGTCGTGCTGAAAGACTGACTGTGAACGAGCGCACACCAAGCAAATAGAAGCTTTTCAAGCAATTGGCGTGCCGTCGTCATACAAATATAAATTGTTATTTTACAATGCAAGATAACGAATGCCTGTTGTTAAAATAATAAAGTTTATACTCAATAGTATTTATCTTCTTGGGATGAAGAATCTTACTTTTACGAATAAAATTGTTCCGACAAAAGAGACTGCGGCGAATGAATAAGTTGTACGCACTTTATGAGAGATTTTGTGCTCTTCAGAAATTTCTGCCTGTTTCGTTTCCTAGCGCTAATTAGTGCGATTTAAGATAGAAGCTCCATAAGTAGATATTGAAATACGAACTTGTTTAAAACTATTTTACATCTTGTTGCTGTATCCTGCGTGCAACGCAAGTACAAATTCTTCGAATTCTGTTGCGACGAGTTATCGCCATGTTCTTGATAAAAGAAGCTTACAAACGAGTAATACAAAGTCAAAAAATGATTAGGCATGCGTTTCTTCCACATTAGCGCGGATGATTACGTGCGCAAAGAAACGCGCGGATACCAATTGCGAGAAAATCTCAGTACTCTCTGTAGAGCCGCACACGATTTCCCATGTTATGTTATAGGTACCTATTTCTGCAGATCTAAGCGCGAAAAATTATGGATGTCGCGGTTTCGATTGATCCTACATGGAGCGTAGGGACAATTTCAAGAGGGGAAGAAGAGCGAAAGAGGTGCAGCACTTGTGGGTGGGAGAGCAGGCAAAAGGAAAGGAGCGTAAAGGGTCGATAGTTCACGAATCGTGTGTGTTGTGATAGGCCGTTTGTGCAATAAAAGCATATTGAAGTGAGCGAGGGAATGAGAAAGTGAATGGGAAGAAAGTGAGGGAGCGAGAGAGGGAGAGGGAGGGGAGGAAGAGGCGATAAGGAGAAAGATAGAGGATTGGGAAAATCAGAGAAGGAGAGATGCGCGGCGATGGTGGAAAGAGGAGAAGGAAGGCAGAGGGGAAAAAGTCAATCGGAGTCCTCCATTACCATACGTTATTGGCCGGCTTCGGGCCGATCAGTGTTTGCCATAACTCCAGATAAATAAACCTTAGGGGCAGATAAATCTGCGTGCGCGCTGCGGCGTGTATAATGCAAATGCAATCATGTCCGCGATCCACTGGTGCCATGGACCTTAAAACTCGGACGTGGTCCCTTAAGAGCCCCCTTGCCTATAAAGGGTACACAACCGAACCTTGCGAATTTACAAGACAGGCAGAGAAGAACGTAGCAAGAGCCCTGGTAAGCTCACGTAAAACAAACGTAAAAAGAAAGGTAAGTGGACAGCGGTGAGAGAGAGAGAGAGAGAGAGAGAGAGAGAGAGAGAGAGAGAGAGAGAGAGAGAGAGAGAGAGGGAGAGAGCGAGAGACTGTTACGTAGGGGATTAAAGTCAGGTTGGGTTAGTATGTGTATTTCCTATGTATGTACATTGAAAGTTAGACATTAAATGCATCCAATAGATGATATTATACTTTTATTGGATTATTATCCAACTATCGATATCGATATCGTTAATATCGAAGTATTAGTTGCAAGTATCGTATGTATGCAAGATGTTTATCTACAAGTTGTAAAAAAAGGATTCGTCGCGGCTACCGCTGGGCTATTCCACACCATTGGGAAGTTTTCCGCAAAACCGTTCTTGATTCCAAAATTCAAGGTCAAATTTTTTTATTATTGTTTTGGCTTCTACCCATTACAGGGATAAAAAGTTTTAAAGGGGCCATATGTCCCAAAGCAACCATTTCTTGAGAATTGAATGTTGAAGTTTTGCCGATTCTTAACACATTCACGCGGCTTCATTTCTGATTATTCATTTCCGAATATTACGAAAATTCCGAGTTTCCCTAATTTGTCTTTTCAAACGTATAGTCCTTTATAAATAATTTGATTTCTCCTGGAAAGTGGAGTGGAAGAAAGCTGGCTGATGCAGCGCTGATAATGGTAGATTTAGGCACTCGCGGTTTGTTTATTAATACGGGCCTGTTCAATATTTGTTTTAACATATAAATGAACGCGATACTACGGTGAAATAATATAACTTATAAGGCACTACACATTTGAGAATACAAATTAGTGAAACTTGAAGCCACGTGAATGAGTTAAGAACCGGCAAAACTTCAACATTAAGTTCTGACGAAATGGTTGCTTTGTGTTATATGTGTGGTTCCTTCGAGACTTTCCATCTCTGAAATGAGTAGAAGCCGAGACAATAATAAAAAACTTTATCCTTGAATTTCGGGGTCAAGAACGCTCGGTAAATGTAACTTCGACGGCAACCAAAAGAATTTTACACTAGGGGCATAAGAAAGTTAGAGGAACGATGGGACAACTGTATACGTGCTGGGGGGAATTACGTTGAAAACAAGCCAGAATATTATATTAATAGAATACGCAGTGTTTGAGCTATATCAATTTGTCTCGTTACGTATTGAATGGCCCACGTAATTGGCGACACGCAAGTATCACGTCTTTCAGAATAGTCTCAGCTTCTGTTTAAGCCCGATCGAAAGCTCTTCGACAGATTATCACCCCCCGCGGTGGTCCAGCACACTTGAAAATGCATCGCGATTGCTCGACGCGCCTATCGAGGAACGTGTCTACGACGATAGGAAAGGAGGTCTCTGCATGTAAAGCCGCCGCTACATGAACGCCTAAATTATTATTTTCAAGTAAATTATGCTCTTACGTTAATCGTTATTCAGTGGAACGTTGAATTTCCAAGTCATAAGTTTTCATTACCTTCCGAGATCGTAGGCATCGCTCGATCGCGCAAAGAACAAACTAGTAGGATCCCGCGAGTGAAAGGCACCGTCCAATAGACTTACCTACAACAGAAAAGAAAGGTGCTCATGAGATAAGGAATAAATGTGGAAGCAGTACCTTCTTGTAGTCGAGCACTCTCAAATGCAAGGGGTTCATTAATCGTTTATTATTACGACGCGGCATAATATCTCGTAGTGGCATCGTAATGCACGGCAGGAAACACAAAGAATAAAAATACAAAAAGTATGTAAAAAATATAAAAATACAAAAAAATAAAATTTTCAATATTTAATACAATTAAATATGTACAGAGTGTTCAGAGTATCGCGCCGCACGATTTTTCCGACACTTCCGGTGGTGTCAGGAAAATGTTGTACGGTGAACATTAATCTATCTCACGTGTACTACAATATGCAGGAAATAAAATTGGGAAAAATACGTTTTTATATAAAAGATTCAAGGTCAACTTTAGTTTTTTAAATAGCACCATGGTCTTTTTTTCCTATAATATTGTAGAGGACTTCAAGAGGAATGCAACGCACTATAATGAAAGTCGCTCTTATCCAGGTTCAATATGAAATAGTTCAAAATTATCGTCCAAATACTTTTGGAAATCGTGTTATAAGTACATATGGATCAGTCCGATAGTCAGCTCGTTCTCTGGATTTAATTCCATTGGAGTTCTTATGGGGACATCTACAATCTATTGTGTATGAAAAATCAATTAATAATATTCAAGACTTCCGACCAAAGATAATTGCAACTTTAGATTCAAATAGTTTAAAAAATATTTTGTACGAAATCTGAATAAAAGCGATATTCATTATAGGGCGTTGCATTCCCCGGGAAATCCTCTATAATATTATAGGAAAAAAAACCATGGTGCCATTTAAAAAACTAAAGTTCACTTTAAGTCTTTTACCAAAAAATGGATTTTTCCCAATTTTTTTTGCTGCATGTTGTACTACGCATGAGTAATGTTAACCGTACGGCATTTTCCTGACACTATCGGAAGTGCCTGAAAGATCGTGCGGCACGTTGCGCTGAACACCCCGTATATGTATATGAGAATATATTTAGAATATACATTTACAATTTCTTATTTAAGATACTATAAGTTTTGCTATACTACAATTTTGAAAAGAATGATATTTTCGAAAAATCTGAGTATAAAGTGCATTAAAAACCATAAAACTTTTATTTGAAGCATTTTTTCTATACTTTACCGTTTCAACATATTCCATTCAGAAATATTAAAATCAATTCTTTTCAAGGGTGTTCACCACGTGTGTCTTATTTTGATCTACAGTACACATATTCAAAGCCGATCGAAATCAAAGTGTACCCCTTGGGTAGGTTTACTTGTTAGATTCACCGAGTGAGGTTCGTAGAGTGTTGATATTGCTATCACAATAAACTCATTGTCAGATAAAGACTGGCACATGAGTAATAGGGGAGTAACGAAAGATACAGCAATAGGTGATTTGTTGACAACAGACTGAATATTTTATTCTAGCGTCTATTTCCACAATTTCACGCAGCTAAATTTATAACAGTTATATACTAGAAAGTGTCCTGTTGCTATTAAAAAAAGAATTAGGGCGAATACGCGTAAAATATAGTTTTAGTCAAGTAAAACATGAAATATGAAAATTGTTCGATAGAGAAGTCCCATTAAAAAACATTCTGCAAATTTGGATAAGAAATAGTGGCAAAACGCAAATAGTAGTAGGGATACTTGAAAAAAGCAGCCTTACTTTTATACATTATAATAAAACGAACGCATATCCGAAATATTGCCGGTACAGAGTCTTGTCTTTGCTTGTGCGGGGACTTTTATTTGGGGTTCACAGAGTGTTGATATCGCCATTAATGGAAAGTAGTTGAAAGAGCCTAGTGCGAGGCACGGTCCAGTATCGTCACGGTGTAGCGTGAATCGACCTTAAGTCGGTTTCGATCGCCATGTAGCCAGCTGTATCGCATCCAAACAACCGTTGGCGCTCCGCTAGTTTTATGAATTGCGATTATATCGTCGCATGACTTAACATACTCGAACGTTAATTCGATGGTACCAAGGTACGTACTCCTCCGCACCCTTCTATCCCTAATCCCACACTCCTGCGGCTGAAGATTACGAGTTGCTCGCACAGTTCTTATCTCTCTCTTCTTCTTCTTCGCTCACTCCCGCCCGGCTCACCTTCACGTTGCCTTCGTCCTTCACTCTCTCCCCCTCTCTCAGTATTTCTGCTTCTCCCTTCCACCGGTTCTCTCTTCAGGGTTCTCCCTCTTCTACAACTTTCTGTTGCCACTCGGCGAACGGTTCTTCTCTTTCTGCGTTCCACCCTCGCTCCTCTTTCGCCACCTCGCCCTCTCGAAACACCGCGAAGCATGCACGTACTTTGCATAGTCGCCAGTCGTTAATCGCTGGATTAAAACTTAATTGGATTCCTGGCGATCGATCCGTCACCACCACCGCCACCGCCGCTCGATTTTCCGCTCTATTTTCACGCCTTCCACCTTTCTCGATCGGTCGAGCGTATGACCCCGAGATCTAGTGGGCGTTAATTGAACGGCTAAGAGATTGGGATCTAGTGCTCTCAGCACGGCCATTCTTGAATCGTCAATACGATTTTTTACTTACCTCGGTTTACCTTGCCTTCGTTGCGTTTCCATGGTGAAGTTTAAACGAGCGAGGAAGGAAATTCAGTGATCGTTGCTTCTAATTGTAAGAGTTGCGGGGACAAAATTCTCAACCCCGTGATAATTCTAATCGGACTCCAATGAAATCATGTCACAATTTCTTTCCCCCTTTATGTCAACACTCTGTATGGCATCCCCCTAAGAATCATACTTTCTAATATTCTACGGGGTACCTAACACGATTAAAGTATGATGCGATAGAGATTAAAGTCTTCTAATATTATAATCCTATACCTACATAACTGTGATGTTTGTTGAGCGATGTTAATTTCATTTACATATATATTTCGTAATTTGTGCCAAATAGAAAATTTGCAGTTTTATTATATGTATTATGAGCTACATTCGATATGGGTTGTATACGGTAACTCTTTGGGCGAGAGAAGAATTTACATATTACTGGAATTTAGTCGAGGAAACAACAGTTTAACTTCCAATTAGCAACGATCGAAGAACTAACCTTTACATTTTTACTGAAACATCTGCTAATTGTTACGCCGGCGCCGTGATCGGTAGCGAACTAAATTTCTTTTGGTTCTTTTGAATTTTACTTGGTATTTATTTTGTGGAAATATGCAAAATGAACATTCTATATGAACACGATAGAAATAATATATATCGGCTATTTATGCCGTTTGCTTCCCTATAAAAAAGGACTGCACGGTATGGATAATATATCCTTTTGAAATTCATCGAGACTTTTACTATCGACGGTTCATTTGTGCTACTTTATGCACAAAACTTTTCGTTGGTCGAAGAGAACGTCGTCTTATGCATCGTAGATGCAGACTGGACGAAGAAGGATAGGTCCTCGACACGGAGAGTTCTCCATGCGATTAATCCCGATTAAAAATACCGAACGTCTTGCCTCCAATGATTATGCCGAGGGAGACTAGACGGGTGCTCTTCAGCTAATTCCGCGGCCATAGTTAAGGTAGCAACCGTGGCGAGCCTCTCTTTATTCCCTCCCTGCTTTCTTCTCTTTTTCTTTCACTCGTTGGCTTCTTTTTCTTCAAATATCCGCACGGAATACACCAACTCCTCTACACTGCCACCGTCGCGTTGCTCACGGAGAAGAAGAAGCACCGGGGTCGAGTAATTACTTCTAGCCCGTCGGTGAGCTTCGCCAGCGGTTCAATAGCCAAACTTATAATTTAATGCTGAATTATATAAGGGGTCCCCCGCGATGCGGTGGAGCCACTGGGCGGGTACGGTGACGTGCAGGAATGCCCCATCGCTTCGTAGCCGTCCTAGGATACACAGAACGGGTTCTTATTTTGGCGAAGAAGGGTATGAGGAGAGGGCCCCAATATTGCCCTTGCTAGCTCGCGAACCTCGTTTACTTTTTGGCTCGTGGCTCGTTTACTTTGCTGTTCTCTCTCTCTCTTTCTATTTTTCTCTCTCTCCCTTCTCTCCTTCTGATTGCCTGTGTGCAGAGAGAGAGAGAGAGAGAGAGAGAGAGAGAGAGAGAGAGAGAGAGAGAGGGAGGGGGTGAGATTCTAGTACATCCGGGAAAGTAATCATTCGTGAAAGAATAAGTCTAAAATGCACAAAATAATTTTTTTAGAAATTACATTCGAAATTTCCCACACGTATTTGGACAATATTATAAAGGATATCGATTAATACGCCATTTTAGCAAAATCAAGACTCAGATTTATGACGATACTCGCTGCAATTATCATTCATTTTGCAATAAGCGGAATGCTGTCTGTGAATTAGGAAAATACAAGTCGATGCCAATTTAAACAGGGAATCTACACGTTTTCATTTACATCGATGCACATCGCGAAATTGATTTGGACATTTAAAAGTTAAAAGGCCAGATTGTCGGCCGTACAATATGCAGGCGGTACAATCAACAAATTGTCGGTTATTGCAATTATGATTTTGACTTGAAATTGTCTTTTGTTTTTCCGTTTCGTAAGTTTCGTAGTAAACGAGAATAAGCCAGTTGTGCGTTCGCCAGCGCACTTATTCCCACGTTCTTCGTTTCAATGAAGGTATAAAAAATTTGATAAAAGTGAACTGAACATGCCTTCAATAAAAAGAGGAATGTTAAACGTTCGAGCACGCAGGAGGGCAGCGAGTGTATTACATAACTATTGGGCCAACAAGAGGACCCGCAGACGATTGGTATAATTAGCGACAGCCTCGACTTCTTCAGGTAGTCCGTTAAATGAAGTAAGTGTAATAAGAATTTCGCCTCAGGCTTCTCCTTTGCAGACAGAATGCGTCTCGCGTGTAGAAATGAATGCTGCTGTTGTTCAATGAGACGGCCGTATTATCGATATTTCATATGTTTTAGACAGCATCCTCGTGATAGGTGTGCACTCACCTTGGAATTGTAGGGAGAGAGGGGCACGTTGATACAGTTTTTGCTTGATATTTTCGTTTGCTCTAGTATTAGGATTTTCCTGAAGTTCCTTAATTTTAATATGTTTCGAAAGCACGACACGTGTATCAAAAGTCCCACATGTCTATAAAACTCTTTTTTTAAGTTCAAATTTTGAGAAATTTAACCTTATAGTAGTAAGAATATTTCCTCTGAATATGGACCATATTCGCGCGAGGGCGGATCAATCATACTTATCCTGCTACGGCCTTTCTTCCGTATAACCACACTACGCTCGAATACGAGGATAGCAGGGTAAGAAGCTTTAAGACTTCGATATGCATGCGACTCGTTGAAAAATAACGTAATATAAGAACTGCGCATGTCCCAAAATTTCTGCAATTTTTGCGATTCCTATTGGTTGGCGAGCTAGTTTCTCTTGAATCCCGTTACCCCTTAAGTGATTCACGCCGTTCAGCCAACGACGAAGGGAGCATAGGACGCGCGACAAGTCAAAACACGAAGTCACGGACGAAATCCCGGATCCAAGTGGGCGTACGCTCGTCTGCAAAGATCCGAATGGACGGTGAGCGTGCTGGGTGATGGCAGAAGCAAAGGTGTCCGGCGACAGAAAGCGAGGAATTCCACTGCGAACCTGTAAGTCGTTCCGCGTCCTCGCACACTAGGCGTGCCTGTCTCTTCTCGGCCCGATACCGCCCGAAGGAATCGGCGCTCGTCAAACTTTCTTCCTCCTCCTGCTTAACCTCCTTCTCGATCGTTGCGTACATTTGCTGCCATGGAAATGCAGCGAGGATGACCGACCGCTTGTCACGAGAGAGGGTTAGGTAGCAGGAGGGGTGAGAGGGAAGGAGGGATAGGCACAGAGAGTCCGCTGGAGGGTATCGAGCCTCAAGGATACCCTCAAGGACGATTGAGCAGCGATCTTCAAGATTCAAAGTTTGGAAAAGAGTGTAATACTAGCCGAATCAACGATAGGATGTCGTTTCTGTACTGGGGTGCGTTCCAAAACGCTTTGTGCTCACGTCGTGTGGTGGATTATAGGGGCAGAGGCTCTGCATTACCACTTCTTTCATAATTCCCGCGCTCACCAGAATCTCCACCGAATAACACCGCGAAAAAGGGAATGGAGAAAAATCACACGAGTGGCTCACGGAGTAGAGTTTGGAACGACCATGGATATATGCTCAGTGTGTCTACGACGCGTTTTGGAACGACTTGAGAGTGACAAAATACACACAAGTGTTGTTTTGGAACGCACCCCTGATAGGACGAATTATTTGCTTCGCGTGTAATAACTGCGAATTCGTTCCGATATAGTATTTGTTTACATTTCTTTGCTGTTTTAGTAGGTGATGTTTTCTTTTATCCAGTCCGATTTTATTGTGAAGTTGAAAATTCATCGAGGTCTAATGACCGTGAGTGAAGCTACTTGAGACATTGTCAAAACTATGCATGCGCGTATCCTAAGTAAGCAAGACAGGAAATCTGCTTGGTAAAAGCGCAGCATGGAAATATTTTCGCTCCGCTTCCAGAGGTGGCTCGCGTAATTTTTATTATTGCTTCCTCTCTGAGTGCGTCTTCGGACGAACGACTTCCTGATGGTGCAAATAACCACTGGGCAGACAGACCAGTCGGCACTCCGCCCGTTTGTCTCTCTACTCATTTCTACAGCATCTCTATACTCATCTTTCTCTGCGGAAAGTCTCGGAGAGCCTATTTAGAAAAGGTTCTACGCCAAAAAGGTATGCGATCAGGTTGGTCGTCTGCTATGGGAAGATCGAGTCATCCTCCAATATCTTCGCCATTGTATTCGAAATCGATAAATTGCGAAAGTAATTTGTTAAATTATCGACAAATTCTATGGCTTTCCTCCGCCGATAGGTAGGCGATCGCTTGTCCCCCACTGAAACCATCGAGATTACTGCTAGTCCTGGTGAATCATTGTTATTAACCGTTGTTTATGAACCTTTGTCTAAACGATTTCGATGCGACGTTCACATTATAGTACCGATCCTTCGTACTGCAAGGTGAGCGTTGACTTTACAATTGGAAGGTACGGTGCGGCATCGGAGTATACTTTCATAATATCGGAGAATGTTCCATTCTGATCGTCAATGTTTGCAAATAAAATCGATTTCGCGGAGAAATTGTAAATAGAAATTTTCATACGGCCACACGAAAGACCAATTGCTTACGTTACCGTGATGCTAATCGAAATGTAGCTTTACGTGTTGCTGAGAATCCGACCATAATAGACACGTATTAACGCAAGAAACATTCATTCCTCGAAATTGAAGAATGAATCGTGTAACGGTGTAACTTCGAAGTTAAAAATTTGGAAGGGGTGGAAAAGCCTGGTGAAGCGCGCGCACCTATTGTCCAGCAGCGACTAAACCATTAAAATCGTCGCTAAACGCCTCTTGGAAGGAGTTCGCGCGAGCGCGGCCTATCTCGTAAACATCACGACGGAATTACTTGGGAAATGTCAAGTGGCATCCGCGGTGCGCGACGTCGTCGCATAATGAATTGCACGCGCGTGCGCGCGCACAGGCGTCGCGTAGCGTCGAGCGCACGCGCTCCGCCTGTCCACAATTATTATAATTAATGTATGCCATTGGCTCCTTCCTTCGCGTGTACTTTCTCCGAAGCGAACGAAGAAGATCAAATCAGAGAGATTGGCGCCGGAGTTGAGGGAGCACACAGCACTGCTAGAGATACCAAGATGAAGCTACGAGCGGGGCCTAAATGATAAAGGCGTCGAGTTGCGCGTAAATAAACCGGGTGCACTATGCGAAATAAACTTAATTAATCGTCCACGAGTGAAGAATCTATTAGTGAAAAATCGCAAGCGCCTTAAGGTTCAGAGGTCTGCTTCAGTCTCCTCACGAGGAATTGTAGGTGGGTGCCTAATGCCTACAGTGGTCGCTTGCTCGCTCTCCCGCCTACCTGCTTGCCTACCAGTTTGCCTGGTTTGTGCGTGCGCGGACTTGCCGTGCCGCTGTGAGTGGTGGCAGCCGCGACTCTTATTTCTGTTTATGAATAATGCATTTGCGATTTGCAGAACTGATAGCAAACTCGTATGTAATTACGATCGGCGCGGGTGCCGTGATAATTGCGAGAAACGCCGCCGACCAGAGAGGAGAGAGAATGGGTGTTTGGGGAAGTAGAAGGCGAAGGCGAGAAAGAGAGAGTAGAAGGGTCGGTAAAGATTCTGGGATTTGGGCTGTGGGCAACTCAGGTCTCCTTAGGTTCAGCTACACTCCCCCCCCCCTCTCCCGCCTCTCTTTCAGTTTTTTCCAGGTGTTGTACGGAAACTATACTTTTCATAAAAATCTTCCTGACGACAGCCAGGCGCAGAGATGTACTAACAAGGAGAGGAGAAAATGATGACACGTGGGATTGCGAGGATTTTTTCATATGAATCTAGAGCAAACAAAAAGTTTATCCGTATCCAAGCGTTTTCTCCAATCGCCAAAATTGTTGGAGATATGAATTTTTAAAACAGCCGAAACTTCGTAGGTTCGAGTCCCGGTTTGGACTATTTCTTTTGCTCTTTTTTTCTATTTTCAAAGAGTTATGGGTCGACAAGTGCAGTAGTGGGAGTATATTGCGCTTGTATACGCGTCTTTCATAATTACGCGACTATCGATGAGATTGTTGCCGCAAACTTGCCCGAAACTCTTCACCCGTGACAAATACTGCGCAAATGGGTGCTTGGCTCGTGCCTCTTCCATTCACGAAACGGATTCCCTCGGACCGTCGTCGATCGCAAACCGCGTCGGTTCGCAGCGGTCCCATAAACAACGGTCAGAGACGATCGTAAAAAAAGATAATTAAACGAGGGGCCAAGGTGCTTATCCGGATGAATCGTGGAGCCGTTAAATGGGAAGTCAAAATGCTCTTAATTGTTGATACAGCCCTTCTCCCGTCCTACTGGGCTCCGCGGTACGTATAATTACAAGGGAATGACTCGACAGGGGTTACTCGTTCACACAGCTTCGAAAGGGGTGACCTCTCTCTTCATTCTTATTTGTTGCAAGCCTCTCGAGTTTTCGTCGCTCCTACCACAATCATTTAATTCCACGACGGCGTTTTGATCTCTTGCTCCTTGGTAACTTGTACGAGAAGTGACTTATAAAGAGTCAATATCGCGTAAGAATTAACTTCAATGAAAAAATGTAGAACTCCCCTTTGGGAGAGCAATGGATTGGAATGGACGGATTAGGATGGATTAGTGGAGCTTGAAGCTTGAAGACCAGCTCTTTCCTAGAAACTACATAAAGGAGACGGTGGGACGCCTAACTATCTAACGAGTCGAAGCGTGCGCTGTATCCTCCTCGAGAGACACTTCCGGCGAACGCGATGGGCCTCCTTTCGTTTAGATACGAATCCGGAGCGATTATGCCCGGAGGGTGATTCGCGAATACCGATATTCTTCGGCGTGGTCGGCGTTTCCGCCGGGGCCCCGCGGGGCGAAACGTCCTCTCAATCCGGCATAAACACGAGGAGAGGTCGGTTAAAGGCGTATACCAAAGCCACGTGGCGTGCGCGCTTCTGTGATTGCAGAGCTCGACCCATCATTATCTGACCCCGGCGCGACCTTCTCGCGAGAGGCCTCGGGGGTCCGACGGGCCAGGAACGTACGCGAGGCGAGGTTGGTTACGCTGCGGCGGACCATGCCACGCTCTACGATATAGCGCGGCGCCGATCATCCGCATCGTACTGGAATGGATGATCGGCGGCTAACGCCTGTTCCATAACGCGACGCCTTCGATCTCTATCCAAGTAACTAATCAATGTGCTCGCCGCGAGGAGAAAGAACGGAACATGGGCAGGTGCACATCGAGTATCGCCGCGCCGCCTATGTCCTTTCCTGACAACCAAACCTGGAGGAACCGATAGCGAATAACACATCCTGCGGACTAAGTATTGGAAATATCGCACACCCAAAAGGAATCTTTAATATAATATAATATAAAGTAATATCTGCAACAAGACATAAAATTGTGGGCACGACGCCAAGAAAAAATGGTCGCATGACGAGGTGTTTCATTTTACCTGAAAGTATAGGAAGGAAAGGAAGTTGTGAATGAGAGAAGACCAGAGAGCGAGAAAGTGAGTCGAAAATGCGAAGGAATAGAAAAGGCGGAAGAAAGTGGAGGGAAGATTTATTGCTGCTACGACGACTGGTGATCCTAAAGGTGTATCAGCACCGGTGCTGAGTCGCCGCGCGGCATATTCAACTGTGGTTGCGTTTCAAAAGCGCAGCCGGGTGCCGCTGATCACCCAGTTGCCGTTCGAAAATGTCCTCGAGGCGAGTTAGGTGTATCATCTGGAAACACTTTTTAGTGCACTCGGTGGAAAGACCTTTCTACCCATCCTTCGGCCGGCACTCAACGTCGTGCAAAAACTCCTTCACCCGAGTGTTGCCTCGCAAGATTTCTCCATCATCCTAGAATTCACCCGAGTTTAGCCAACGTAATTTTCGAACATATCTCAGGAGGGACTATCTTATCTCGCAAAAGAATCTCCGCGTGATTTTTGCGGAATGTGTGTAGGTGCACTATCTTGCACACTATCTGGAACGCGTTTACAAGCTCTAGAAGTCACTGAATCGCAAGAAGATAAGAAGCTCGAAGAGTTTTCGGGCATAACGGAGAATTTTTATATTAATATTAATTCAAGAATTTCTCGTGGTAAACGTTCTACGAGGGGTACAAAACATTCTATGTTTTTATACGAAATACCTTAAGATACGGGATCTCTTTTAGGCGCGGTACTGTGAAATAAGTTTCACTTCCATTTTCCTGTAACCTACAACAGGACTCCCGTATTAATTCAGCGGTGACTTCTTCAGCTTTGCACGTTTACCATTAATCCCACAAATATACCCTTCGATGAAGACGAGGTTTCTTGCGCGTGTCCTGTCAACAATATTCTCGAAACAACAACGTCGCACTCTCGTATCTCCAGATGGAATGGTCGTGTATATGTATAAGTAGTAAGCGCGACGGCCAAAGTCAGGATACTTCGTAAGGTATCAGGGCCGTCCATTCACTTGGCTCGTGGAGGGGGCAAAAATTAATTTCGTGACCCCTTTCAGGAAGAACCTGCGAGGAACGAGGTGGAGGTTAAGGTGGAGCTGGCGAGACGAAGAGCGAACAGCGCTAGGAAGGAGAAGGAAGAAGAGGAAGAAAGACGCGAGAACGCGAGGGAACGGGCAGAAGAGGGAGAAGTAGGAGGAGTAGGAGTAATAAGAGGCGGGGGAGGAGGTTCGTTGAGAAGGTGGATGAAGAGGAGTAAAGAGAGTCATGAGCTCCCACAGGGGCTGACCTCCTGACCCTATCAGCCGAGCCCCTCTCCTGTATTGTTTATAGCGCTCAACCGTCCACCAGCTACGGGGCCGCCGCCATTGTTTCTTCAAGGCTCCCATTGTCTTTTTCAAGAGAGAGAGAGAGAGAGAGAGAGAGAGAGAGAGAGAGAGAGAGAGTGAGAGTGAGAGTGAAAGTGTGTGTCTGTGTGTGTGTGAGAGAGAGAAAAGTTTCTTTTGTGCCGTACCGCAACTATCGTCCCGCGTCCACGGTCCGCGCAGCTGTCAACCACAGTGTCCTTCGCCTCCCTCGCCTCTTTCGCGCGATCGCCACCGTTTAATCAGTTACAGAGATATTAAGGCTGAGGCCCAATTAGCGTCGAGTTATTGCTCAATTTGCATCACCTCCGATAGGAGAACATCATTGCCTGTTTTCCAAGCTGCGATGAAAATTCTCGCGCGAGGTCGTGAAATCGAAACCAACGGTGAAACTGACGTAATAAAACATGCCTAACGCTAGGATGTGAGTAGTGCCGGGCACCTGGGATAAGTTTCCCGATTCTTCGGTGGATTGGCATGCTCGTCCATGCTCGGGAAAAACAGACAACAGCTATCCTGTCGCCATGCGATGCACGGAGCGCGAGTAGGCGACCTGCGATCTCGCACGCATAGTCTCGGAAAGCCTGACTTTTACATTAGTAAAGAAGACACACTCGGGAATCAGAGGTACGGGCCCTGGCAAATTAACGGAAAAGAATTCACAATTTATTACGAATTAGCAATGGTGTGAGAAAGTGTTATGGGGGATGCTGTATGAGTAATTTTCTACCAGAAGTGCGACTGATGAAAATCGGCAGATGGATAAGTATCTGGACCTGACTCCTGGTGCAAGTGAAGGCAACCGGAATCAGCTAGAACGCTCTGCAATTATAAACGTCCAGCTGCTCTTATGTCAGCAGTGCACAACGTTCTTCGGCCTATTTACGAAGACTTATCGTCGGATGATTTGTGGGAACGATGTTTGAGTGCGCATACCCAAAATTACAACGAAAGTCTTAATGCTGTGCTATGGCACTTCGCATAGAAACAGATAATACTTTGCTCAACAAAAGCTGTCGAAGTCTCTGCATTGTTAGCAACGTGCACATTTAACGAAGGTTTAACTTTCCTACTTCATATTATGCAAGTCATGGGCAAAAAATTGACATAAATGTCAAAATAATGGCCGAGAGTCGCGATAACCAGCGACTCAGACTTGCGTCGAAAACGGCCGCTAAGACATCAAAATAGGCTGGATAGGCTCGTCGGGTGGAAAAATCAATGCAGATCGAATTATTTGAACAGGGGGAAGGTTGATTATATGGCGCTGGGATCGCTGAATAGATGTACGTACACTGGAAACATATGCTGACATTTTAAACGCGTTTTTTTCGAAACTACATTTTTTAAGTCGACGAGTGTCCTCGAAGGCATTAACCGATTTTAATGATTTCGGGCTTAAAATATGTAAAAAAACTTACGTCCATCGAATAGACTAAAAGAATTAAAATTAAGAATTTCTTTGAGTTTTTCGTTTCAAACCATATATGGAGGACTAGGAAAACCTCCGTGCACGCGCGTTCGCGATGTGCAGGGCTTCGTCCCCCTTCCCCCTCGCCTTCCACGCATCAGAGGACATTTATAAAACATTTTTTCATATTCAATAATAATACGTGTATACGCATGCCACGTTCTATTATTCTATCTTTAATAGTTTTTTCGTAACAACGTCCTCAAGATGTGCCCGTTTTTAGATCCAACAAAGTAGGAAGTCCCTTTAATGAACGAGAAGGAACATTACCCTTTAACGGTTACCCATAAAGCAGATAACCCCTAATCAACCTCTTGTGTCTATCGATCTTGTCTGTCCCCAATAAATAATTCTGGTAAAGCAACATCTTCTGAACGACCAGTGGAATGAAAAAAAATAAATCGAAACGGCATGCCAACGCGAACACGATCGAGGACGTGATCGCTTGTCGGAGTGCACGCGCGCACGGTGAAGATCTCTGGGCGATTGTCATGATCGATGCCTTAAGATTATACGAGCCCCGCGTGACAGAGAGAGAGGGAGAGGGAGAGGGAGAGAGAGAGAGAGAGAGAAAGAGAGAGAGAGAATGAGAGAGCGCGCGCGCAAGAGGCATTGCTCTGTGTAATAGGAAATCTTGCTATTTGGAAGAGAAAATGCGACAGTGCGTGAAATTAAGGACGAGGCGAGAGTATAGGATGGACACACGTGTCCGCGGGGACCAGCGGCGATCGACGACATAAACACTGTCATCGGCGTAACCCTCGGGAAGCTTAGAAGTCTTCTTATACAGATGATTGGAGCGTATCCTCCGCCCGCTTGCTTGGCGGGATTTTCTCCCATTATGCCTGTCGTGCCATTTTCTTCTCCTTTTCGTTTGCATCGATTGTCTCGTGCATTTCCTGTCCTACGTTTCGGCCCGTTGAACATCTTCCTGCGGCTAGCCGCTGAATCGCGCGTCAGCCTAACGATTTAGGTTCAGGAGATCGAGACCTATCCAGGAAAATTTAAAAAAATAGGTGAGGAGTATGTTGGCCGCGCGATGCTTTCTATTAAACTTTGCCAGCAAAGGAAAAAGACGGACAGTAAGAGTAAGAATGAGAATGGGAATGAGAAAGAGAATGAGAATGAGAATGAGAATGAGAATGAGAATGAGAATGAGAATGAGAATGAGAATGAGAATGAGAATGAGAATAAGCCCTAGGCTGCGAAATCACCTTTTTACTCTTCGAATGGGGCATTAGCGTGGACTTATTTGCGCAGAAGCCTATTTTACCTTCAAGAGCTGCGCTTTTGCATGCTACCTTCTATACCGCACGAAGAAACTTGGGATGGATGGTAAGGATTGCCACCCTCGATACCCTCCGCCTACCTTACGTTCGTGCTCTACGAAACGGAATCTTTCGTCGTCTCGGAGAGCTGCCTAGAGGAAGAAAGGAATGCGACAGTGCGTAAAGTCAGACACGTAGGAGGAGACCGAGATGAAGGGTAGCGTCTACTCTTACAGAGGGATCGCATCCGCGTTATAATCACTGTGATCAGCGGGCGAGAAGGGTCTGGAGAAGGGCGGGGGATCGACCGACGTTGGACTTGTAGATGTTACGCTGGCCCGCGTTCCTCGGGGGTAGAATGGCGCATCCGTCTCCGCCGTTACACCCATCCTACCAGCCGCCCTCTACCTCGAGGTGCACTTCTTACACGAGACAGCAGATGGTGGAAGCACGAAGGAACGAAGTTTCAGTTAGTTGGCCTGCGCATCGTCTAGGCTTCGACGAAGCGCCGGCCGCCCCGTCGCGTCGCGCAGCCTACCCCTAATGACAATGTAGATGTGGATCAAGGTAATGATGATGGCTGGTCTGTCGGCCACGGTGCACGATTCGCGGCTCCGAGCGTATCCGTGCGTAAATCTCGACGAGGACCCAAACGACAAGTACTACGAGCATGTCACGTTGACAGAGAAGTGGTGTGTAATGAACGCACTAGTTGCCCAATTGGTAGAACAAATTAGTTTTGAACACAAGCTAGTCTATTTCGGTAAGTATGCCAGTATCCTTAGAAGATTTGCACGGATAAATGTTTTTGCCGACATCTCGGGTATTACTGTTTTGGGAAATGTAACCTTCGTGCTGAGTGTACGCAAATAATAAACGTTGCCGATGAAGAGTAGCTATTAAAACAGCTAAAAACGAAGGTTTCGAAGGTTTTGGGCTTTAAAAATGTCCCCCGCGGGACCTAAGATTTATAAGTATCTGCGTGTATGTAGGTGTCTATTTTCTGTCGTTAGAACTGCGGACGGGAAGTTGCTGTGCGTCCTTGGTAAAAAAATAGTAGTTTAATGATCGTGGTTCATCTCATCTTGGTAAATGGAACCGCAAAGTTCTGTCGGAACATTACCAGTCGATTATTCAAGGTCAGAGTTCACGAATGAGAGGTGATCCAATTTTCATTCGCAGGTTCGATAAATGCCGGATTCCTCATTACGTCAATCGCGGCACAAGACCCCAAGGCGCTGAGCCATTAACCCCAGGAGTGAACGCAGCCGCGGCAGAAATTGCGCTTTTAGTTTAATTGCGGTGAAAGTTCAGTGAATACGCGGTGGGTAACTACGCCTTCGGGAAACTACCATAGTAGTTTGAACGCGTAACAGTTGCAAAGAACTATGTACTTGTAACTTCGGACGAACCGGATATTCGTTCCGAAGTCTTTCGGCAGATTAAAGCGACGCTTTTCTTTCCCTGGAAGCTTATGCATGGTTTTCGTTTCGATTTTTCAATGGTTTCCTATTTTGGAATTATTTTTATATGTTTCAATCCGATCTCTTGGAGATTTAGAAGATCGTAGAATCGGGGAAGCATTTTATGTGATCTTTCGAATATGGAAAAACTTAATTTGAACTTACTCTAGTCGTTTTATGTTATTACATTATTACATATTACCTTACATTCAAAAAATAATGTTATAAAGTTCAACTCTTTAACCCTATGCAGCCTAGTGTTACTCATAGATGACACCTAACATTCTCCGCTCTCTTCTTACTAACGCGAAATTTCTTGTGTACTCGCATAGTATATTTGGTATCATTGGACTGCTGTAAGGTTACTCTACAAATAAAATTATTTTTGGTATCATGTTTATAATAAATAAGTTGTTATTACTAAATATATACAGGATTACTCGTAAATGGTTGTACATTGAATATGTCACACCCTTTACGGTCGTGTCTAAAAAGGGGGATGATTCTATGTATATTAAAAATTAAGTCGGAAACTTTGAATAAGAGTTTCTGTTTGACACTTTATTCCCACTTATTGACCCATTTATCGTTTCGAAGCGTCGCCAATGATTGCGATCATTAGTAAGACTCGATAATTGTATAGTTATAATTTACAGATATTCATCATAGTAGAAAATAAAGGACACAATGCAATGGACAGTAATAATAATAACAGGACATCTCGTTGGCGGCACATTCTACGTCGTACAAGATAAACGGATCCCGCGAAAAACGGTGATAGCTTTTAAAGGGTGTGCCTGTGACTTGCGTACAAATCACTTACGGTCATAAGAACATTCACTATGGAACTTCCAATCGAATTTTAATAAGTTGTGACCGAATCCCAATTCACTAAAGATGACCGACCACAGTTTGACATTGCACAGGAATAATGGTGCAACTAGAATCTATTACATTTCCGTTTACTGCACAAGACTATGCTGGAGTATGTAAACGTTGGCCGCTTCGAAGAATCATCGAGGAAGATATCCTCGGTAATCATAAGAATTTATTTCGAGCTCGCCAAAAAAAGGAGTCCCAGCAAAAGCGAAAGGTCGACGGTTGGTCGATACACTGTAAAATTAGGTATCGAGACATGTGTGTAAAATCGAGCGCTAGTGTGTTATTTTGACACGTTAGCCAGGCGTCAGGGCACTTGCACATGCGTAAATGCATCAAAGGAATTCGTTTTCAGAAAAAAAGTGTGTTATAATAACACACTTGTCTATAACGCACCACGTAACACACCACAGAAACGTGTTACCTTAATTCGGTGATCTTGTGATTCACGTAGACTGTGTTATTTTAACACTGAATGATAATCAAAATACGTTGAGAACACACTTAAGTGATACATTGGATAACACACCATGTCACGTAACACACTGAAAATGTGTTCACAATAACACGTGAATTTCGGTAACACGCTTATATGTACAGAAGATGAATTAATAGTAGCTGCTTTCATCGTTGGAGATGCAAGAAGGATTAAAATAAATGAGCCTGTAACCGTTAAATGTCTAGCAACATTATTGAGAGCCTACTATGCATGGGCATCAGATTTTCCGGGACCGTATGTATCTATATTGTCCATTTTTGATTACTTTGCTTTGGGAACTTCAAAAAAAATTCCGTGCAAAATGTTTGCTGATTTTAAAAGAGGTTTCAGAAGATGGCGTTGTGCCACTTCTACCATTCGTCGTGATAATCAAGAAACTATTAATATATAGTATTAAGCAATTTCGTCTTTATGTAAAAAAAACAAAGTAAAATGTAAGGTTAAATATATATATACAGGGTGTTTGACATAAGATGTCGGAGCCGAAAGTTGGAGATATTAGATTGCGTAAAACCGAGAAGAAAAGTCATATACCACAATGTAAAATTCGCAATAGTTATCGTGATATTAATAAAAACGCGTGTGCCAATGAACGGAGTCAGTGAACGGCGATGGACAAGGGGCAAGCACGGTGGACAAGTCCTCACAAGTCTTCACTTATAAACGATTAAATTTAATACGCTTGAATGTGTGTTATTTTTAACACGCACATATGTGTTCATTTAATCTGCTGTTTTTGTGTGTCCAAAGTGGAGACATGCTTTAACATGCTTCAAGTATGTTATTATAACACACTTCAGTTTACAGTGTAGGTCGAGCCAGACACCGGGCAAGGGTTCTGGCAGCTTGTCGCGATCTAGCGGCGGTACCGATGAGGCACAATCGTTCGGTCAAGGAAACGTCCCGCTCATCGTGGATAGTTACACGGTAATTCCTACCGTAGAGCAAATCGAACTACCGCGAGGGCTCGTCTACGCGGAAGAGAAAGAAAACGGAAGGTAGGTACGTATGTAGCCCCCGCGCTCGAAGGATCAAAGGTCCTTGAAGCCACCTGGTTGGGCGTTGTACCCCCGTTCCATTCTTGGAACCGGTAACAGACAGTTTCCTCGACACCCTTGGCGGCGTTAAGGTGCGTCTCTCTCTCTCTCTTTCTCTCTCTCTCTCTCTCTTTCTCTTTCTCTTTCTCTGTCTCTGTCTCTTTCTCCCTTTTCCTGCCTGGGCTCTCTTCCTTAGCTGAATTTCAGTGAACCCTCAACGGTGCCCCCAGGGATCCATTCTTGGAAGGAAGGTGGATATCGGGGAGAGATCGCATGTGTGGGAAAGGCAGACAGAGAGCAGGATGTATAAAAGAGTGAGAAGGAGAAAGGGAAAGGGCGAAGAAGAGCTTATGGTGTGTATGCGTGCGTGTATGCCGAAAGAGAAAGAGAGAGGAAAAGAACAAGAGAGAGAGAGAGAGAAAGAGAAAGAGAGAGGAAAGAGCGGACGCACGCGCCGGGGGCAAGCAGAGGCTCGCACTCTGCTGTAATCACTTGCCTTCCATTCTTTCCCTCCTCCTCCGTCCCGGCGCGGCAAACCGACGACGCACGTGTGCGCGCGCACACAGGCCAAGGAGCTTTGGTGTCGCACGCACGCGCCGTCGTATGTACGTCTCATCCAAGTTCTCCTTGCCTCTTGCCCGGCGCCTCTGTCCTTCTCCCTTTCAAACTTCGCACACGTGCGTGTGCATACTAATTTCCAACAGGAGAACGGCTTTATATTATGTATGTGTGGCGCGCAACACGCCACCGCACGCGCGCGAGGAAGCGGAATATCGAATGGGCGATTCGAGAGAAGAGAATAGAAGACGGGAGGAAAGCGAAGATGAGAAGAGAGGGAAAGGTAAGAAGATTCTTCCTCGGTGAGGAGTTCCACGGCACACTCGCAAGTTCTTTCCTACCAGGCACACATCTGCGTAATTGTCCCCGCCGGCAGCATCGGAGCGTAGGGCGCGCCGCGGCGGACACGCTCTTATCGTACTCGTACAGTACCGTGCAAAAGCCCTCAGAAGCATCTCCACGTGGACGCCCGTCCTCCTTATTGTCGCCCACGCGTGCTAGAATATGCGTAGGTGGCATTGCTTGATCGATGGCGACCAGGTACCATGCCTGTTGCGCGTAAGCTCCGAGTCATCGATCACGCGTGAACTAACTTCCAAACGATTTCCTATCGTGAATTCCGATGAATTTGCCATTTTTTTCTGTCGCACGAATAACCCGTTGAGTTCGATGTAAAGCATATTCGTGCGCAACTGGAGGCCCGTATTGTATAATTTCTTCCGTCGACTGTATCGTAGAGTGTATTTATTACCGGATTGCATTGTACATACGTATTACCATTTAGGAACATAATACAAAACAGGGTTAACTTCGTTGAATGTGCGTTTTACACTCCTAATGTTTGTAGTCACTCCAGACAATGGAAGTCGTGATAGAAACGCATAGCTAGCTTCGAATTGCTCTATGTAGCTTATAAGACAGATCAAATTTATGTAAAAGCGCGCACGCGAAACAGTAGGATTCAGAGGGCCCCCAAATTGTAAATTTGTTCTCCTTTATACTTTTATTTCATTACGCGATACATCATAGTATGCAGAATAGGAGCTTGAAAGAATTCTTGCAAAATTGATATAATACAATGTATGTGCATCAATGAAAATATTCATAACAGATCAGACGGTTGCGAACTCGTTATGAATTATAAAAAGCATCGCCTCTCTCCTCTGGTCTAGCTCAATTTGCTTGGGAGATTTTCACTCAACTGTGTCGGAAGTGTCGAAAAAATTGAATGAATATATCTTCTTACTGTTAAAACACGGATAAATGAGAGTCAAAACCTCTGGACTCAACGATTTGAATTAATCGTATAGTAAGAAAGAAGAAAGAATTCTAACAGAGAAGAATTTTCGCGTTCTCAACCTAGTGTAGTCCTTTGAACTGTACAACATAGGCTTCCTTTTTTTCCTTCTCCGCATTTTCTATTTAAGATATGCAAAGTCGAAGGACATCGTTGAGATTGGTCCTGTCGTATCATTTTTGAGTCAGACATATGCTCCGAAAGTTTCTGAAGAAGGCGGGCGTGGGCTCAGGCGTTAAACTCTTAACGGGCAGGTTCGCCAGTCCAACAATTTAAGGCTTGCGGATGACCGCCTCGTCACGTCGGTGTCGGCGTCGGTGGCGCGCGATCGCGTTATCGAGCCCCAGGTATTACTAAACGAGTTTCGGATTCTCGCGAGTATTCACGGTTAATCGTAGGTTGGGTAACTACCAGCCACTTCAACGGCGCACGCGGCTTGCATAATTTCTCGAAGCTGTGCCAGCCTCTCCTCTCTACCGCTTGCTCCTTCTTCTTGTCCATCCTACTTGCCCTTCCCTTCCTCCGTGCCCTTCCTCTACGAGCATCCCCTTTCGAAGAGGCCATTTGCGATTGCCCCGAAGGAAAAAGAGAATCTTAACAATTGAGGCTTTGTGATTTGTTTTTGGAAAGGTATCCGATGATGGTGCCGCGCTGTCCTTATCCGTTTAGGTAAAAACAATCACCATGGGGACGATCACGACCGTCCAGGACACTATTGAGTGGAAAGTACTTCAATAGTGGTAAGGATTTTAGTAGAGTTGCACGTGAATCAAGAGTGAACATGTGAAGGACTCGAAAGGAAAAAGATCACGCTATTATATGCCGTGGCGAGGGTGGGCGGTACGTCGGACTGGGCACCGATTTTGCTCTTGGCTGTACATAAGGATAGCTGAAAGTGCTCAATCTGAGGCACGGGCCACTCTCATCACGATGCAACGTGAATCCATCTAACAGTAAGCCAACGCCGACGAGCCAAACAGGATGACTTCTGTAAAAGCGTTTTCATCCGAGCATTTGCTGTGGCCCAACGCAAGTTTGGGCTATTTTACACTCAGCCGAGCTGCCCGACGCCGATCCATCGGTTGTCGACCCATCAAAGTGAGGGCGTCGCCGCAGCATGTACATGTGAACAAATTTCTATGTGTGGTAAATTAAACGGAGACATTTGCATTTATACATTCGATGCCGGTCGAATCAAATCGTCATAAAACAAAGTCGCATCATAGAATGGTTTAATCGTTTAATGTGTTCTCCTGTACGACGGTACGGTCTGTACTGGTGTGTATAGCATTGAACGCACCGTGCAGTGGACGGTGGACGGCGGAGCAATCAAAGGAACCGCTTGCTCGAATCGTCCCCGCACGGCTCGTGCACGATCCAAGGAAATGCTCTAGTGAAATCGCACCTTAAGGACGAAGTGAGATGTACTTCTCCCCCAGAGATTACATCCGTGTCCTGAAGGAACGGCTCAAAACGTACATTTTAGCACAAGTCTAAGAACCAGACGTTCCCTGCCTTCCTGTCTTGGTAGGCACCTGAAAGGAGGCGAGGTCTGCTATTATGTCCTGTGATGACAGCGCAACAATACATCGAGATAAGCCACCAGGGAGTAACTATGCGGTTGGTCTATATGTATGCTTGTGAATGTGCACGAAGGTACCTATTTTCAGGATGATTGTAAGAAAACAATGTTATTGTAAAGATGAATCTGTGGCGCCGAAGCGATGCATGTGTACTACTACACATGCAACTACTGAAGAGAACAACAGGCAGAACAATCTCCTACAGCGCGTACTCTCTTGTCTCTGCCTGTCTCGATTGTTCGCGTATGAAGAGAATTTTAATTGTCATTTAGTATAACTTCATTTTGCATTAAAAAGAAAGAAAATCGGGATAATTTTTATTATTGTGTTTTATAGCCATTAAAAAACAGTTCGATTTCTTACAAATTTTCTTCGTCAGACAGACGGAAATCATCCAAAAACACCCTGTATGAAACATAAGCTTAACCCTTACTTCTATGTCGTGTGTTCGACAGCATATTTTGTACACTAACTACAATGTCGAGCTACGCCTGCGAACATCGTGTCGTGTAGCGCCAGTTGAGGAGCAAGCAAGCAGCCGATCTGGCTCATTACGACGCGACGCGCAACGAACTCTGCAGGTTCGACGCGTGGCAGCCAGTCCGAAGAAAAAACGAATAGTACTGGTTGATGCAGTTTTTAGTACGTACATTTTGACAATATACATACAGGATTCGGCCACTAAAAAAAACCGTGAGAAATAGGGGGGTATTTGCCTCAGAACTTCTCAGTATATTGATTTCGAAATAAATTTCGCTTATTTTCTAACCCATTTATTCATTGCAAATAGCTTTTTCAACTTTTTTTTTGTGTGTGATATTGTCAATAATAATTTTCGCCGTCTCATTTCGCGTTCTGTTTACTCTACGTGAATAATGACTAATTAGTTTATTCTTTATTCACGACTAATCTTGATGTTTATTAATATTGTATAAATTGTAATGTGTCTTTTGCACTTACAATTAGATAATAGTTATTATTGGTAACACATAATAGATCACACATGTCTAAAACTAACGTATACGGGGTTGTCTGAAAGTCCTGAAACGCTCAAATATCACAGAAACAAAGCATTTTTGAAAAAACTGTTTCGGACAAAAGTTTTGAGGCTTTAAAAGTTCTATTAAGTAGACATAAGTGTTTGACCTTGAGTGGTGGTGTCAAGGTCACGTCAAGGTCAACGTGTTTTTTTTTAATAGAATACCCCATTTTTTATCAGAGATCGTTAAAGTTGATGAGCAGACCTTTCTATAACATCGGTCGGTCACCGTTTTTCGGTGAAAATTGTGTGAAATATTAGCATTTACAGATGTAGTGCCGTCAACATTAGCATTATCGAGAGTATACCGCACGGAGATACCATAGTTGGTCTTACACCTCTTTGCGTGGGTGGGCGAGTGAGTGAGTGAATGGGTGGGCAGGTGGTTTAGTGTAGGTTCTGTGTGTATTTGTATTGTTGCGTGTATTTTAATTATTGAGGTGTTTAAACTGATGTCCGTGAACTATTTGACAATCCGCCAGCCGTATATAGAAATTTCCAACTACTTTTTGTATTTTGTCACGCGTAACGCATATGTACGCACACAAACAATACTAATATACTCTAAATAATGCTAATGCTGGTGGTACTACATCTTTAAAAGCTCATAACTCAGACAATTTTGATCGAAAAATGGCGATCGACTAGTCTTAGACGAATTTCTGATCGTCAACTTTAGCGATCTGCGATAAAGAATGGGGTATTTCATTTAAAAAAAAACTCATTCACCTTGACGTGAGCTTGACACCCCTACTCAAGGTCAAACACGTACGACTAGTTAATAGAACTTTTAAAATTTCAAATCTTTGGTCTGCAACATTTTTTATATTTTTATATTGACTTTAAGTTGATATTCCATAATCCATCAATCCTTCTTCGTAAATTGAATTGAATATCACTCTTTCGTAAACTTATTTATTAGCGTCAAATAATTTTCTAAGGCAGACATGTGCCTGGATTGACGCACGGGGCGATCGCGATGGATTTTCAAGTACGTTCCAATGAAACGTTGCTCAGTCTGGTTATCTCCGTGTCCTGGGAAAGTCTGCCTCGTGGTTCATACTCTCCCCTTCACGAGCGACAGATCGTGTTCCGCAATAAATCTTGGTCACACTCGAGTGTGGGTAGCAGGGGGTTGGAGAGCGAGAAGAGGAATGAAAACGAGTGCACCTTTTGTAGAGAGTTTCTGGTGGATTTGGAGCAAGCGGCTGGCTCCCGCTTCGGCACTTACTTACTTGTGACAATGTGTAGTAGCAACGGTCGACACGGATATTTGCGTGCGACCGCTCCTAGCCGCGCTTCGACCAACTCGTCGAGAAGAGCGAGTGGATCGGAAGAACGTGAGCACCGCGACAACGATGGAAAGCGACGATGAGGAAAGCGGAGAGTATGGTGCGGGAGTCGAGGGCTAGCGATTGGATTCGATGATCTTGTTAAGATTCTACACGTAGGGTCGGCGCGTCGCGCGCCCGCGCGCTCTGAGTCACGACGAACGACGCGCGTGATGCACGCGGCTAGACGTAGAGGAGGTTGTAAACCAGACGTCGTGAAGGAGAGTAACGCGAGGGTTTCGCGAATCGTGCCGCGCGGAGAGAGTTTCGGTTTCTTCGATGAAATTCACTAAATCGCGGAAGAATTCTAGCATCGGATACTGAGGGAAGCGTAATTCGTTGCCGCGAATTTCTTCACGGTGAAATATACCGAATTACGATAATAGAAAGGAGAATTTCAATTCTGTCTAAAACCTACTAACCCATTGACTTCTTAATTGTCGGTACGTCGACGTAAGAAAAGAAGGGCCGTATCGAACGAATCGAATGCCATTCGACCGTTTCACCGGATAAACGCTTATTATAAATTTCTCGTAAACGACCTTACGTTTATGTCTTCAAGATATGTTATATGTTTAGTACCGAAATAAATAACTCAACTGAGCACTAAAGTTATCCTATAAACGTACGTTAAATGGTGGCTCATTTTCATATTTTTTTCATCCTCCATCTTCCGTATGTCTTCCATTTCATTATCTATTCACAGATTGATCACGCAAACGTCAAATTCACCTACTAAATATCGTCGGAAGATTTCATTTGTGAGACATCAAATATTTTGAAATGATTGTACATCAATCATCGTGCGAAGGCGAAAATGATGTTCGACGGACTGTGGGTGCGAAATTGACACTGGTGAACCCTGTAGAAGTCCAATCTAAAGTTCATGACGGTTTATTGCCGGTTATCGAGGTAGTTCGTTTTGAAAGGTCACGAGGAATTTGTAATGCCCACGCCATAACTGCACTTGTCAACGTCAGTGAATCAAAGACCATAAAATGTAATACAAATGGAGGATATAAGCAGTTGAATATCAGTGCTATGGAACAACTTACGATTTGCATGCGATGTAAAAATCTGTGTAACATAAAAGAGATTAAATGTACGTGTTCGTCTATCTCGAACCTCGGTTGCAAGGATGTTGCAATCCTGTATCTCTTATGAATACTTCATTCAAACTTTCAATCTTATCGTATGTAATTATCTTGATAGCAAACGTAGGAAATACATTAACCGTGATATTCTATTAACAGCTCATGTTACTGTTGTTACCAACTCTTGGTTCCTGGTGCATCGACAAACTTTAAACACTTTCTATGCATAAACATGTAAACTGCCCAATTTATGCTATCCGGACATCTACGCGTCGTTCTTCATTGGTGGAGTTTTCGCCTTCTCCTTCATCTAACCAGCAACCCCTTAATTATATGAGTATTGTATAATTGATTGGTTCGGAAATTCACTAACGTAACATTTATTACTTGTGAGTTACAAATGCGATTCCGCATCTTGGATATAAGTGGTATAATAATCCGATTAAGATTTCACTTTACACAGAGCAGCAACATTTTAATATTCTAAGATTAATTGTTAGGCAACGAAAATCCTGAAACTTGTGTTGTCCTCTGGTTACTGTTCCATCCGTGTCCTAATTCGAAAACTATAAGTACTTGCATTTCACACACGATCGCATGCCATTAAGCTTATCGTCCATTACAACGCTACACCGAGGTCCTTAAACATATGAGCGGAGCGCGATACAGCGTTGTACCATCAGTGTACGTACATTCATTTACATGTGTTTTTTGAGAACACGGTGCGGCCTCGCGCCACCAACCTAATGGACGATGAGCTTTATGCGTCCGCTACTTTTACCGTTTGTTCGTGTAGCTGAGCCACGTTCGAGCATGAATGTAACTTTGGAATTCTCCGTTTGCCACGCTGCGTCGCGAATCATAGACATTTCCGAGAGCGTTTACGGCTTCTGCGCGGTACTGTGTAATTTTCAGCGGAACGCATCCGAAGAGGATGGCGATCATTTCGTTAGATGGGAAAAGGGGTAGAGTAACTGGGCAGAAACGCTTCCATAAGGCTCCGCAGTTAAATAGACGGACAGATGGTGAAAGAAACGAAGATAGGAATACGATGGGAAGAGATGCGCGGATAGAGACCAGGGAGAAAGCACGGAACGACCAAACGTAAGGGAGCAGGGCGATTTATTTACGGTCCGCGCGGTGTCGTTACTTTCCAGAAGCTCAACGACCAGGTGGTCCATCCTAGCAGAATCGTGTTCCCCTGGGTGCCTCGCCGCCCTCGTAGGGTTATAATCGGCGCTAACTTGACCCAGCCGGAGGGTTCTTCGAACTCAGGAGAGCCTTCGTATGTACCGTTCGCCAGGGTCAATTCAGCGAGAAGAACCGGAACGGTAACGCTTATGCGGAGTAGGTGACGTTATTAATTGGTTAATGGTAAGAGAAGGAGCGACGCGAGGAGCTCCGGGGGCGCACGAGAGAAGGATGGAGAAGGAAAAAGTGCCTATGAGGAGAAGACGTTGAAGAAGGGGCAACGAAGGACGGGAGAGAAGAGGAGGTAGGAAGAACAGGGCGAAGGGGCAGATACGAGGAAGCGAAAGAGTGGAAGAAAGAGGAGCCGGCCACCGCGTGCTGACCTCGGCTGCCTCCGCCGTTGACCACCCTGAGTTGACCGGCCTCAAAGGAACGGTCCCTCGTGGATTAATTATCATTAGCCTCGTGCGCGGAATGAGATCGTGTGTACCCCACCTAGCCCCACCTTAGCCGTGACTGGCTACCGCGCCCGTGCGACGACCCACTTCTCTTCCGTCGACTGTAACGGGAGAGAGGGAGAGAGAGAGAGAGAGAGAGAGAGAGAGGAGAAAACGAGACAGAGAGAGGGAGAGAGAGCAAATTTGCGGCGAAAGGTACGGAGGGATAAAGAAGACGACAGGGCACGAGGGAGCTCGTGAAAGGGATAAGAGGAGAAAGATTACTGAGCTCAAAGTTTTTGCGCAACGGACATTTACTCGCTACACGAGACAACTTTAATTATACTCGGAATTCTAAACGAGTGCGTCAAGCTAATTGTTTCACGCGCTGACGCACCTAACCCCCCTGAAGAAGCCGATCTAGTTACGAGGGGTAACATCGTGCGAATGTTAATGCAAATGTTACTGTACAGCCCCATTATGCTATTTTACCTTATTGATTTGCAATAATGGTTCTGGATCGAGGTAGTCCAAGATTTACGTGCGTATCTGTCAAGAACGGGAGGTTACCTGGATCGAAATGGTTACAACTGATGCACAAGAATCACGAGAGGAAAATATTATCGATGCCCCTACCATGTACATACATTAATACATATGTATGTATAAATTGACAACCGATATTACGTTTTAAGGTTTAAAGAATCGCATTGAAGAAAAAGTCGACAGTCGCTAAAATAACAAGCTACTACCGTTCGGAGCTCTAATAATGGCCTTCTGGTTGTTCACAAGCAGGTTTCTTATCATAATTTCATATGATCAGTGACAGCCGTGAGAAAGACGGTGAGGCGTGACATGACGATCGTGGGACTCCGTGCACGTAGGGCTAGATAAAAAGGCGGTGCAAACGAAATCGTTTTTACTCACCGTTAATATGCCGGGATACGAGTGACGTTTCCAACTCGCGGTTAACACGTTCCCGTCCGATACGTTTTCCATCTTTGTGGCTCCTATGAACCTCGTTTACGGACTGTTATTTGTTAAAGACATCTAGAGAAGAAAACCACTACCGTGAGACGATAAATTGTGGCGTCGCGCATGCATTCGTAGAATCAAAATTACAGGGTGTCTCGTGACTAGGCTAAAAGCCGTGTAGGGATGACTCCTGGACTGATCTTGAATAACTTTTTCCTTTGCCAAAATATGGATGGAGGCTTCGTTTTTGAATTGCTTACGAAAAATCCTAGCCAATGAGCGCGCGCGTAGAGTACGTGTTCAGCCACGGTAGCGTTAACCGCTCACGGCACTGGACTGTTCTTGTAAACAAACGTGACGCAGTGGTACAGTCAAACAAAATGAGGAATGTAATATTGATAAAAATCACGATTAGTCGTGAATAATGAATAAACTAATTAATAATTATTCATGTGCAGTAAATAATTGAACGCGGAATGAGACTACGAAAATAACAGTTGGGAAATACCGCAAAAAGAAAAACAAAGAGAAAAACGACTTGCAATGGATAAATAAGTTAGACAATAATTCAAATTTATTTTAGAATCAATCTGCTTCGATGCTGTGGAGTAATTGCCGTCTGGTTTCTCACGGTTCTTTTACCGAAAAAGCTTATCGCTTTACTTGTGAATATTATCAAAATGTATGTATTGAAGACACTACGTCGGCTAGTGCTTTCCACTTTTTCTGCGGACATACTGCCATTTTTCGAAGCCGCAGAGTTTGTCGCGCGTAGCTGTTCGCTCTTCAGCCGGTACTACACGACGCTCGCAGACCAATGAGTTTCTTGTGAATAATTTTCGGAAACTACAGCAGATTATCGCAAGACGTACGAGAGTATTTTTGGCGATGAAAAAGACAATTATCTTTCTTGAAAAACTGTCAGGAGTTCAAAACAATAGGCCTCTTCCGAGGTTCACAATTAATCAAACGTTAGAGGTTGGAAATCGAAATTCTCATGCATAGGCAGTTAGAGTGTTAGTAACTGCGGGGCGATGTGATGCGTATGCATTATACCCTCAGGATATGCACAGAGACTAGCTTTTACAAGAATTAGAAAAACAAACGCGTTCGTCCGTCTGTCTTCAAAAGGGGGCTTCTGACTCATTTTGAGCCATATCCTTGCCCGTCGATGAAGAGACGTCCCGGTGATTGTGACTGTGGTTAGTAGGGAGACACCCTTAACAGTCTCTCTCCCCGCTCATCCGGAATTGCTGCTGCACTTGGGCGGTTACGTTGCGAAAGCGCGGGAGAAGGTGGTAGCGCCTTAGTAGTTGCCTCAAGGTTTCGCTACGAGAACGCTAGAGACCATCGAATACGCTGCCACTCCTTTTGAACATAGAACGGTTAACGATGCCCATTAGAGCATTAGGTACTACAGTACTCTTCCCCACTGACTAATCGGCAATGCGCACGACTCCATACCTCATGCAGATCGACTATTCGTCTTGGCGAGTATCCTCCAGTTTGTCAATCGAATCGATTCGATAAAGATACCAGCTGTCTATGACGTCTGGCTTTTAAAGGCGGCGCTCGGTTGGGTACGTGCCTGTTGCTTCGATGCAACAACGAAGGTATCGCAAGCTCTCCCAGTGCGCGTACACGTAAGGATGGAAGTAGGATGGTGAAGGAATGAAAGAGTCGAAAGAAGCGGGTAGATAAATAGAGAGATGAGATATATATATATATATAGAGAGAGAGAGAGAGAGAGAGAGGAGAGAGGGAGAAAGGGTGGGGCGAAAGGACAGGGTACTCCCCCGATGTATCTCGACATGCGACAGTAACGTCGGGGACTTCTTGTAGGTATGTCAGTCCGAACAGGGGGAAATCAGAAATCTCTGGATGGCTGTTTAAGGGCAGTGCCACATTTTTGTGTGTCACAGCTCGATGAGTATTCGCGGATCGATAGGTTTTAACGAGACCATGATTGAAACTGATAAGTGCTGCGCTGCGCGCCGTCGCACGACGAGAGTATATGTCCTTCTTCTTCCCTTACACAGTTATATTTGTATCTACTTTCTTCCGCGAATGGTACTGTTAGCGCTGAGTAAAGTTTAGGTTTAGAATGGGAATTTAAATTAAAATTAAAATTAAATTCATTCTATTCTTCGCTAGAAATTAAGCCTCTCTAGTGTCCATTTAGACGAACAAATTTAACGAAAGGCTGTCACTCTTGTCGTGATACCCTTTTCGTAGCTCAGAGTTTGTCTCTGAATGTCAAATAAATAAATCTAAATATAAATCTCTTTTTCCGTCACTTTCTCACTCCGCATCTTTTTCTTACTGTCGGCTCGGTCACTTTTACCGTCTTCGCCATTGGTCCTCCCTTTCTTCTATCCACATTATTTTTAATTACGTCCAGCGGTCTCCTTACAGAAGGGATCGAAGAAATGTCACGGTAAAAGGGGAAAGGGGGCAATTCGCGATTGCACTTGGCACTATTTAGATAATGCCGAGCCATCCAACCTAACCTGCATACCACGATACCCTTGCGCACCGTCCGTCTTTCATCGCATTTCCGATTCAATTATTTTAAGTTACACCGAACGGAGAACTTGAGTTCCGATGGACGTGAAACGATAATGGCTGCTGGTAAACCCGATCGAGTATTTCCTATTTGGCATGTCATCTTATCCGACCGCGCTTGTGAATTCCTTCGATTAATCCCAATAAATTCGCTGTGCTATGCGTTGCTGGAAATAATGCCTCTGGAAAGAATGCGAGTCTGATTGGTCAAGGTGGAAGAGACCGCCCAATTTTACACGTTCTTTCAGATCTGTCGTGCTATTTGCTGAAAGAGTCACACGTACTAAACGGGCCGCCAGACGATGCGAAGATCGGTGATGTATTCAGACCGATCGCTGAAGACCCTTCTTGTCTCTGTGCCGTCCTGGAGGAACTCTTTCCAGCCACGCATAGTTCCGATTTTCTTTGTCAATGATCAAATCAGTCCGCTATGGGCTCAATAACTCGTAGAATAAATGTGCTCAATATATTGTAATAAAAACTACATTAAGAGGGCGGGAAGGGTTGCTAGTGTGAATCTTTGAAAATTAATTTTTTGGTTTTTTCTTAAAAAACCTTGGTCCAAGAATATGCGTGGAGAACATTGTGCTTGAATTCCTATAATTAACAAAGTTATAGTTATTTGAAAGATGAAAAGAACAGTATAACTCCTCGTCAAATTTTTAAAGCGTTTTTTTCAGATAATTCAAAATCTACTTCGCCTATCGACTCCAAATCTTCAGTGCACCTTTTGCTTACATACGTATTGCTAGGCTCCATACCAGAATAAATTAAAAATCGATCTTTTAACTTTTTTTAACAATTAGGACTGAAAAAAAGAGAAAAAAGATAATGAATGGTCATGGTATCGGCATTTCTTAAACTTTCGAGCTTTTTCTCTTCTTTCGGTACTTTTAAAGGGGCTCACGATTTACTTAATCTCGTCCTCAGTGGTTAGCGGGTAGACTGGCTTCAAATTCGCATTCGATCAGCCTATTCAATTCACCTATTAGTTACAACTAGAAACGTCGTTCGCTCATTTGGACTAGTTAGCTATCCTCAGCACCCCGAATGCTCGTTACTCAGTGCCTAATGACCGTCTTGCAAGTGCGAGCTGTAGAAAGCAGCTTTTGAGGAGAGGAGAGATGGGAAAGGGGGAAGACAATGAAAGAGATAGGGCACTGGACTGAGTCGGCTTGTTCCTCGACGATGATCGACGTGGACCAGTCCGCTGGAACGAGATGATGAAAATACTACGAGCAAGGGAGCGCCCTCAGGGGCTAAACGTCGGCGTCGTCTTGCATTGATGCGCCGGCGGATGGACGAGGAAAGTCGGGCATCTCTTCACCTAATTCAGATCTATCACAGTAGTATGTGTATACGATTTATACGATCAGAGAGATGAACGATCAGAAAGAAAGATAGAAACAACATTTCAAAAATCAAAGCACAATGAGCATTTATTTATTCTGGTAACCGTACCTACACGGTAAAGTAAATTATATAGAAGAGAAAATCCTCATTGTATGGCGTAGATGTTTACAAGAGTATTTGCCCATAGATTTGTAGACATAAAAATGACGAAAGAATTGCCTGGAAATGATTCGACACTCGAAGAATGTAGAAGGGAGGATATGGGACTGGACTGAAAAGGGAAAGTGCAAATGAGTTAGTTCGAGGTTAAAGGGGAACGACGGTGACGGAAAGAGAGAAAGAGGAGGACTGAGGGAGAGACGGGGAGGAAGAAAGAAAGAAAAAGAGTGAAATCGACCAGACGAATTGCGCTGTCCTAGTTTCGTGATCCCGTAGTCTCATCTTCGCGCAATCATCTTCTCAAAGAGGTCCATGCTAGACGTTGCGTAATCATCCTTAAATGATAACGAAATACGTGCAGAATGAGAGGCGAGGTGCGTGCATTGAAGAAAGATTGAGATGGATGGTGAGTGCACAGTGGATGCATCGTGAATTCCTTTTTAATAGAAGGTCGCAAGAAGGTACGTCTGGACTAGAACCCAATAGGTGCAATAAGAACGCGCGTTCTCGGCTTACTACCGACTACGATTGAGGAAATGGTTCTTGCGGGAAAGCACCGTACCGTGGAATTTCTCGAAAACTGATAATTGCGCATGCCTACCGTGCTCCGCTACCTGCGACGTAATGCAACGCCGTTTTACGAAGCACATTTCGTATTCCTTCACTTTAGGGGTATAGTACTGGTGACGGTGTATTCGTGTCGAGACGACTAGCACTAACATACATTGTTTGACTCCTAACATGTATATTTTTCACGATGGTGGAACGTAACGACACCACACTAATATGTTCTTTATCTCTGTAGGTAGCATGCAGCATTGCAGCACATTGGTCAATTGGATGTTCCGCTCTGGCACCTAATAGTATCCTAGAGATAAGTTGCGAGGTGAGCTTAAAGTCGCGATAAGAGTACGGACGTATATATTCGCGCCAGCGGCATGGTGCTCCGTTAAACTGGAACATGCGTAATAGTCACATTGTACTATCTTTGGTAACAATTTCCGTTGCACCAATAACGCAAAAACAATAATTTTACTACAATGAATATTGCAGTATAATAGCTTGCGGGAGTTATCTTGCAATATTGCAGATCAAAGATTCGTGTGGGTGTCTCGTGGCAGTATCTGCTGTTGTACCGACAAATTTCCATGGCGCTCGTTAAGCTATGACTAATTATAGCTCGTTATAGGTCAATGCTTAATTACACCGCAAGCAAGATTCCACGTCTGCTTTTGATCTTATCGATCCTGCGATGTTTCGACGTGGCAACAAGTACTCTTGGACGACTGGGTCGGTTTTATGCACATTTGTAAAAGTACATATTAAAGTAAATCCAAATGTTTATATTAAATGTATATTTTAAGATTATTGCTGACAAAAGTTGGTTACAATTAATTCACGTGGTCTTCGACGAACACGCCAAAGAGTGCTCCGCATTAAAGTTTTGTTTTAATTGCTACAATTTTTATGCTATGTTGCTACGTCCAATGCGTGAACTTTCCGGTCTTATCCGACCGCTTCTCATCAACAATATGCCGCGCGGACTAACCTAAACAATGACTTGGCAATTTGGTCAGAAGTTTCATTGAGCTAACAGATTCAACCGCGCACAGATTGCGCCTGAAGAGGAGCAACAAGAATTGTGGGTGAAGATACACACGGGAGGCAATAAGCCGTTGATTACGCCCCATCTTCTTGGCACTGTCTGTCAATATACTCTTTCACTTCCCTTCCTCTCACCCATTATATTTTTCTCTTTCTTTCACTGTTTCTCGTTTTCTTTCGTGTTGTCCAGTTGTGGCACTTCCGCACCTTTAAACGCGCGAATGCGTACAATTAAAGAGATATCTTAAATATTGAGTCAAAAAACTGCTCTTTTCTCACCTATTATTCATTATTAATTTTGATACAATCAAGGCGTACACGTTAATACGTTATCTTCTGTTACTTACGCGTCTGCGCCCGTGCGTTTCACTCGAACGATCCATCGGGTGTTGAATTATAGAGCACCGGATTCTCTCGTCATCCATTGGCCGTTAGCATAGAACAACACGAATATAACGCGCGAACTGGTTGGTCGGCTGCTATTGATGATATCATAAAGCACATTTCACGTAAGCATCAACGTAAAACTTCTTGCAGTATTCGATAGAATCTAACCCAGACCTACCTCGTTACGTCTAATTAACAGTTCTTTTTGGACGTATCGACCTATTGCTTTAGATCAGGGACGCTCGTTCGTGTCGATTTTCGGCATTGCACAGGCCAATTCATTTTTCTGGAACGATTCTTTCGGCGTCCTGATAAACATTTTTTCTCCTTTTCGGAGTCTTAGCTAATCTTCCGGACTAACTTTCGCTATTGATAACATTCTACGGGACACAGGCTAAAATGCGAGCTGGCCCGGTAGAGCGTCAATTGGGTTTAGATCGATGAGATAAGCACGCGGTAGTGGGCCGCGAGAAAAACGTTTGCCCTGATTAGTGGGCAAGAGCCTTCCAGTTACGCAAATACGAGGCGCGGGTTTCCTACACGTTGCTGTCGACCAGCGACGAGCGCGTGCGTGCGAGCACCTGGACGAGGAGAAATCGCACACGTGGCTCTGAAATCGACCTCCAGACTGATTGTAATTATCGTTCGGTAATTATCGTTCGACCGATTAGGGAAGTTAGTTCACCGGGCACGTGTGCATAGCATGTCAAATCGTTCGACGAATCCTTTGAACGTTAAGTAACTTTTGCGATAAACTTCGTTTATCGGTGGAAATTGACAAGTGAGATTTCTGATTTTTACGCGCGTACAATACTATTTAAATCTACTGCATCCTCTATATGTATGTACTGCCAGTATAGCAACCTTTATGTACCGTCATTATTGGGAAGAAAATTTTAATGATCCTAATATATCCACAAAGCGGACTTATTGCTTTTAATAAGTGGATAACAGGAAGTGATACAGAAGTGTAACAGAATAAAGATGGTTGCCCTACTGGAAAGATGCGCCAAAGAACAGCGTCCTGTTTAAATTGTTGACAAAGTGCAAGGTGTAAGGTACAATGAAATTCATCGTGATGAATGAAAGCGCAGTGTGGTGACGCATCTTTGTCAGTTTAACTGTCTACAATTACCTATACATAAGATCTCTATAAAATCATTGAAACTGAGAACGCGTGCAAGTGACAGCTTATCTTCTTTTAGTCTAGATTTTGTTGGCTTCTGCAAGTATAATGAGCAGAGGAAAGACGAACGGAAAAGTGTACTTGAACTCATATTTTGGAAAGTACTTTCCTTATGTACGTCCCGCGGACAGGCACGCCGCATCGTTTCGCAATCGACTCGCAAATCCACCAGCAGAATCGATTGAATTATCGATCCAAGACGGTCGATCGATGCGGCAAGGGGAGGGCTAAGCGTTAAAAGAGCACGATTCCTATATTTAGGATCGAGCGAATCTGGTACGATCGACATGTACCGTCACTATTATTGGCGGTCGATGATTAATTGAGCGACGCGAGGGCGCCTACGTGTGCGAAGGAGCTACACGTTAAATGTGGATCTGGAGGAAAGGGGCTGGAACGAAAGTTGGAGGAAGACGGAAAGGGGGAGAACTAGGAAGAGAAACAGAAAGAGAAGGAGAAGGTTAGGTCACCTCAGGTCAGATCATTGCTTTCAGTCGAATCGTTAGAAAGCTTCGAGTTTGTCTTTCCCTTCTTCGTCTTACGCATGTATGCCACCCCTCTCTCCTTTATCTCCTCCTCTTTCTCGTTCCCCGTTCGCTCCATCTCCCTCTCACGCTTACTCTTTCATTCACTCTCCACTGACGGCTGAAAAGTTATGCAGATCTGCTTTCCATCCTCCTACGTGGATCATTTGTTCGACGCGGTGCTTCTCTCAAATTATCGATCATGCTCATGTTGTTTTGTTTGGATAACGTGGATCCATTATCATACATTGCACCGCTTACGAATTTCGTGTACAGAAGGCGACATTAAATCGTAACATAAAACTCGAGTCTAATGTATACTGATTGAATTGTTTAACATGCGCTAGCAGCATAAGTTAAAAGTATTTTACGCTAATAGTGGAGAGATACCGATTCGTTTCTCGAGTAAATAAATTAACTTAATTCGTTTACACAATGTATCAATATACATATGCATTATATGCATGTAACGTAAATATCGACGAAGTCGTTAAGTATTAACGATAACCTGGTAAGTGTACATATATACGTAGGTAACAGGGTAGACGATTGGTAGATTAAGTATTCTCGAGAATGCCAATTGGCCACCTTATTATTCAAAAGGGACAAGCGCAACTGGCTTGCCTTCTTCCTGAAGTGGATAAAATTCGAATTCATAGTCGGTGAATGTGTATCCGCGCGCAACTCCTCTTCTATCGTCCGCCCTGACGTGGATACAGTAAATTCTCGGAAAAGGCGCAATCGATCGGTCGGTCGTTCGTCTCGATCGTACTAACCGGTAACACGCTTGCTCCGTTGTTAACGTGCCAAACGCGGCAAACAGAGGAGGGAGCAATGAAAACGCCACATCACCACAACGGGCCCGGCTTCGTTAGGTCGGAAAAGTCTTGCGCAAGAGCGAATCCCCAGCGGGTGACGTCGCGAGGCGCATCGTCTACGAGTGGAAGGTGCAATAAATCGATCCCTCCTTCTTCCTCGGCAGACAGAAGAGAAGAAACTCCACTTCTCTCTGCCTTCTCTCGTCTAACTAACACCATATATATAAAGTCTCTCTCTCTCTCTCTCTCTTTCTCTGTCTCCTTCTTCGTTTTCTCGGCCTTTCGTCGCATCGTTCTCGTTCCCGTTTATGCCCTCGTCCGCAATCTCGTTTCGAAAATGCTTCCTGAAGCGCTTCGTGCGAAGGATGCGACGTGACGACGCGTCGGAGCGATTTGTTCCGATGTCCGAGACATATGTATGTATACGAAGAAATAATTCTAGTACCTGCGATCCTCGTTACGCGCGACACGGCCGCCCGTAGGTAGCCAAGGGAAGACGCGCGCGTAACGCGGATAGCTCATTCGGCTTGGCTAAAGTACGCGCGCGATAGGAAACGTAATGGGGTACTGTGTTGTTCGACATTCTACATAATCTCTTACACGTGTAAACTGTGATTGAGTACTTTTCGTCGGCTGATCTATAGTGCGGAGCCACACCAAACTCTTCCTCCTTTCTTCGGATATTCTCTTGCCACTAATGCCCTCGTGTGTGTGGTTCTAGTTTCAATTCTTATCATGTGTAGACATGTGGAAAGCAAATGAAAAACTGTGAAGCGTATTAAAAACATGACGTACAATGTACCGGCACTGGTCGATCTAACCCATACCTAACCCAAACCTAGAGGTCCCCGTGCTGACGGGAAGGAAAACATTTGTTAGAGATGTATATATGTTTTGGCTGGTTGCTACTGTACCTTGTACCCGGACTGGAGCAGTCCGACATGGACGGCAAACGGCTTTGCTGGTCAAGATTCGGTAGCAACTAACCCAGACTCGCGTCAGCGCCCATTGGTGGTGCTGGGCCTTATAGGCGTAAGGAATGCGATGCTTAAGACAAGCTCTAGACCCTTGCCAGACGAGAGGAGTTTGAAGACAAAATACTGCGTGTCCAACATCATTTTATGGCATCCTTTATTACCATAATTTACAATAACAAATTTATCGAGGCGAAATTCCATTCGAGGGAATGCTTCTTCCATTTGCGGCGCGACGCGCAACTAATGTATAGGTATATTAGCCTTACTTTTATTCTTATCATTTGCACAATGTATTTCACGGCTCTTGTAAAGTATTGCGTGGAATACACGATATACACAGCGTTCTTGAGTGTGACAAACATGAGTCTTGGGGTACATCTCTGAATGACTCGCAGAAAGATTAGGACGTTAAGCATAAGCACAATGTATTTGCCGTGATTTTGGTTTCATTGTCGATTGGTAGAATCGCGAGAAGAATATTTATAATACGTGTATACTTGCTTTCCATTAGTAGGACCATTCGACTAATAGGTATATCGGGATTGTAAGGGAAGTAATGCCAATTACCTAAGACTCATTTTGAAGTTTTCGATAACAAGCTATACTTGTATCTAACGATTTAGCTTCTCAAATATTGGTGTAAAAACGTACATTTTTACGTTGTTTACTCTATAATATGTTCCCGGCGAAATGATTACTTGTTCATTCAAATGGGCAAGCAAAACCTGTAAGGTGGACGAGAAGGGAATTAAGAAATTCAGTTAATTCCCTATCGTAAAATATTATCGTTTATACATATATCGGTTGTTTGGATAACATTTGTTGATTAATCAAACAGCATAGAGCTTGAATACTATAAATATTTTTCTGTTGCGCTCCGATATAATTGATTAGAATTGACGTTTATCGTGCTTTCGGTTAGTTCAATAAGCATCTTGCGCAAACAATGTACATACCTGTCGCATGATTTGTCAGAAACTGATCTCGCCAAGAAGAAGAACGAAATACTACTTCAACAGCATTCGCCTCTCGAAAGAACGCAAACGCTGAAGCAGCTTGCAATTTCCATTTGACACGTAAGATATTCATCAGCGATTATCTCAGTAGTAAGCAAACGGTCACCCATAAATTCCACAACAAAGTATGTCGCGATACAGGCAATCGAAATTCATTAAGGCCGACAGTTAATGTCGAACGTTAGGCACTGTAAGTGGCCGATCATTTTCCCTGGCAGGCGCGTGGGGCTGAAGAAGAGGGTGAGAGTAGAAATCAGAGAGTAGGGACGGAGAGACGGAGAGAAATTGGCGCGCAAAATGTCCTCCGCGCGAAAACGAAATAAGAAGGGAAGAGGAGCGCAGGGAGCGTGGTGAGACGCGCCACCGCGAATCTCACAATCAGATAAGGATCGAAGCTATAATTTCGCGGGCCGATCTATGCGAGAATCGCGCTGCGCTCTCCGCGTTGATACGTCGGGCGAGTGGCGGTATCTTTTACGAGATAAGCATCGACGCCATAACTTCGCGGGCATCCGTTTCGAAGCGAACGAGCACATCTCATTTGCCAAGAGTCGAGGAATCGAGAGAACCCCTCCCCTTCTCACTCCACTTATGAGAATAGCCACGAAAAGCAAAAGGAACGGCCTGAATTATGAGCAACGTGTATTTACAAATAACTGAATTAAATTAATTTTCACCTGTCTCCCCTCCCTCGCTCCCCCTTCATTCCTCACTCCATCTCTCTCTCTCTCTCTCTCTCTCTCTCTCTCTCTCTCTCTCCGTCGATTGACTCTGAAGAGTGGGACCGCACTATTGTCGTATGTAGCTTCGGTAGGAACGCTCCCGCCAAGACTTACCTCGGAATTTATAGAAGCCTTAGCTTGGTTTTATGCACGTGTTGTGAGAGATTTAGCGGATGAGGCAGAAATCGTGCAAAGTAGGGATTTAAAAGGCGAGTGAATAGATTGAGTAAATTGTGTAAGGTAGCCTTACGACGGCCACCACGGAGAGGAACAGCTAGGAGCGGCGCGGCCCTTATCTATGGAACGAAGAATCGTTAAAGTGGATTTTATGGATTGAAAGGAAACTATTGAATGTGGATGTAGATTTAAATTGGTAACTGGCAATCGAAAACGCCTTCTTTCGATGAAAATGGAATCGCCTATAAAGGGTGAACTTTAAGGAGCGCCTCGTCAGTAGTAATAAAAACTAGATCTCAAAAATCTAGATAGTTAAATATCAAGAGAATTCGAATAATATCGAGTACTTGACTATATTGAGTACTTAGCCCCGAGTTATTCGTATATTCCTAAATATGCGGGCTCAACTATCCATATGGCATAAGAACGTATAAACTCCACTGTTGATATCGCGTAATATATGCATGGAATTAGTGAAACATACAAACTTATTGGTGCGTACACGCATACGCACGCAACCACAAAACAGTTTGGAGCCTTAAAATACCGTGATACTACTGAAAAACGGAATTATTATTCTTGCTATTCGGTGTTGTTAAAAATTTGAGATTAAATATCTCTGCAAGTAAAAAACCTAGTAAGATTTTTCAAGAAGCATTTTAAAGGTTCGGATTCCCACTTTTCGAAGTTCTATGTCACAATTGTGTGTGACATTTGTTTCCAAAATGGCAGTTGGTGAATCGAAAATATGCAAAACTGGAAAATAATCGTCCAAGTTTTTGACGACATTAAGCAAAGTTAAGTGTCGCAACTTAATAGAATAAAATGCACGTAATGGTGCAGAGTTTCCTCTTTAAAATGATTTGTGAAAAGTTCCAATATGATGATTTTTCGCCGTGTTATTCGCACTTGAAGGAAAAAGGAGCCTTTTTCTTCTAATGCGAATAACTCGGCGAAAAATCATCATATTGGAACGCTCCACCAAATATTTTAAAGAGGAACTTCTATACTATCAAACGCTTTTTATCCCATTCAGTTATGATAATTGATTCTCGTTATGTGGCATTACAAACTCGACTAATATTTTCCAAATTTGCATGCTCTCCTTTTGTCATCTGCCATTTTAAGTAAATGTATCTCGTTACGTTAAAATAAATCGTTTCTTTAAGTTGAGGTTTCAACCTTTCTCGGCATTTTTTAAACACATTTATAGCTTCATTATTTACGAAGTTATCGTTCTTTGAAATTCAGAGATTTTTTGTAACTTTTAAGTGTGTCGCTTTTTTTCCCCTGAGTGTATAAATTCCCGATCTGGAAAGGAATTTCAAATATTAGATAAACAATATTCGAATTTTCACGTAACATTCGGATTATCCGAATTTTAAGATCCGGATGCTGACAGATTTGGATATCCGGATATCTGAATATCATAAAATCGGAATTTTATTGATAGTCCTAATAAAAACGGCCAGCACGTCTGCTGTGGTATTTCGCGTCGGTATATCCGACGTCGACGTCATACAACGGCGACTACTTCCAACGCAATAATATGGCGTACCTAGGCATGTATTATGAATTTCATATTATGCGACAGATTTAATCGAGGCTCCTTTTTCATTTATTTGTCAGCGCACACTTTATTAGTCCTCGAGGAGGATCCAGAAGCTCAGCCATTGCTCCCTTCCTTCCCCTTCCGAAGGGATCACCGCGAAGGAAGGTCCTCGAGTGCAGGCCCTCGTCATCCTCGAATCGAGGCGACGCCGATGCTTGATCGGAGGTACTCGAGAATTTCTGCTCCTTTCTCCAAGCGCGCTTTCCTTCCTTTTGTCTTCCTACTCCGCGCGCTTCATTCTATCTCCCTTCTTCGTCTTCGCCAGTGCCACTTCCACTTCCACGTCACCGGTTCGATTACGCTCGAGTATTCATGAATATGCATGACGAGGTTGCGCGCCCGCGTAAAAATTTACGGCCCTGACAGTCCGACGTTTCGAGGACCGCGGCCATAAACGAGGCCTAACGATACCCAGGGATAATCAAAGCTGACAGGCCACGAAGGACCTAGCCACACTTCTCGGGGATCGGATCTCTTCGATGTCTCGGCTCTCCGATCTCACGTCGACTTACCGCGCCTTGTTTTTTGTGGATTCGAGAATGTTATTGATGGGCAAAAACGAAAACGGAGGGAAGAGAGCAAAGGACGAGAGACGAAAAGGAAGAAAGAGACGCGCGAATGAAAGGAGAGATGGGTTGATTTACGAGTATACAGATCATTAAAGTCGACGAAGCGCGTGCCTAATTTAACAGGCAAAATGTTAATTGTATAAAACCCGATAGGGTGCGAATGAACGTTGGAACACGTAACTTTATTATATCCTTTGTATACATAGATCTTCAACTGAAATTTCTAATCCTATAGCTTTAAGCATCGTTAAATCAATCAATTACTAAAAAACATCTGTCGCATCGTTCGTTGAACGATTACGAAACGTTGTTATTCGAAGCAAAGGACACTACACAACGAGGAAAATGAGAAACGGAAAGTTGGACGTGAACTCTGAATGGAGCTGCACGGATATACAGACGAATATACAAACACCAGGAGAACGGGACGGAACAATTGTAAAGGTAAGTTTGCGGCAAATATTGGAGACATATGTATTCACATGAACGAAGCGTCAGGTACCAGGTAATAACTGACAAAGTCACCGCAGCAGATAGTTAACTACTTTCCATACAAATTTTTCGCGTTTGCTTCTCTCTTCTGCTATCTGTTCTATTCGTTTAACACTAGGTTTACGGAAACCCGTCAATTTGACGGATTTAAATGGGAAATTGCATTTATAAAAAAAGTCCCATAAACCTAGTGTTAAAAAATGAAGAAATTTGTGTATCGATTCTTCGCATTCTAATATTTTCACCGCATTCTGTTAACACGTTGACTGCCACGGAACATTGAATTTTGGCGACTGTTTAGTTACCTATCTAAAGCGTTAGTTATACTTCCAAATACCTATTTTGATCATTTATAATCAGGCACTGAAACCGTCACCTGAATTCGGGTGACGTGGCAGTCAACGTGTCAAGCTGATTTCGATGCGGCTCTTTTACTTTCACGCATTAAGTAAAGAGAAACAATTATTGTCCGTTTATATATTATATTAATTATGGTTATTATTCATATATATTTATAGAAATATGTATTTATATTTATACCCTCTAAAAGTGGGGAACGAAACTTTTTAATCACTCTCCAGAAAGCTTGTGCAAACAGTTGGTTTGTATTACTATCGTCATGCACTGCAAACGCGCATTGATAATAATGCATTCGCGAACATTTTTTTTAGAAGTATGAAAGTACTTTTCATTTCTGCAGCATGAATTTGTTTTCCGTTTGATATTGTTTATAAACAAGGTCTGAGAAAGCTCGTTTCATTGATTCAACATATCTTTGCTTCTGTGGAACGGGAAAAGAAGTTTACGAAGTTTTAAAAAATTCAAGATGCTTTAAGATACGTTTAAGGGTGTAGTTTGTGCTAAAAAAAAATGTAAGTGCCCATGCCTGTCTGTAGTTCTCTTTGGCATGATCGTAAAGAGAATGACTTATGCAGGTGACGAACATTGCGAAATGTTTGTATGTATATATGTGTGTGTAAATGTTTGTATGCATATGTGTGCGTGTAAACGTGTCCGTGTTTATTCCAAATTCCGGAAAAGTTGCAGGACGTAACGGGATCAAACATTGCATAAAAATTTTATCAAACATTTACGGAGAAAAAAACCTACTATTAGTATTTGCAATACCTATAATTGCATTTTTAGTTAAGATATCTGAAAAAATAATTTTTTCCAACTAGAATTGCAATTCCTCCCTCTGTGCGCGGCGAGAAATGGCGGGAAAAGGGAGAGTAAGCGAGGGCTGGAAAAAGGTGATGGACGTAAGAGGAGAAAGGCGAGAGGGTAGAGGGTCGATACTTGCTTCAAGGGGTCATTAAAGAACTCTCCTAGGCTGCCTAGGAACCGTCTAGGATCCGTACCGATCTCGTCTTTCTCTCGCAAGATACCCCGACTGTCAGGATTGACTGATGCCAGGTCATTCCCGAGAAGCCTTACCGGATCTCGTCTCGACGCCACGTACTGACATAGAAAACGTGGAGGAGGCACGAGACGCCCGGAGAGTTTCGAACGAGTTCTCAGAATTTTGCTGTCGATGCATCGTCTCTTTGTGATGATGGTGATGGTGGCGTCATTACGAGATTGACTTTGAAAAGCAATTAAAATTATTCCGGTGCTTAGTTAGCGCGAAGCCGTTCGTTCTTTTGTCCTTGCGATTTTAATTGGACGATCAATTATGTTGGAGGCATCGATACTGAACGGACGAAAGCGTTGGATTATAACGCAACGTGCGTTTAATCGATCACCTCTTGATGCGATTAAAAATGTTGCTCGCGTGCGGTTGCGCACTAATTGTAAGAAGATAATTTTACTCTAGCGCAAGTGTGCGCATAGAACTTGTAAAAGTTTGGCAGAACTACTGGGGAGAGAGTGTAGGGAGTAAGAAAATCATAACGTATAAGGCTGCAAATGTTTTATGGAGACGATTTCGTTGAATGGTTATCCTTCTAATGGCGTTTTTAATTTTTTTCGAGTTAATGAGTGGTCAACTTGAGTTGATTCGGTGAATATAGCGTTTAACCAGATGCTTGAACTTGGTTGTCATCGGCGAAAGTATTGATACGATTAATAGTTTACTGCTCAATTTTCGTATCTACCAGCTATTTTTTTAACTATAATCTGGTATCTCGGAGGCTATTACGTAGTAGTAACGGAAACGTACGGAACACGTGTAATAAAATACTCGCAGGTACGGTAGAGATGGTATTATTAGATTATTCCTACCACGACCGGTCAAATGACCGTTTTTAAAAATTCGTTTAGAATTTCCTATATACAACGTAATTGCATTGCTTTTAAATTTCACGACTTTTCCTAAAATATTGAAAAATGTATTATACGTATATTTTAGAAAAAGTCGTGAAATTTAAAGGTGATGCAATTACGTTGTATATAGGGAATTCTAATCGAAATGTTAAAAATGGTCATTTGACCGGTCGGTAGGAATAGTGTTAGAGGGTAGATGTAGCGATATAACGGTAAAATGCGAAGTAATCGGGGAAAATGGAATATTAATTTAAAATTACTTACCTGAGCATATTCGGCGCAGATGTCGATCGAAGAGACATAGTTGACGACATCCTCTATGCTCCAACGATTGACCGCTTGGCCATCGCCGCAGGGCATGTGGCCACAGAGGGATGGGCACCTAACGGGAGGCGGCGTGGTCGGACGGGGGGTAGGCTTCGGCTTCGGAGAAACACTTCCGGATCGCCTCGTTTCTGTCCTCTGCCTTTTTCGAGGTGCGAAACCTCCAGGACTCGAAAGGTCCAAGGGACTCGTCACACCAGCGTCTCTTTTGTTCGCGCCTAAGAAAAAATTGCCACATTCGGATTTTATTTGTTCTCACGATATGGGTGCCTATGTACGTAAAGGGTGGTTCGTCGATAATGAAATAGTAGGATTTTCGGGTAGTTAAAATCGGTTTCTTAAAAAGCACTTGGACATGTCAACTTGATTTTCAACGAGGCACCTTTTGCAATAAAACTCATCTGCCAATCGCTTCATCCCTTTGCATAAACGCAACCCCTAAAATTTTAAATTATGGAGTAAGTGACACCTCGCGTGCAAGGTTTTTTTCTTCCGAGTACAACGCAACAAGAATTTTGAAATTCAGTCGTTGCGTTTTCAAGATATTTACAATTGAAATTACGTTCGGCATTTTTAAAATTTTTATTGCGTTGTATCCAGGAAAACAGATCTTTTACAAGATCATTTACCCCATCCATGCTATTTAAAACTTTATAGATTGCGGTTACGATGCGAAGGAACTATGCGATTGGTAGCGAGGTTTATTATAAAAGATGTCCATCAAAGAAACGAAATTTACGTGTCCGAGCGATTTTCAAGAAATTGATTCTAATTGGCTGAAAATCCGACTGTTTCGTCTTCGATGAGCCACCCTGTGTACGGGGGGCATAAGCTTCTCCTTCGGATATATAGAAATTCCCAATTCAAATTTGAAAAATTATACATATATTTAAGCATCTACTACTCAATTGTTTCTGCAACGCTTTTGTCCATTTAATACAAGCGTCATTTATTTAAAGGGGCATTCTACTTTCTCATGGAAAAATGTGTTTTATGTTTAGGGATTTTTTTATTAGGAAATAATAATGCAGTAATTTTAAATTTTTACGTTGTATTCTGGAGTCCTTAAAATATTCCAAGAAAATGTTATCAAATATTTTTTTGAGTTTATTGATAGGAATTATTCTTCATTGCTGGAGTGTTTCCAAAAACTTTACACTCGCCGGTGAACGTTATTGCATTCGTCAGCATGATCTGTACAAAAAATGTAAAAGGAATCTTAATTTGTATATAATCCGCTATTGGATGAACCACGGAGAAAGAGTTTTGCGTTAACAATATAAAAATGACGGACTTCAAAATATTAGATTCCAGAAAAGTGACATTTCTGCCTCTTTTTATGATAAAAAGAAAAAGTTGGAAAATATTGGTTAATTGATACGCCCGTGGTCCACGCAATAGCCACAGATATGTACAATAATATGTTACAATTTCAGACCAATTGATCGAATAGTTTTTTCGGAATTATGGAGAAAAATTGTTATCAGTAAACTCGAAAAAAGATTTGATAAAATCTTTTTGGAATATTTTAAGGACTCTAGAGAACGTAAAAATTTCAAATTGAAAAGTTTAAATCACTAGAAAGATACAGTGAAATATCTTTCAAGGAAGTGTTTATCTCAGCACGTGCACAGTATTGAGATACAATACACACCTTGTGTAATACTCTATGCTTTGGCGCATAACGTAATGCGAGGTATGAGAAATCTGTTGCAGTCCATTAGGCTCCACAATTGCATCTACTCTATTCATTTGATTCAGACGAAATGGAAATTACCTTTAAGATAAGTTTCCAGTTCCGCGGCGTTCTGAGCTGCGTTCGCGGTTCGCACCATATGAAGTAGTGCTTGCGTCGACGACATGTCCAGCATTGGTGGAAACACGGGATTACCGAACAAATTGTCCTGTTTCTGCTCCTTGGGATCCTTGTTCGATAGAGGCGATGTCGTCGGAACGGTAGGCGGTTGGGGTGCTCCGAGAGGTGCCATCAGGCCAACGAAAGGCGTTGCGGCGGTTTTAAACGTCGGAAACCTCGGGTCTAGGCCCGGTGGGTAGCCGTTCCTCGGCGTACTGAAATAGCTGAAATGTCGAATAATTGATCGAATACGTGGTATTCGTGGTGAACTTAAGTCTAAATTTTACAAACAATTAACGGTGAAGGATGGCGATAAAAATCAGGAACAACGAAATACTCAGTATGCACTTAAAAACTCAAATCAAATAGATGTATTGTGTAAGCATCCGCTCACAGTGTGTCGTGTACTCGGTTTAGGTGAGTCGGTACCGATATCGGAGCATAATTGGTTTCAAAAGTTACAATTAGGTGTTAGATTGTACGATACGGATAAGGTCTTTCCAGAGCTGGAGCTATCTCGTAAGATATTTGCTTTTGCATTATTGTTGCTCATCCTCTTTGTCATCGCGTTCTCAACGCTTGCGCCTCATTGCCTTAATTGCGCGGCGGAAATACACCGGGACCCCCGCTTGGAGTTTACCAAGTAGGAGGGCAATATTTACTCGGGCAATTGGAACGGGACGACAGACGAAACGAGCGCGGCGGAGGACTTTCTCCTCGAAATGCCAAAGATCGTAAGTACGTGCCTGCGCCGAGGGCACGTATCGTCGGTTTTCGCTTCGAAACTGGGCTTGATACTTGACTGATCGCCGCGGTATCCACTACTGTCCGATGCGACTATGCGCAAGGAGTCACTTATGGTGCTCCAAGGGGTACGAAGTTGAAAGTCAACGCCGTTGTACCGCCGCGCAACCGGTTCTCTAAGCCTGCGGATCGTGTAGTTCGATGCTAGATATATTTTCTGTTAAGTCCCTGCTCTAATACAACAATAGGAGATAATGTAGTGTAAATAAAGATATCAGTTTTCTCGGATTTTTCTTTTAACGACAACTTCTTTTAATACCGGTCGCATTGGTACTGAAGCACAGTCTAAGGTGCTTTTAATAATTCATATTCATTTCCATACTGGCACGGCTGAATGATAAAGAAAGCAGTTAGCTCTATTCGAGGCAACCGTAAAATTAGTTTATATCGCATTGGCACTCTCGGAGATTAGCACGATCGTATTGGCACTCATGGCCTCTACTTTCCGCATAGGAATAGCGGTGTCGACGTTCAAATTCGTATCTTATGTAATGTTCGTTTAGTCTCGTTTCTAGTCCCTTTAGAATAGTAGTGCACAAGACTGTTTAAGAACCACGTCGCACCGAGACTAATAATCGTAAAATGAGCCTTTATCGTTTGTGGCCTTCCATGTTGACTTTCATTGCGAAGTGTTTTCGAACGAAGAAACACTTAGAAATGTCCTTAGTACTCCTGTTAGATGTCACGAGACGTCTTGAAGCTATTTCTACGCGAGTAGTTGCGACACTGTCTAAGAATATCAATTGGTCTAATCGACACGAAAGCAAATTAATATATATTTTGTTCGGGTCGTGTAGTGTTCATTCGTTATCTTTCAGCCACAGGTGCTGGAGAGACGTAGGTGCTCGGTTCGATACATTTTACTAGGCGTTTTCAGAACGGGCGTGCACGCTGATGCATTTACAAGGTGTCATTTGTTCGTCGTTCGTGCATCGATATTCCGCATTAGTGTCGGAGACGGTGGACAACTTTACTAGGGACATGGTCCGGTATAACCAGTATACTATAGAGGTCTTTAGCGATCTATTCTGGTTACAGGGCATTCTGTCGGTTCGGACACAATGTTATCTTTTTTCTGAGATGGAAGTCGCAACCGGTTGTTGCATACGAGCAGGAAGACTACGTATTTTTACAGCGCTGTATGCTATTCGGTTTCTGAACACTTAGTTACTACGTTGCGACGAATACATCGAAGCCAATGTACATTCGGTCTGGATTAAGAACTTAATCCAGTTTAATCCTGATTCAATTCAAATCTCTGCCGAGACTGACCCGCGCCTGACCTAGATCTAATGCACCAGCGTAGCGGATCTGACAGAAATTAAGCAAGAAACTGGAACGGCATAGATAACATCGAATCAATTCTATCGAGTATGGAAATAGCACGTTATTTATCGCGACAGTAGGAAGTCTGCTGTATTTATTTGACTTTAATCAATTACATAGTATAAAGTGTAACGTACTCGTTGGGGTTGGCATTATTGTACTTGGCAGCGAGGCTTCTCATGAAGTCGCTGTAGTTTCGTCCCATCATCTGCTCCATGTGCTTGAGATGATGGGATGGCGGTGGGCCCTCGGGTCCACCCAAAGGCGTAGCATTTGGCGGCGTTCCCGGATGACTGGATGACGATGGCGTTACGCTCCTTGACGACGTTGAATTATTGTCGGGCGTAAGTCGTTCCGTCTTCACCTGTGAACAACATTTTATCAATTTTAAATCAAACGAAACTTGTACGGCATCATCTGACGTGTACACGCAGTTTCATGTATCCAAATCTACCGTAAGTTACGGTAACGTATGTCTATATAATTATTTTTCATCCGTAGAAAAGGTATGTTTTCTCAAAGTTAGGACCGATGGTTCAGAAAGGTTTGTTCGAAACAAATTTGTTTATCGTGTAGTCATGTACACTTCTTAACCCTATGCTAACAGTAAGAGGTGTTTAATTTATGCAGTAAATTATTTTCGTTTCTAAACGGTATGCTGGGGACAGTTGTCAGCTTGTACACTCAGTATATCAAACGTCATTATCAAATATAATTTACGCTACACGCTACACGGAAAAGCAGTTGCCCGAACTATTATATAATAGTTTTGCGAGGTGTCTTCATGAGCCCGCGTCAGTCGACATTGATGTCCCAATGTGAAATCCTTCCGTCCACCAAAGAGAGCCAACACAGCCATCGTACAAGTGACCCCTGCTCATCGGCGGAGGTCGACTTGCCATTTTTGTTGCTTGGACTTTTTCACCGTTTCCCTGCTTCCCTCTTTCGTCGTTCCTCTTTCTGTCTTTCTTCTCGTCCCTCTCTCTCTCTCTCTCTCTTTCTCTCGCTTTCTCCCTCCCTCCCATCCTCTTTCTTTCCCTCTGTTACCAAGTATTTCCTAGTAATCCGTGCGGTTTCACTTAAGGGGGGAAGATCTCGAGCAGTAGTAGGAAATATCTCGGTGCATTAATTCCCCCGGTGAAACAGATTGCATCTGAGATATGGTAATGAAGGCAACGCGTGGCGTAAGAGTTGACTCCTCGGCAAGAGGAGGCCCCGACGTGACACTAAGAAGAACGAGAGTCGATTGGCGTAGAATAGGGTCCCTGAGAGGTGAGTTGCAAGGGAGCGAGAGAGCGCATGGCTCTCGAGGAGAGGCCACGGTAAATCTCTTTCTCGCCTCGAGACCTCTTTCTGACAAGGGACCGCTCCGGGGGCTCACGGCGTATACAACGATCCCGTATATACGTTCCGAATGGGGCTTTCCTAGGCGCGAGATACGGTCTGGGCTGCTGCCACTTTCGACTAAGAAAATCGCGGGCGAACGAACGAGATGTTCGAATCTTCGTATCAGCAGCCTTAGGGAAGCCTTATGGATTATTCCTTGCTATCTTTTCTTTTTTTTTTGTTTTTAGGGAACCCAATTCCATTGCATTGCCCTTTATTCCGTTCTCGATTGACCTTCTTTTGAAGTCTAAAAGATGATACAATTCGCCGAGACTTTCGTTGCTTTACTGTAATTAATGGACAACGGGATTCGAAAGAAACTAGTTCGCCAACCAATTGGAATCGCGCAAATTACTGAAATTTCCGGACATATCGAAAGCTTGAAGCTTCTTATACGATTAACTAGTCTCGGAGGGCCGGATAAAACAACAGTAAATGAATGATTTGAATCGAAAGGAGCGGCGGTCAACTTTAAGTGTCAATGTCAGTCCAATATTGCCGCTTTTACGGCAAAATTTTTTTAAAATTCTTTAACGACACTACGCTTGCATACGAGTATAGTTAGCCGTATAAGGAGCTTCAAGCTTTCGATATGTAACGCGACTCGTTGAGAAATAACGTAACATAAGAGGAGGTGTATGCCGAAAAATTTGTGTAATTTCTGCGATTGCTATTGGTTGGTGAGCCAGTTTCCCTTGAATCCCATTGACTCTTAATAAGTTTCACGATCTCAGATCCCATGCTACGATAAAACAACACTTACACAGTCCAGTCCTACTAATTTATCACAACACTTATCGAACTACCATTCCTTCCAAATTAGAAAAGAACCAAATCAAATAAAAATCCTATCTCGTCCCAGCTATTCTTTAAGTTGCTTGGTGACTCGGCCGTTCTCTCGTCGTAGTCGGCAGCAGGAGGAAAAATAGTAGCCCGAAGAATTTCCATGTGTCATTCGGTGACCGTTTGATCCGTTTGCGTTACTCTTCTATCGTTGACTCTACTGTCATATCTTCCACTCTTTCCGTCTCGCTTTGTCTTTCTTTCTACTTTTCGGTAGATTGCCGAATCTCCATTCGGTACCTTCGAGCGGTGGAAGCAAGACATTTACAGAAGCGTCGAACGGGGCACCGCGGATGTCAGCGGCCGGGTCGTGCCGGGATGACGGTGCGCGTTTCGAGCCGGCGGTTGACATCCTTGACTGTTGGTGCACGAAGCGACCGTTCATGCCGTTCAATCTCAAACGGGACTCCGTTCGTACACGTGTAAGTAGCTAGTAGATAGAGCGAGATGTCGAAGCAAGGGACATGTCATGTCCCTCTCTTTTCTTAACCCTCCTCCGTTCGGTGGGTTGAAATTCTCCTCGAGGCACGTGTTCCGAAGTGGTCGAGACACCAAGGCAATCAAACACTTCACAGGGATCTTACTCGTGGACCGTTCAAAAATTTGTACGTCGAGTATTTGTCGCGTAGCGGGCTTGCTCCGATGGGGCTAGGATAAACCGGAATAACAAAGGTGAAAGTGCCGAGCGGTTCGCGTAGGAGCTGCTTTTAAGGAAAATGCACCTGTGAGGTTTGAAGGGCAAGTTAGTAGCTCGAAAGATAAATCGAGGAGAATCACTTGCCCCGTGCGTCATCGCTTATTTTTGCCGGAGTCAAGATCAAAGTAGCTAGTACGATTAGCAAAAATGACGAAGGATATCCTTCTCGCATCTCTTCAGAACCTATGTTGGTTAGGCTTAAAGATTTCAAGAAAGATGTGAAAGAAGGTGTATTTTAACAGTAAACCTAGGAAAACCGGCCAAAATGACTGGTCGATAAGAGAAATTTCCGAATAGAAAAAATCTTCATCAGCTTTAATAAAAAATCTTCAATCTTCAGCTTTAGTGTTAATGTCCATAGAGGCGTAGGTACGGTATGAGAGAAGACGGGCATCGCCAACATCGACGCGTGGCAACGGAAACACGGACTTCCCGGGGTAATTGGCGTGCACGATACAGATCATTCGTGTTACGGCGAAGTAAAAGTAGGAATCGTTGAAACATACTTGAGTGGTGTCGAGGCCATTCTGATTCTGGCGCCTCCTGCCCCTGGGAGGTCTCGGAGTAGCCGCACCGGACAGGTGGGCGCCTTGGGGGCTTCCGCCCCTGGCGTCGACCGCTGTGTTCGCCGCCAGGGTGGCCCCGTCGTTGTTTTCCGCGTGTGTTCCTAAATCCGCCGCCTCTCCACGATCACCGCCGCGTGCGCCCGTACCCGTGGACACGTTTTCACCAGATATCTCACCTGAAACATGCCAATCATTCGTGACGTTAATAAAGCTCAAACTCGAGAGGGGATATTCTTTTCTTGCATCGTTGCTGTGTCAATTATATGAAGAAATCCGAGCGATGAAATTTAAATGACGTGATATTGAAAACTGCGTGTGTGTTCGAAGAATGAAATTTGGTTCGGGGAACCTGAAAGTTTGGAAATTTGATGCAAAGTAAATTTTCTATTATTTTGCAGAACCGTTTAGCGTGCTCCTGTCCAAACGTCTAGTCGTAATTATTCATGGAGAATTCGATATTTGTGAAGTTCGTGTTAACAGTAATACTGTTGAATATGGAATCGTTTTTTCACACGACGACTTTTCTTCAGTGTGATGGTAAATTTTTTTCCTCCTGTTGTCGAACAAACCACTGAAAAATGGCCATAGAGAAATCTTAAGTCTCTTCAATAAACATCATTCCGATAATGGCAACTGGCAACTAACTCGTAGGAGGGTGCTCGCAACTCTTGGTACGGGGCAGTAGCGCGAGAGCGGCACGTAGTACAAACACCATAACAGTACCGAGCAGGACTCCCGGTGGATAGAGAAACTTCGTATTTTGTTTGACGAATTTTATGGTGCATGGCTTGCTCGTTCCCTTCGTTTGCACTGGTCACAATAGAGATATTTTTCTGTCATGGAAGTGCTAGGCGCTAGAAGTCGTTAACGTTACAAGGAGACAGACTCACTTTGTCTGAAGAAGAGACTGCGCAGTGTGTAATAAATTTATCATATTATGAGGTTCATCTTGTGCAATGATTTGATCGGAAATATTCGTTTTGTTTGTCGCGAAATTATAACGTCTCATAGTACATATGCATAGTACACTTGGTATTTAAAAGGGTGGAACGAGTGGTTTCTGTATATCATCGATGTCCGAAAGGAAGTCAAAAGTCACGTAGGAGCTGTGCTCAAGCGCCAACCCCCTGTGGGTCACCGGATGCTTGCGCTTCGCGCTCTCCTTACCGGCTCCTGGAGCAAAACTTTTCTGCAATAGGCACGACCGCAAACTCGCATTTCGCGCTTATCTGTGAAGTGAAGCATTTCCGCGCTAGATGTAAGTGGAGCTCGCGCTTCGTGTTTGTGTGAGTCCAACAAAAATGAAATATTGCAGTTTGTTTTCTAACGTACGTTTACTTGCTTCCGATAAAAAGTACCGATATAAATTTGCGAACAATTTAAATGGGGGCTATTTCAAAATATTTGCAGACCATGATAGATCAAATTTCGTGGCATCAAGCAAGTATACACTCGATATACATGCCACATCTTGTCCGGATTCGTTCGGCCGTTTCTCCGGAATAATGGATGAAATATGTAAAATGACCGCCAATAGAAATTCGGCCAATCAAAAACTTCGAAACTCCAGTATTTGTATGGTGTATATCTACAAGTATATTCATACATAATGAACTTTTCAATCTTTGAATTCCGACCATTTCGAACTGGTTGAAGATGACGATACACGAAGTTTTGTGGGACCAAATTGCTGTACACTCAATCATTCTATTAAGTGTTGTCCCTACCCGTTTAGCCATTTTTTTTGGAATTTAGGATTACAAATTCTAAATGTCTAAATTTTGGATTTGCGGAGTCAGAAATTTTCGGGCATAGCGCTGTTATTTCTAATGCATATTTTCATTATATATTTCACATTTTGTCCACAACTGATAAATATTACCAAGCATACGAATTTTTCAGAATATAAACTTGTCGCCACATCCAAACGGTCCAACATATAGCATTTTACATATCATATTGCCAGAAATGTTCAATATAACTTCGTGGTTTCGTCACTATAAAAGTTCTGAAGAAAGAGAAATAACCGCGTTAGAGACGCCGCAAATACGCGAAGCAGGGAGTCATAACAATCAAGAGGAAAATAACAAAATACGTGCACAACGTGTTACTTCGTTTTAACACGTCATTACGATATTTCGCACTCGGCTCTCTCCCATGCTCATACAAGGCACCGCCTAACGTGACCAGAGTAAAATGAGGAACCTACCATCAGTGAAACGAGACAAAATCTTCGAGGATAATTCCAAGAAGTAAGGATTTTGTTAATGTTACCAAAGATAGTACATACAGTGTTAAGATCACAGGCGTTGAAAATTGTTTGCAGTTATCTTTTTAGTGAACGGTTGTATCGTGACGAAAGTAATTGTTGACGTGGGTGGTGTATGCGTATGAGTAGTTAATTACTCGTACGTAATGTGTGTAAATCTGAATTGACATTAGCAAAAAATTGTGATGAATTTAGAATTCATTGAATTCGTTCAAGAGGCGGTTGTGAATACTGTCAAGCCTGGATTATCCGGCACGACCGTGTACGGTGAAAAGATTCAATCTCAAGAACTCGGGTATAGAGTGAAGCGTGATGGGAATAAAGATGCCAAAGCGCTTTTCAGCCATACGTTAATCATTCCTCTTTTATTCCCTCTTCGACACCCTGACCGACCCGAGCAGACGGACGACGTCCCACTCTTCACTTCGCCGTTCTGTCGCGTCGTAGTGGTTTCCCCGCAGCCCACGTAGCTCTCTCGTTCTTCGGAAACGAGGCAGAGAGGAAGGAAAGAATTTCGAAGTAAGCGTCGCTCTTCCTTCTTCCCTAAGCTTCATGCTACCTCGGCCACGTTCCAATGATGCCCGCGAACATTTATAGATACATCTCGTTACCTATGTACCCATTGTTTATGCCATGACCTAAAAACCTCCGGCCATACTCGGGCCGTCCGCCGACTGGTATGCTTCTCATGCGCAGACCCGTTTATGCGCCTGTTTCTCGAACCACACCCAACTCACGTGGTATACAGAATACACCTCGGTTCCCCTAGAGCCTCCTTCCTCTTCTCTTACTCTTCCTCTTCGTCCGTTACGCTCCCTCCCTGGCTTCCTTCTCTTCGTTTTCCGTGTACCAACCTCATGCTCTACCCTCCCGCCTTCGCTCTATCTTCTACCCTCTTCTTCGTTCTCGGGTTGCTACGAGGGAGTAAAGAGGAAAACCCGCAAGGCGACTCCTTCATACTCACTCGCTTACTCACTTATCCAATCTCACGCTTTTCCTCGGCAGCCGCTCACCGTGCCGCGCGCCGGTAAGACCGGACGTGGGTGCGTACGTGCCGTTTCTTAGCACGGAGAGTATCGGCCTCGAGAAGGCTGACTGCCGAGAGAGTGTCGCTCGCGCACGCATCGATCCACGTATCGTATGCGTATGCAGTTATGCGTTATGCGGGAAATACTTGTCCGTATCCGGGCTGTGGCGCGGCTTAATGAACGGTAAGCAAGGTGCCTTACGTGTTTCTTCGCACAGCAAATCCCTACTCCCACGGACTCATAATTTTGGCTACCCGATAATTGCCATTCAGGAGGATTCTTCGTTAGTTTCGCTCGATTGGCATTTCTACGCACTTCTCAAGCATATCATTACGCTTGATTTATAGGAGAGATCCGGGATTCGGCTTTTTCTTACTGCCTAAGCTTCGATAGAGCGTGTCGCGTCTACATTTCAACGATTATACCCGTAATTTTCAAATACGAAAGTGCTATTTCAAGACGAAGGAGAAAGCTTCGTTGGCAATAATCACGATCAAAGAACTTAATGATGACGAACAGAGACAAACCGTTATTAACAATGGGCCGAGTAGCTTTAACAAATTGTTAACACTCTCGCTACCGATTTAAAATACGATATTGTAAGAGCTCATAATTTAACAGACCTTTAATTGGAATTAGAAAAAAGGTTCCTCACGGTTCCTCGTGAAGCAACAACCGTCCAGCGTAAAAATCTTGGTACCAAAATTCGATTAGTTTCGAAGAAAGTGGATTAGTCCCTGTGATTAATTTATCGTTGAAGTGCCGTTTTTAGATTTCTCAAGGTGAGTCAATCTCGTGATACGCGTAAGGTAACGGTACCTAATGAAGAACACCTGAATTTTAAAATTCGTCAGAAATAGAAGAATGCTTCTGTTTCAATAAAAGCAACGTTAAAACGCGGCAAAAGTATACTTTCTTTCCTTAATAATGAACTATTCAAAAAAGTTTAAATGTTTTAAAAAAGCGGCGATTTGAGAAAGTGGTACCTAATATGGAATACTTAGGAAATGTGTACTGTAATTTGTAAAAACTTTGTTTTTAGAACAACAAATATATATTTACACGGATACAGAAGACAAATAAATAACAATTACTTAATTTGCATGATATTATAAAAATCTTTTTCAATTCTCCGAAACAAACATCTTTAATGATCATTTTTAGAAAAGTAATACTTCTCATATCACTCTCGCTAACAAGTTTCAGTGGTTACGGACATCAGTTTTAAAAAAGTTTTACAGGCTTGTAAACAAGAATCAAATTGGTACTCTGCGACAAACTGAAGCTAAGTAGCGAATATGTTTACTTTTGCTATCTAACAAAATATCCAGCACTATTGCTGATTTGCTTTGTTACTTACTCGCCGTGAAATGGCGGTGTTTAATATTAGGTAAAGTTATCCTACATTGAGTAGGGGAGAAGTGGCCGACAGGTCGATCGCAATCGACTAGGTGATCTCGAAGCAAAGTTTGAAAGATCGCTGTTTAGACTATTTTTATTAACCGAGAAATTTTTGTCGGTCAAAGACGATACATTTTTTGGTCAAAAGTCGATCATACATTACGTGAAGTTGGTGACCCCTGGAATAGGGTGCATTTGTTATTTAGTACATACACGCTCATGTCGTACAATATTTCCTGAACACTCAGGCCGATTGAGTTAAAAATACACCATGAGAGCGTGCTCATTTACATCCTATCTTCATCCTCTTTCGATTAATGGAAACACTTGCAAGTGGAAATTTTATGTACCGTCGCGTCGGCATCGTAAAACGATCCGAACTTTCCATAAATAAGGGAGAATTCTCCTAATCCTCCAATCCCGTGGCGATGGTGTTACACCGTAAGGCTCGGTATTACAATTGCGGCTATAAACTACGTTGAGGGCGACGCGAGCATCGACTTATGAGGTCTTCGTAAAGGTCAGGACAACAGAAGGATTATGTCGAATATTATTCAACTGAGCAAACCGATGCAAGACACTGTTGCGATAATACGAACCTTCTACCTTCTCATGTTCACTCTTCGTAATCGTTGATGACATCGAAAATGCACAACTGTTGCCGAAAGGAAGCTTGTCAGAGGTGCGCATAGAATGGAACGGTAAAGTAAGGACGGGATATGCGACGATTGTCCTACTAGTTTGGTCGAGACGCTGTTCCTTCACGGGAGAGTCCTGTCTTGTAAATCTACGATAAGTTATGCGCGGCACCGGGAGGGCCAGCCGCACCATTAAAGCGGGTTATTCCCATTTCAAGTAGAAAATCATAAGGACCGCAAACACGCCGTTATTACTATACACGCGCCACTAGCTCGCCACTTACTTCGTAATCATGACTAATGCACAATGCAGGAAGGAGGAGCGTGGTGTAAAGCGTGCGCGGAGGACGAGGGCACGGGCTTGTTGCTGTAGCGCGGCCAAAACTGCGTTCCAATGATGCTATACAGCTGTGGTTATAATTATTTACATGAACGTGACAAAATTTCTAAATTAATGAGAATATCCATAAATTTTGTACCGCAATGCACACACGATGCGTGTCGATGCATTTTTTTATTTGTCAATTTTTAATTCAGCTTCAACTAAAATCCATCGATGTAATTTTCGACGCACGGCCAATTTCCGCGACTACTTTCTGCTAAATAAAAAGACACTCTTATAGTATGATGTAGAATGAAATGATTCTGTAACTACGTTAGGACATAGGTAAGCATGGTGTTCAATCTTGGAGGCGTGTTGAACGAGCGTACCGGCGTTTGGCTGCCCCGAAGTGTCAATGAGTTGGAAAGTTGCGGTGAATGCGAAATATTTATTGTGATTGAGAAAGAGAAAGAGAGACAGACAAAGAGTTGGATAACATGCGTTGTAAACGCGTAATCTGAGTCAGACTTAAGTGTGTATTAAGACGCTTCGTGGTTCGTTTCATGGCGATTAATGACTAGGGAAGTTTGTAGCGGAACGCTGCTATGATCTAAATTTCAAGTGATCGATTGCTGGGCCTGGTTAGTGTATTGAAGTGAATTTATTTTCATTTTCTTTCCTATTTGAAATAGAAATAAGATAGTGTGGAAATAGCAATGAAGAAAATCAGCAGCAACTCTTTGACTAATTTCCTTTTGACGAAAAACTGCATTCTTATTAATCGTATTATTGTTAACAATATTCGGCCCTATCCGAAAAAAGTGGTCTCTCCCATTCGAACTCCACCCGTTTCGAGCTCACCACTCTTTTTTTCTTCAAGTTGCGTGGCAACTTTTTAGTTTCGTTAAAAGGATTCAGTGCGCAAAGACATTTTGCAACTGTCTATATGCACCTTCCTTAATTATTAAATGCAAATCTATCCGAACACACACGTTGAAACAAAATCGGTCAATCGTAGAATCATTACACCAGGAATGATTGTTGAAATAGTTCGGGAAAAGAGTCTCTCTATCCTTGATGGTGTAACCTTGGCCGTAGCTCGGAGAATGCTTGAATCAGCTGTTTCAGATGGGAGGTGTCTTGCGGTACACAATGGCGATCACGTGACGCGAAAATGTTTATTAGTCGACACGAGGCGCGAGTCAAGGAGAGCCCGCGGGATACAAAGTAGTGCGTAGAAGAATAGAATGAAATTTATTAAAAGATAGAGAGAACAATTGAATGCAATAATAGATAGGCGTATAAGCATGCGCAAAGGAAACGAGGAGAGAAGGATTGACGAGGTGGAGACAAGAAACAGGAGACACGAGAAGGTGCATTTCTTGCGATAAAGATCAAAGTTACTCACAACAGAATCGATTATCCATTAGGTGTACACTGTACCCTAGATTGGGGTAGGAAATTGAAATACGCAAGATTCGTTCGGATCCTACAAGGAAGGCGAGAGAATATGAGAATGTCCTGTAAAAAAAAAACAGGACATAGAGAGTGGCGTCGAGGAGAACCTGCAGCGGAAAATAAGATAGAAGAGGAAGACGAGTGAGGGAAAGATCGATGCATCGATTCACGAAAGAAGAAATCAAAAATTCTATAATTATATACGTAACGTTTTGTGTCTATGTACGGCAACCGGTCCGACCGTTCGTGACGCTGCTAGCACGAAGGTCACGTGACGTCCTAACGATTGCGAAGTCTTATTAGGAGGCATCGTGCGTACGACTTTACGTAGAAAACGCAGGCAAGTGCGCGTGCGCAAACGATGCCTAGACGTCGACGCATTCCTGCAATTAATTAGCTCCTATTGTAGGCGTGCGCAGGCGTCGCGCGTCGCGGCAGTTGGCGCTGGCAGGGTCACGCACAACTTTTCTAGCTCAACCCCTCCCTCTATTCCTCCCATTCTCCCTCAAAAGGCTTTCCTATCTTCCCCATCTTCTCTTTTCATTCATTTTACCCAATCTCTCCTTTACTTTAAAACTCGTTCGTTCTTCTTTCTTCTCTTGTCAGCGACCCACGCTCGTTTCGTTCGCTATCTCCCCCCTATTCGAATTACTCGAGCTTACCAGAGAAATGCAATCGTCGTCGGTGTTGGATCGCGACTTGATATCGCGAGAACAGATAATCAATGTGAAAATGTAAAACTGGGCTCGTTAGTAGTCCAGGCGTACGAGTACAGGATAGTGGAGAATCAGTTAAGCTTCAAAAGATTCTTCGCACATCTTCGAACGTTAAATGATTCGATTCAAATTGTTTGCCCACGTACTTCGCGTCGGTGTGGTTACATATGGCCTGAGTGAGAACTGGGGAACTGCTTTCAGAAACGTCTTTCCTCATTTGTCGTCCCCGTTTCGTCGGTGATAGCGACCTGCTGTGATCCCTGTACCCCTCGCCGAAGGCGAAAGTAAAGAGGCGAAAGGGCCATGCTAAATAAGGTGTACGGCAAGCGGACGAGGATAGTAAGAGAACATCGAGAGGGCAAATGGAAGTTAAAGAAGGGAAACGAGAAAATTAAACGTGTATCGAGAAAAGTGTAGGAAGACGAAGAGAGAGATGGACTGATACTTCGATCACCGTTATCGTGACATTGGCGTCATCTAATGTAGAGAGGAAAATTTAATAACCGCTATCTCATAAAGAAATATTTCGGTGTTCACTTAATGCTACAGTTATCCGCACACGCACATTTAATATTGTATTGGAACTAGCGGGCACATAATATTAACCGTTAGCGGAATTCACTATGAGAATACGTTTCACACCTTCATGAAGCTACCTGGAATGTTGACGAAATTTTGGTTTCCCTCGCAGACCAAGCAACTCTGCCGTGTAAGGAATAAAAGTCGTATCTACATTTTCGGAATTTTCAACTTAAGATTTCAATAGCTTAGCTATTAGTATTGCCACGTAATTAAAGTTCAAAATTGTATTTTCTTATTCTGTACAGTTGTTTCCTTATAGATACAACTTGGAGATGTAACAGACATGCGCCAATACAAATCACTAAACTGTGGAAATCTTAACCTGAAAAGTGTACAAAATGTAGATACGACTATGATTCTTGATACGGCAGAACTATCGGGGTTGATGGAATCATTAATAGGCCCGACCAAAGAAGACTGCCTACCGATGAAATTAGTTGCGTAGCTATCTCGCTTCCAAAGCGTTAAAGGGAAGAAGGAGAATTATGAAGGTAGCACGAGGACCGTAGACGATGAAGCAGACGGAGAAATGAACGAAGGAAGAGGTGAACGCGGAGGTACTTACCTTCCTGCGTGACGCAGCTTTCGCAGGCCGTCACGCATATGTTACCCTCCGAGAGGGAACCGTACCCGCGTACAATACCGTCGCGCGGGGTCATTCCACTGCTTTCCTCTTCTCTCGTCCACCTTCAAAGTATCGCGCACGTACACGCGTCCTCACGGGTCGAACTGGACCGGAGCTGCAAGAATTTTGTCGGTCGCCACGTACTTAAATATAGAGGGGGCACACTAGACCGGTACCAGTGGCGACCTTCAATGCAGATGAGGATTATTGGTGCCGAAACACAACCGACAATACCGGTTGCAGATTTGGGTCCGTGCAGGTTCGGCCTGTCCAGTATAGTATGCGTGTAGTATGCGATACTAAGTTACGTATCGTCGTGTAGACACTCTTCTCCGATATTGACTTTTTACTCCGCGAGGCCCTTTAAATTTTCTCGAGTTACCTAACCGCATTGGTACATGTATGTGTTCCAATATCTGCTCCGATTAAAAGACTTTTATGACCGTTACATATTTAATGGTTCTTGCGTGTACCTATCGGTTTTAATTACGATTTCGATTTCAGGTAGAGATGCCCTCGTACGGAGATACGTCCGATTTAACATTAGTTTTTTTTTGCGCCTGGTAGGTAGGCAACCCAACGTACGCGATGTTCGCGTTTATCAGGTATGATGCATGTGGAGGAGACAAATATAATAGAAATGAAAACTTTTACGTTTCAAACATAGGGATTTAATGAAATCAGTGGCCAATGAACTAAGGGTTATTAAACTATAAAGACAAATCAACAATTCAAGGCGTTTCTTAATTAAAACAAAACGTAACTTCTGGAGGAGACAAAAACCCACGTAAACAACGGGCTTAAACAACGTAAACAGAGGTCTTATAAAAGCTGCTCGAAATGCGCCCATTAACCTCAATGCACTTTTCCACTAGTCACGCAATCAAATCCTCATCGGAAGACACTGGCGTCTCATAGATCATTGTTTCGATCGAACACCACAGAAACAGAATTCGAGAGGAGGGGGAGTGAGATCTGGAAACGTTGGTGGCCACGAAATAGACTCTGCACGCTCTATCCACCGATTGCGGAAAACTTGATCCAAGTGTTCCTGGACAACCCTCTCAAAGTGAGCAGAACATCAATCTTGCTGCTACCACCTGTTCCGACGCAATTGCAGGGCAAATCATCCAGATGCTCCGTCAAATATCTTTTGGAAGTAAAATGTTAAATTTTTATTACCGTGAGCTGCTCCACATGCGTCTCCCCTGATAAACGTAAGCTTCGAGTACAATGCGTTGCATACCCGCCAGGCGTAAAAGATCAAAGTTAACCTCTTCAGGGACGACTTTATTTAAGCTGGAATCAAGTCGGTATCGATTGTTAATGTATTCACTTGCAATGGGGATTCGTCGACAACGTTAACAATGATTGGAGAACAAGGCAGGGATGGAATATTTGCGGAAAGAATAATACCCACGCGTGTTACGGTAGAAAAGATATAGTTTAACGAGAAACTAAATGTCCACGTATGTGGCCAAGGGCGTCAAGGGGTTAAAAACCCTTATACTTCCGTACGGGGACGTTTCCGGATATGGGTTCCTATGCTCAATGCCTTGCCTCTCGAGCCTCCACCTGTCTTATGGTTTTTACTATCGTTAGTAAACACCATCTGCATATAGCACATTGCGAACTGTACCCAGTACAGAATTGAAGAATAACAGTTATAGAACTTATATAAGGTAGCGAGCTCGGTAACCCACTGGTCTAGGAAAATAATTTTCCGTCAAACGGTAGTAAATTAAAAACTTGCACTGGCTATTTGCGAGGCACGGGTTACTACGGCAGCATCGTAATTTTATGCTTAAATGAGTGCAATCAAAGTAATGATTATCGCTTTGTTTAAGAAAAAAGTATGGTTACTAGAAAAAAATAAGTTGACTCAGTAATCGGCTACTCTAAATCCACCCTCGAGCCGTGTTACGCCGCGATTCGACTCATTCAGCCACTGATAGAATGAGCCAAGAGGCTAATACGTTTAATTTAATCAATGAGCAATATGACCTTGTCCCTAACCTCTGTTACTGAAGAAGATCGGTAATGGTCACTTGCGGTTACCCTCATTTTGTAGTCTTCTCTAAAGTTAATACTCAGTTTTAACCGATACATTGCAGAAAACTGGTATAAAAATTATGGTTGTTACACGAGGTCGGGAACGCATCTGCCATGCATAGCACACGTGTGGCACTCGCACTCCACAGCACTGATTGAGAATGAAGATACAATTTGCAAGTGCGAAGTAAGTCTCCTAGTTGTGAGTAATCTACGGTTGCCTCACAAGTAATAAGCGGTTAATGTAGAAAGCAGGTATATTTAAGAAGAGCAGAGTAAACTAGGAATTCCGATTGGCTTCGTGGTAAAGTTCCTCCTCGAGACACGTCGGAGTCGCCAGCTCGGTGATTTTAATTCCTAGTAGTTGGTCGAGGATCGGAGGACGGCCACCGGGGACGTAGGTGTCACGGATGCTGCGGTGTGACTCACTCGTGCGTGTCACTTCTGCATGTTGTGGATTGTACGAGGATGCAGAGGCGAGTGTATCGCAGCTGGAGATCGCGCCTCGAAGGCGAGCATGGGAACATTGAGTGCGATCGTGGGCAAGGAAGAGGGGAGATACGAATGACAATGTCGTGCCACAAGGTGAGGCGTAGTTCGTAAGAAGGTAAGAGTGCGGAGCGTGTCGCGATCTTAAGGGAAAACGATTGCTTTGCCTCGTCCAGAATATGCGATTCCAATTGAGAAACTAGTCGCATGTTTGGGATATTCTACGATGCCTATGGGTTTCTCGCGCTAAATCTTTATACTATGAGTAATAATGATTTATGCTGTATAGGCCGTTTACAATCACTTTCATTATTATTCTAAAGGAACGTAATTCGCAGACATCTCCCGTATTTTAATTAAAAAATTGTATCGGAGCAACGCTTAGGAATATCTGCTTATGAAAAATGATCCTTGTGCTACTTTCACAAAAATTTGTCAAATTCGCGCACGTAAGTAACCACCTGGCCATCCGCGGAAGCTCTGGCGAGCATGAGCGCGCAACACGCTGGAAAGTTTCCACGCGCTATCGCATTTAACCGCGTGCGACTTGGCACTGTCTCTATTTCTTTTTTCCCTTACCTTCTCTGCTTCCATTTCGCACTCTCTCCGTCACCCACCGACGCACGCGCGCGCGCGCAAGCACGTGTAGCGCTTGTGAGTTTAAACGAGCCGACGATGCCCGACAGATTGCGGGCGGATGACAAATAAAGAACGACGTGGTCGTGTCGGGGTCGGCTCATACGCGAAGAACAATTAGTGCGAACGACTCGCCCGCTACGTGTACGACGAGTGAAGGAGGACAACGAAGAGGAAAAGGTGGAAGGTGCGCGACAAGGAGGTTTTGAAGGAATGGCGAGGCGCGAGAAGGGAAAAAGCGACAGACAGTGACTTGCTGTGCTGGGAGATGGAACGAGAGAAAGAGGAAAAAGGAAGGAGAAGGACGAGGCTGCGGGGAGTACGGGATAAGGAGGAGTGGAAGTGAGATACGTGGGTCGAGCAGAGGTCAGAGTCAGACCACGGCGAGTCACCTGCGGTGTGACCGATGTGAGCCGCCAGCGAACGCGAACGCGCTCGCTATCATCTCACCGAGTCCCTGGCCTTCTTCGTCATCATGCCTAATGCTAACTGCTGCTGGTGTACAGTCACTTGGAGAAGTACGAATGCTACAGTCTACTCCACTTGTGGCTGTACTGCTCACACGCACACCGTCGGAGGGCGACTATTCGAAACAATCGAACCGAACGAATGAAACGAAACGAAACAAAAAAGATAAGAAAATAGAGAGATGAGAAAATAGAGGAACTGGTCATTGATACAATTTGAGTCTTCTATGGAACCAATATTTCGCGATTAACCGTCCGGTCAGTAACCAAAGATTTGCCATTCGTTCAATAACCGGGTACCCGGGTATGGAGATATCGAGTTCGATAATTAATAATTTTTATCGAATGCTTGAATTAATAAAATTCGGACGAAAAATTGGCGTCAAACTACTTCAACTTTTGGGATCCGGGTGGTTGTAGAATTTTTTTTAAGGAGACGTAGATAAATTTTATCGTGAAAACTGAAATGGATACCCGGATAGCCGGTTACTGACCGGACGGTTAAATAAATGCCATGCAGTTTGGTTATTATCAACATGGAACAGAGAACAATTTAACAAACGCTGTTTTTACCGTACGTCTTGCAGATTACGGAACTAAGAATGAGTTGTCGTGTTGATTTACCCCGAATAAAGTTTCACTGGAAAGCTTAACAACTTTTAGCGTTTATGCGATATTGTAGAAATCCTACGTAAATCCATCTACCGTAGATCGAAAGTGCAATCCGACATGCTAGAATTTATTCTACTTTTAATCTCTTCGTTTTTCGCTCCCTACTTCAATTACGAGGAGGAAACTGAAATTATGTTGAGGCCGCTACAACCGTGCTACGTTAAAAGTCACATTTAATTGATGCATCAGAAATGAGAAATCATTTGCTCGAACTGAAGCACGAAATAATCAGTCCAAGGCACGATACCTGAATTGTCGAAGACTCATGAAGATCTTTTTTCGACGTTAATCATTGCGACCAACGAATGATCGATGCAGAAGCCACACGATCCATCCTCCTATATATGGATACACATTATGCTAGAGTTCAGATAAGCTACTACGGATACCAAAATGAAAATGACATCCATGATTTGGTTCGTCCATATATCATGAGACCGAGTTCATCACGATTTACTATCAATTTCTTCGTCCGACAAATTGAATTTAGTGACCCGTGGACGGACACTCGGTGGTAGCGTACAACCATACAATATTACATTACCGTATAGCGACAACATCATGGCACCCTTTGACATTTTCTATCCACCTACCTGTGATATTGACATTAATACAAAGTGCACACTATGATCTTTATGCGGTAGGCTGGCTCGGCCCACGACTCCTTGCTCTCCCTATCTTCGATATTTGCTTTTTAACGTAGCGAACGTTAAAAATGTCTGTTGTGAAAAGCCATTTTCGAATCGTTGGACGTTCTTATACATATTAGGTGCATAGAAACCTTTCTTTATGCAGTGCGACAAGTAGAAACTTTTGATTCGATCGAAGTGAATTTTAATTCCTCTAAAAAAATTCTTATTGAATAAATTACGAGTGTACTCATTTATTGGCAGAGAGAAATGTAATTCTAAATTCTAGGCGATAGATCGTGAAATTTTCAAGTCCGATGAATTCCAATTCTCTCCAATGTCCAACGTGGACAGAGTCGCAGAGAAAATATGGATTACGATCGTCCCGACTTAGCGTATCTTTGAGTCGACTGAATCGATCGATATCACGTTCGTGGCGTAAATCGTTTTACTTCTGATTCTACGAGTAAACGCGTCCGATCGTGCATGAGTGATCGATCGTCGATGAACGATAGTCAGGAGACGCGATGACTTTTAGTCACCGTGAATTATTATTGGAGTTAATGATGCCGCGTGCAACCGCGTTAGCCGATACTGCGAGGAAGAGTGCGTGGCTCTACGCTTACGGTCATCCGTACAGTCGAGTGTGATGAATTACTCGTTGAGTGTCATCGAAGAAACGGTTTTGTGACCGCTGCCTGCTTTAGGCTGCCATGAACATGGCTATGATACAAAGTTCTTAGATACTCGTTTTCACTTGTGCTTTTCAATTTTTCCCTCGGGAGAATTGATAAGCCGCGAATTTACCGATTAGTAAGGTGCAATCAATGCGCGATAAGTGACAGATTTAATGAAGTCTGTTTAAATCTGTAAATGTGAGTTCATTGCAAAATGTGACTGTGGTTTGACAGTCCACACGAGATTGCACGAAACTTATCTGGGTATAAACATAAGGCATAGTGCAACGTTCCTAGTGCGTTCGACACAAATGATAAATTACACGTATGCGTCAACTAGAACCTGTTATCTCTGTTTGACCTCCACTTTTCGCGATTATAGTCACGGGTACTTTGCTCCTTTCTAAATTATTAGAAGTTTCTCAACAACACCGTAGATGTTGATCTCTTCTTCCTCCGTGCGTGCCGAATGGGTCACCTCTTACCCTCTCCCTCTTCACCACTCTTCGTTATCTCCCTCCCACAACTCACCGCGCAATTCTTGGCGCACTCCTTATCCATGATCACCTGTACCCTTTACTCGCATTCCAGAGTCTATAGAGATTGCGTTGCGCAGATCACTGCAGATCCACCTACCGATACTGCCTACCTGCCTAATGTCACGGGCGTCGGGCCGATCAACCTTTAAATCCGGCTAATTCTGTTTCAACCCACAATCACTATCGCCTGCGCACAGCTGTTCTACGGAAACGCGCGACCCGCATTGTTCACACCGTACCCGCGTTCATATATCGAAACCATTCAGAATCTATAGTAAATAACAAAGATCTCTGGGTAAGATAGACTCGTGGAGAAGCCCATTCTAAATCCTTCCTTCGACCGAGAACTAACAAGGGAGCCTTAGAAGGTATCCGCTTCCGATTTCCTTGGTTTTGAAAGATGTTAAGCACAAAAATCTAAGAGATCCGAATTTTTGTATACGTGCTACTTTTGAGTTGTAGGGGGTGAAAGAAGTCCTCGAAGTTCAAGCCGAAATGTGCTATTTCGGAAACTATAGTAAATAGAGCAAATTTTTCGGTGGTTGAAATTTATGAATTTCTTCAAATATTTACATGGTATCGATAGACTTTGAAGAATGCAATTTATTTATAAGGAAATAATTTGTAATAACATTGTTTGTAACAACAATTTGTAGCGACAACTTTTAAATTTGAATACCCAGGCTGGAGATGCTTTAAAAGTGTGGATCATTTGCTATTTGTGAAAAGGGACCAGGAAGGCGATCTTGAGTGGGATAAAATGCACAGGTATTTTTATGAAAAATCAAGGAACATAGAAAAGTTAGTTGATCGAATACGAAAGAACGTAGCTGATTCATAATCCTGTGTCACCGCGGCCATATATTAAAGAAATGATTTAAAGTGAGTGTAAGTAATTGGAAAATGTACTGATATCTCAAATTCAAGTTAAATGATTTGTACAATGTATAAACTTCCAATTACTTTCCTCGAATCTTCGACGTATGCCTGGTAGAAAAATACTTGAAGGCCAAAGAAAGACCTCCCTAACAAGGGACGGAAAATATAAAGATCGAGAAACGAGGAGGATCCAGATGTGGCCCGCTGATGCGTGGTATATATTTAATGAAAAGGGAAAGTAAAAATTTTATACGGAATTTTGTGGAATCGCCGGGAACGGCTCCGAAGTGCGAGGAGCCAAGAAACTGCCGGTTAAAGATAACGGTGAGTGAATAGGACGGTGAAAGAGAGGAGAAAAAAGGTCACTGAGGACTGCTAATAAGTTAAAGAATTCGTAGCGCGTTCTTACAGTGACTTGCCTCCGTATTATCCGTAATTACCTCATCTTTCTCTCAGTGGCAACAAATGGTTACACGTACGAATAATCGAAAGGTTCTAATAAGCGAGCTTTAACGGTGAAACTGGTCACTCACGGGTATACTTCCGTGCTGTTCAACAAACTTGCTTGAAACTATTGCGTACTTCATGAATCATTATTGTGTTCGAGAAGTAGAAGCGTTGGGTCAGTACTTTGACAATTAATTACAAGTAAAATACTGATTACACGCTTCCACTTTAAACTATTACATCAACTCCACGGATGAGGGGGAATTCTATTGTAGGCGAAGAATCGTGTATTAGTCCTTTTACTTAGGTCAATCAAAGACTTTACGTGCATTACCAGGTAACGGTCTAACGCGATACTAATTTCAAATGACGATAACTTCGTAAATAATGAAGCTAACAATGTGTTTAAAAAATGCTAAGAAAGGCTGAAACCTCCACTTAGAGAATCGGTTTATTTCAATGAAGAGAGATAAATTCATTTAAAATGGCAGATGACAAAAGAAGAGTACGCAAAATTAAAAAATATTGGTCGAATTTATCATGTCACATAACGAGAGTCAAGTGTCATAACTGAATGGGGATAAAAAGCGTTTGATGGTATAGAGTTTCCTCTTTAAAACGATTTTTTGAAAGTTCCAATATGATGATTTTTCGCCGAGTTATTCGCATTTGAAGGAAAAAGGAGCCTTTTTCTTCCAATGCAAATAAGTCGGCGAAAAATCGTCATATTGGAATTTTCCACAAATGATTTTAAAGAAGAATCTCTGCACTATTATGTGCATTTTATCCCATTCGTATCACTTTTCCCCCCTGAGTGTATTTCGAAAAACGAATAAAAAGGGAATATGCCCTTTCGAAAAACTCGTTTTCTATACCTCCACCATCATCTTGCTAATCAAACTGGTAGTCGGCATCGTGAATGTCGGTGCGTGTAAAAAGATGCTCGTCTGGATTGGAGCTAGAATCGGCGTCAGGCACTGGCAGAAAGCCGACGTGTGTGAAAGCAGCCTTGAGCTATGAAACTTTGCATTTGGAAAATAAGTAAATGCCTATTTTTCAACGTACGTCTTTCATTGTTCTTTCAGTTCCCATAAACGAAAGTAGTTTGCGGCTACTGTTATCCCGACCTAACCTTCTTTTCTTAATCTGACGACTACAATTAAAAATAATAGACCATTTTTAGTAGATTAATTATAGAGAAGAATAATGAAATCTAATGTTACGCACAATGAGCATTTCCAGTTGCACAAGGCTTTCACAAGTGATTACGATCGTGAAAATATTCCAGAAGGAATTGATCTGGAAATCCGGGGTGGCATGTTAGCGTGTATTGCGTTGGTAGCCGTGGCATGAGACGTTACCTTCCTCTTTCACGATGGGAAGAGGGGAAGAAAGTTGCAGCACGCGCGCAGGCTTCTCCAATCGGTCTTCACGCGTGTCGTCGAATATGTCATCTTCTTTTCCCAGTCTCGTTCTCTTTATTTTACGCTTTTCTAGACTTTTACCACGAATAAGCGAGGAAAAATTGTTTAGTGAACACTTACGTGATGCTTAGCTGGTTTGAGCGTACGATGACAGATAAATATGCAGATACGCGGATAAATACTATTATTTATGGACCGAGGTGGGTAGACGCGTTTCTTCGAGACAGAGATCGAGTTGCGATTATGAGTACGATGGGACAGTTTTTATTTTTGCTTATTTGTACTGGTCACGAACGGCGTATTACGAAGAAAAAGACAATTCAACGATGAATTGGACTGCGGAACTACAGGGGAAGATTCTGCAAAGATGGAAAGTAGCTGGCGCAGAATAGGTCTGTACACGCACAAGAAGAAACGAAATAATGGATAGGTACAGTACGATGTATCCTTCCGTTCGACCCAAAAATAAGTGCATTTATTTTACTTGTAGCGCACAGTCAATACATAAATTGTTTTTATATGCATCCGTGCCTTGAAAACACACCTTATCGCGTATAAAAAAGTCGGTCTCAATATCATCTAAACAGAGATTTAGCCATTTATTTTAAAAAAGTTATTTATTCTTGTTACGGTTTTAACACTATTTCTACCAAAGGTGTCAATAGACACCTTCTCAAATTGTATCTTAAACTTATTTTCCAAGTTGAATCATTTTTTCCTCAATCACTCCTTTCACTATTCGTATCTTAGTTGTTAAATTAATTTAAAGGTATCGTTTTGCTGAAGCTCATCCTGGACACAAAAAGACGCCTCTTGGACGAAATAGGTATATACAAAATCCCGGTAGAAATAGTGTTAAATATGTAGCAAGGAATACTTGCCACGTTCCGAGTAAACATATGTTTAGGAACTTTTAGCTTTCTTTGGTTTATTCTCATAGTCTCGTGGTCATGTGCGTTCTGATGTTTGTTTTATGGCCCATGCTTTGATAGCCGTAGATAAAATTGACTCGACACGTCTCGTGTTATCTCCCGCGAGATAAGGCTGACTTGGTGCAAAATGCGTATCCCTGAGGTCTGTCAGGTTTGCAAGTTCCATTGCGTACACACTTTCTTTTACATGCCTTTGTAAAAAGTAGTCCAACGAAAGATCTGATAATTTGGCGAGCTACTCTGTTTCTCTCTGGCTTTCTGTACATCAATTTAGAATAGTATTATCTTAAGATTGACGAAAGGTAGACTAAGCGATACATCCTGAAAAATAGTAATACGGTCGGTACTGCAATTTCTAAAGCTCATAACACAGTAAATTTTTAACAAAAATAGATTATTAACACGTTCATGCCGGCGCGTAGCACCGGTGGCTCGTGGTCGACCTGCTATCGGGCGGCGGTAGTTCACCCTCGAGTCTTTCATCGGGTGGCATGTACGACGCGCCGTCGGATGAAGTAAAGCATGTATACGCGCGTCACCAAAAGCGAAAAACAGAAAAAGCAGCGCCAGCGTGAACGTGCAAAGCAGTATTTTCAAATGTTTCGTCATCAACTTTAATACTGCCTGCTAAACAATAGAATGCTCCATTAACAAAAAAAACAGAAATACGTTGATGTGATCTTCTCTGCCTCAGTTAAGCCTAATGAATATGGCCATTCCATAGAACTTTTATAATGTGAAAACTTTTCGTCGGACACATCTTTTATAGAAAAATGTCTCCTTTCAAAAATTTGACTGTTTCCAGACTCCTCTAACACGCTGCATAATGAATGTGTAAATTCGCGAACACGGTCACATTACTTGAACTTACATGGTGGCGAGTTGTTCGTGAACTGTTGCACGATGTTTAAGGCGATTCTTAAGGTGGTGACAGACTGAGTGAACAATCGTTGGCGAATTGTTCGCGAACTGTTCACGGTAGAAAGACATGGGCAGAGAAGGAGAGGGAGAAGGAGAAAGGAAAAAATGCAGTTTGATAGAATAGCCTTCCTCTCTTTCTCTCACTCTCTCTCTGCTTCTCTTCATCTTTCCTTGTTCATTCGCCTATAACGCCCGTGAGGCGAACGAAAGTTCACTGAATAATTAAATTCTCATTGGAAGTGAGACACGTGTATCCGATGCGGTAGTCATGTCATTTGCAACCTCGAGATCGTTGATATCGTACACGCTCTCGCACAGCCACTAACAAGTAAGCGAAATCATCGCAGTCGACCTTCGCGAACACGAGGTCGTCTCGCTGAACCGGTGTCAATCGACGCGCACTTCTTCCAATTGTTCCTCGGAAGATGACATTAACGATATTTCTTTTAAACGTACGAGCTCTTCGAAAGTAGAGTAAATCCGATTTTCAAAAACATTCGACTGATGTACGTCAAACAGCAGTAGCATAAATTAGGTATCCATTTAATTGCGAGTTAATTCGTCGCTTACAAATAACAGCAACTGTACTCGTTGATTTACGTATATGTAGTACAATGCCCGCGAAGGTATTGAATTCTCCGAGTAGAAATATCCGACGAAAACGAAAGGACGACTCGTGTCGATCAGCCGGGAACGGAATTCCATCGGATAACACCGCTGCGAAGGGAACGTGGTCGAGGCGACGCGACGGGGCAAAACAACAAGAAGGAGGAACATTCCGTCGTCGCGTAGCGGTTGAACAGCCGACTCTTTCGCGAAGGCGCTTAGTAGTTTAAAAGGAATTATCGCGACACGCCGGCGACGGGGAACGATTAATCGTCCCGCGCGGGTGCGAAGCTGTCTTTTCGTTCTCGCAAGCCACTTCTATCGCTCGTCTCTTCCCTACCCTAACCCAAGAACAGCAACATCAGTCCGAGTCTCGTACTGCTTCGCCGTTTCATCGTTTCTCGATGCACAGTTCCTTCGGACCGCTGCGGTACCACTGTGCCAGGAGGTTGCACGGAGGCTGATGAGGAAGAGAAGGAAGAGAGGAGGTAGAGGTGATGGTGAGGGGGGATGGAGGGATGGGGGGGGTGGAGAGAAGGGGGCTGCTGCCGATCGTGGAGGAGGGAAAGAGTTTACGTTCGCTTATCTCGTCACGACAATCTGCCGACAGATACACCGCGCGGCTTGACACGTAACAATGCATGCATGAATTAATAGCGGCCGCTGCCGTGCTCGTACTTCTCGTCGCTTACAGGGAGATTTACATCTTTATCGCGGCATGGGAGGTGTCGTTAATGTTACCATCGCCTTCCACCACCTGCATTTTTCTCCCCGCTCTATCTTTTTTCGCGCGCCACATCCTCTTCCTTGTCCCTCGCTATTTTCCTTCTCTTTTACCTTGCCAACTCTTCCCGTTCTCTTCGCTTTCTCGCCCTTTGCAAAATACACATTTGAATATGGTAAATTCGAAAGGTCGATTCAATCCTTGTTCAGGGTATGTATGTTGATTTTTCGACGGATCGTGAAGAGTGTCTCGATCTTTCCGTTGGAAAACCGACGAACATTGAAATACGATAAGGTGAAGGTTTCACCGCGCAGCCCTTAGACGAGCGGCGGAGATCACCGCTCAGTGGGTGAATTCACTTGCGCTTCCGCATCCATCCCAACAGAAGAAGAGACATTTTCGCAAACAGTGTCCTCCTTCTTTTCTTCTTCTTCCCTTCTCCCTTCCTCCTCTAAAGTATTGTGCAACTTTCCCAGAAACGAATGCGCTTAGAAACTCCACGATAGTCCGCGGTTCCGAGACGCCATTACGCGGCTTATTAAACGTAATTGCGATCCTGGGAGTCTCTCTGAGCGAGGTGGGAAGATCGGAGAAAAGAAGAGAAGAAAGGGTAAGGAAGGTGCGAGAGAAGAAAGAAGGATAGGGAATGGAAGAAGGGAATGGAACGGTGGTTCGACATGGAAGTGTACATTACATTGTCACAATTTTCAGCTTAAGACTCTACAGCTTGGTTATTAGTATTCTCACATGTCTGTTGAAGTTCAAAGGTGTATCTACTTGTTCTGCAGAGTCGTTTCTTTACACCGGGTGTCCCATTTAACGGTCGCTGCGACTTTTTAAGGACTTTCATCGGTCTTTCTCGGTAGCTACAAAACATAATAACAAAAATTGTCCCGACTTTCCCTTTTTAAGGCGAAATTAAAGTTACTTCAGTTATAATGAACAGGTCCATTAGTATTTTTTTATGTAATAACGTAGACATAGTTGTAACAAATTGAACGAGTACAAATATTGGTACCGTAGGTTATATCAAATGTCAATTAATTTCTTTTTTATTAAAGCGGCCGTAACTACTGACGGCCAATAGAAGGAAAAGGACAGAGAGAACCGAGTACGCACTGCCTAAGAAGATCGTTCTGTCTATTGTTCTCTTCAGTGGTTATGGCTTGCTAATAAAACGGTTATTAATTGTTGTTTAGTATAACTTAGGTAGCAACATTTACACTCGTTGAATTTTCTACAATTCTCTCTACGACATTCCATTAAAAAATATTGACGGTCCCAATCGTTCCGACCGAGGTGACTTTAATTTTGCATCAAAAAAGGAAAGTTAGGACAATTTTGATTAAAGTGTTTTGTAGTCACCGAGAGATCGTTCGATTTCTTCCTACAACTTTTCCTCGTCAAACCAACGAAAGTCCTTTAAAAATCGTGGCGCCCGTTAGAGGGGACACTGTAGATGCAACTTTGAACTTTAAGAGACGCGGCTTTTATTCTGAACACGGTTGTACAGCGAGGAGGAAGAGAATAGGCGGGAGAGGACGGAGGTTGAAACGCGACAGGTTAGAAGCTCTCGTAAATTCTGAGGAAGAAGAGAACGTGTGCGTGATCTTGAGCGATGCTCTCGTTCGATCGTTCGATCGTTCCCTGGGTCGATTGCTCGTTGTCGATTCGACGAACGACGGCGTAAGTCCAGCACTAACGAGAGCCCGCGATCGCGGGAATGCGATGAAATACACGATATTAAGGCAACGAACGAAGTCGCTTACGAGTTTTTCATACCACGCCGCGCCGGCGCCGAGAGGAAGAGGGAACAGTTCGTTAGACCAAAGATGATGAGCTTTTTAGAATGGCGGTTCAGTTCATATATTAATCTACAACGGGTAGAAGGATCGGGTTTTCCATCGCGACGCGATGCCTTAATTGAGACTCCTGCTATCAATGAAGGTGAACTTGTATAAGCTTGTAGAATTGTATCGATGAGTATGCGTGCACACGACGCGCGACGTGATGTTGCGTTCAAATTACCTTACCACTAGAGCTATCAAACCTGTCAAAATGAGTGGTCAACAAAAGAAGTTTTTATATGAAATAAAATCGGTAGTTCTAGTGATAAACTAAACGCTGGAGAGAGATGTCACAATGAGTGATCGACAAGCGGATCTCTCGTATGCTATTGCGCGATGATGTTTTACGTAGTAGTTTTAGTGAGTGCTATAAGATTTATACCGCAAAATCCGGTGATTCGTATCGTTGCGAATAATAATGATGGGATGTGCCATTGCTTTGCTATTAGCGCCGACAAGGAGGATAAAATTAAGCTGGATAAAAGGATCGAGAACACGTAAGAGTGTGTTATTTTTTGGTCGATTGCGATGGATACGTAAAAATACCGTAAAAAGGGAGAGCGAAATACGAGACAGGAGGAGGAGGAGGAGGAGGATGAGGAGAGAGAGAGAGACAGACAGACAGACAGAGAGAGGAACGAAGAGCGTGAGCGGAGATTAAGAGAGGGAGAGAGAAAAAGTTAAGATCTAGTAAATCTGAATTACAAAAAGGAGATGTATCGCTTAACGGTACCGGAGACATCGCCTAGTTATGCTTCCATCCGTGAAGTTATTCCACGACGTCCGGTGGGTACGATGAGTTGCTGTACGTGTGCGTGCGTACCAATTTTGTGGCTTGCCATATGACGCGTTCGAATAAAGTAGATGGGTGGTCACGAAAAGTAGCACGTATTGAATTTGTCCACGCATGGTCCTCATTGGAAAATTCCTATTAGCATGCGTAAATAAATTATAACCGTTAATGAGAATTTAATTAATTGACTATCGTGTTAGGGCGTTCGTCGATATTCAGTAAAATTGATTCATTCAACGCTCGCGGCTGGAAGCGAGCGAAGAAAAATCGAGGATCCTGTGCTCATCGGATACAATTCTCTACAAATTTCACGCGTTCCCGATTTTGCGAGCGTATGCACGGAAAGGTGAACGGTTTCATAAATCTGTCGGACCTACGTGTCCTTAGGCGATGCACCTTCGCGAGAGTATGTGCCTTCTTTCGCGGAGATTTCCGCGTGAACGAGCACGCCGAAAGGTTGAGAATTCCTCGCGGTATCATCGAACCCTCCTTGCATTCACGCGCTTTCCAGAAAGCTGCGACTACAAAATGATATTTCATCGACAACTCTTTCGAATGTCCCATGATCATAGTGTCGCGAGAGTTTGATGCATGCCGTGCGATGTCTTAATAAAGAATTAGTTATTTGGTAATATTTCGAATAAGCCATCCCGGAAAGATCTCTATCAATGAATGTAGTAAAAGTGTGCCTCCTGTTAGTAATTACGCATCGGTATTAAATTTGATCTTGGAAATGCCTGTCCGTTTAGTCTTCGGAGAATTAATTTCGTAAATGGTCAGAAAACACTTCACAGATGTCACATAAAAGCGAAAAATAAGAGTGTGTCGATAATCCGATCCTACCACAGGCTGTTAAAGGTCTGATTTTCGCCCCGAGCAAACCAATAGCAAATTAGCTTCTCAGTCGCTATTCGTCGTGAAGCACGTAGACGCGGTTCGTAGTATAACCAGGCCATCGTCGGCCTCGTAAATCTGAGAGAAGAGGAGAGGGGTGGAAGAGAATGAGAGGAAGGGGAAGAAAAGAGTGGGAGGAGCGCGTGTACAAACCACGGCACATATCAACTGCCTACGAGTTGACCTCACCTCGGCGCGCGCGTCGCCGTCGCGTCTCAGCGCTAATGATTTCATGGATTCATCCTCCGGGATCTCTTGTCTATTAAGAAATTCATGAGGGTCGTTCGACGTGCGACGGTGACGACGTTGACGCTGATCTCCACATCCATCGCGGCTCACCTCTGCTTTTTTTAAAATGAAAAGGAGGAGGAGTCTAAGAAAAACCCCACCGAGCAGAGGAGGATGCCGCATGCGAGCTAGTAACATTCTTGGTCCAACGCAACGTTCCAATTTCTTTTTCGAACAAAAACGCCGAGACACTTCTTTCTCTGTTCTGCCCTCTCGGTAAGTAGGTAAGCGTTACTTTTGCAAGAAAGTCAATCGAGACTGCGTTATTAGGGCTTCGATATCCGTTATATTTGGCTTTCTTCATTTTCTTCGCAAAGTGAAGAAAAAATTGCTTGGACGCGATTGCGAGACGCGAAGCAGAGAAACCACTTTGCTCGTTGACGCGCTGGCTCGTTGGCGCGCGCGTCTTGCGGTCACGTGGGCAGGAGACACAATGTAGGGTGCGGCCTCACCTCCGACACCACGAGGTCACGACCTATTCCCCATGCTGGTACCTACGATAGTTCGTACGATGGTGCCTACGGTGCTGATAGCCCGGGCCTGCCCGCGCTCCTTTTAGATACCCTCCGCGCAAGGCTTCGCACGGTTTTGTACGATGCGGCCCACGTGCAACGCCAACACTCTCTGCCAAAGCTACGCGCAGGCCAAAGCTCGTTGGAATTTCAGTGCTACGCGGAAATACGGCGAGTAGGCCAGCTCGAGAATGCCAATATAAAATTAATCTTATCCTCCATTCTTCGGGTTCGTGTAAAGAAGGAATTTCTCTTACAAACATGCGTGCGATTCTAGACAATTCTTTATCCGCCTTTACAATCGGTTCGTGGCAGCTTTGTTTGTCTATCGTCGAGTTTGAATTATTCATTTATTACGACATAACTCATAAGCCTAATGTCGATGATAGGCTCGAGGTTAGTATTTCTAGTAGATAGAAGTGTCCCTATATTTTTTACATAGTTCAGGATGTGCGATCGGATTTACGATTCCGTAAGTGGTATGGCGTGGAAGTTTCCAAGACAACGGCTAATACGTAGGCGTGTTTTCCCTTTGAGAGTGGTACCGGATAATGGTGTTAGTTCAGCTGACTATAGAGAATTCGACTAGCAAGGTCTACGAACGAAAGAGAAGCTTACTCTTGGTAACGAAGAGTGGTTAGATAGAAGAGATAAGGTAGAGAAGATTCTCTGTTGTCGAAGAGTTTTCTAATAATCATTAAGTAGCAGAGAAACTGAAAGTAATTTCAAATTGTCACGTGAACTGACGATGAAAACAAGAAGTATGCAGTTTTAACTGGGACGGTGTCGGCGTCGCGCCTGTGTCATCGCGGAGAAGAGGAGCGGAAGGTGAGCGCTGAGAAAATTTCCGCTTACCCATTGAAATTTAATTCTTTTTCTAGACTTTATTCGGTGCCGCGTACACCTTCTTCCGGCAAACCCTTCATCGTCGATCGATTCGAAATAGGCGTGCGTGTAAACCGTCGTGCTGCCAGTTAACATCTTCTTTTATTTCATCGAAGAAAGTACGCTTTATCGATCCGCAGCTAACGAGAATTATCCCTCGAAGGTACGGAAGCACGGAGGCATCAGAGCGATCGCCGCGATCCACCTTGTAGGTGATAAATCGGTGGACGTTCGAATCTGTGGCGCACAAGGTCGCGCGCGGTCACTCGTCGACTGTCAACTTTCTCCGTAGGAAGTGAGCATTCTCCGCTCCGTGCACATACCGAGTAGGTCTACATGCGGGAGTAACTCCACCTAGAGAGCCGCTGGAGAACGTTCCATGGTCTTTCCCGACCCGCCTTTTTCTACTGTTTCTCAAGATAACTGGATATCGTTCGCTTTAAGTGAGTACATATACCGTTCCTTCGCTAAACAATCAAATTCATGGAAACCGCGAATACACGAATTGTACGCTCGATAAAGCAAGGAGAATTTGCAAATTGGCGAACACAAATTGGGAAATTCTGGAAGCTACTACGTGTTTTTACGCTGTAGTATATGCTTGTTACGTTCTAACTGATGTAATGTCACACAACATTGTTTATTTAATGATCACGAATGACTGAGGAAGAAAATCTTTTTATTTAAGAGGTATTTTTGACGATGGATGGAGGGATTGTGCTCTAAAAAGCACTTATCTCCGATGAGGCTAAATTTTTAAGGAAAGCTTTTCCTTAACTCATAAATAAAAACCCTCAAAGGATTTTTACCTAGGATCTTTATCTCTCAAGCTTTCACCTATTCCTCCCCTGTATCTTCGAAAATATTGACTTCAGAGAAAAAGGTTCCAAACTATAATTGAAGCTCCTGAAAAACTCTATAAGAAAGACCCTATGCAATTTTAACATAAACACAAGCCTATAGCTAAAAATTTGAAAAATATATATTTCCACCTAAAATAGGAAGTAAACATCCTAAACAAGAAAACGAATTTTATTGTTTACGGCGTGTGTACACGGCAACCGCACGAAAATAAAGATTTTAATTGACGTGTATGCAGTTAACTGCTTAAAGACTGCTTTGCACGCAATTTTGGAAAATGTAATGCACTAATGTTATTTCCGAGTTTCTTCTCGACCTTCCTTGCAACGAGCCTACATGTGATATATCATGCCTAGATCCATTCCGAGGTCGTTTCATCTTGTACTACGTCGTTGATAGCTTTATGCAATTTTTTTAAATGTACATTTTTTGCTATACCTAAGCGCATTTTGCGCATTGTGCTGGTTTGGGCGCGCTTTTTTACCTACATTTTGGGCAAAAATAGCTTCACTATTAATGCTGTGCCTTCTCGGAGGATTTTTAAATGTAAGTCAGCCAAGGTGTAGAATTCTGATACGGACGGGATAGAAGCGCGCCGTTATGTTTGCCAGAATAGCATGACAATATTTTCGTCTGCGCCCGTCTATGGCACGCGCACGACAGCGAACGGCGACGCGCGTTCACTTCGGTCGCCACGCTTTCGCGCCTCTGGAAAGCCGATATCGATCTTCCCTCGCAAAAGAAACTCTGGGAACTGCGGAAGGAACACAGCCGGGAGACGCCCGTCTCCGGTCGGCACGAAAATGTAGAAAAACCTGTGGAATTCTTGGACCTGGGGAAACGAACGGATCTATACGAATGCAGCGCGCGCGCGGTGACGGCCTTTCTTTCTACAATGGCATTCTTTCCCACGAGGGTATTACCTTCTTCTCGCAAAACCACTTAATTAGGTAATACTTACGTCCGTTTGTCCTCGACTTTGGCGCCGGGCCGTCACTCTCCAAACATAATTTTAGCTACTTAGCGTTTTTTCTATGTTTGAGGGTCATTCCAAAATAAAGTTTCGCCCCGCTCGAAAAACTAGTAATATGAATATTGTAAAATCATGAAATTTTATTTCAACACTTACATCTAGTAACTATTTTCGCCGTTTCGTTGAATGAATTTTTCATAGCGAGAATAGAAATTTCGGATGCCCTCGGCATCCCACTTCATGACCAAGCGCTTTATGAGTATATAAGTATATACTCATATGGACATAATGTTCAATATTTGATTTACCTACATGCCGTAAATCTACGTAATCTTTACGATTGCCTATACATAACCCGCATTACGTATACTCTAGCTCGTGAAAGTTCAGGCACTTAGATAACACAAGAATCTAAAACAAAATTAAGCGAAACATATAATAATTTCTATATCCTAGTAATAATTTCGATAAAATTTGTATTAATGCGGAACTAATATATGCAAAGTAAGGATTATTTTTAACCGACTTCGAAAAGAAGGAGGTTCTCAATTCGACTCGTATATTTTTTTCAGGTATGTTCGCTCATAACTTTTTACCAGGTCGATTAAAAATTATAAAGTACAACGTAAATCTTCCGTTGCTCACAATATTCACTCTTTATGGCGCACTTATATGCATACATGTGTATGTCACAAGAAGCCTGAGTATTTTATACCAAAAGTAGTAATTGGAAGTTTAATCGAAAAAATGTCAGTGAGGTTCAACCCGCTCCAACGACTTACTTACTTAAGCACAAATTTTATGGAATTGTTAGTAAATTGACTTTTACTTTCCTTGTACTTCACTCACGAAAATTTGTGTTCTTAGAAAATATCAACTTATTAAAATTGCATCTTTAGTAGAATTGTGTTTTAGTCTTATATTACCTAATTGTAAGTGAGACGAAGTTCTCCAAGCGGTAGTTGTACCTACAATATACAATACGTGTGCGTATTAGTGACGCGCGCGCGCACATATGTATGTGTATATAGATCTGTTTTGTGTTCGCGAGGAAGCGAGAGGAGAGGAATATACGTGCCCGGAGATACATATGCAACAGTGCGAGATTAGCCCGACTCGCGCAAACGTGCCTGAGGACGTGCGAGTATGCCAGTCCTTGCACGATGGCGGCACGTCGCAAAAGTCAGAGGTGACGTGTCACCGAAGGTGACGACGATTCCACAGTTTCTGTTGTGCAATGTACGGCAAAACAACGGACAGTGACTCGTGAGCGCATGCAAATGGAGTAGGTTCGCGCTCTTTGACAAATATAACGATCCTTCCAAGAATATTTTTTTTCTTCCAGTCTATTTCCTGCTGTTATGATTAAGCCAACTGACAGATAACAGACGGGAATGAAAGCTGGTAGGTACGGACAGGAATATCGTGAAACAGTGTGAAAGAAAATCTGACGTCCCGTCTTACGTGGAATGCGGAGCCATTACACTATCGTAATGTTCCACGTCATAGTCTGCATAATATCAAATGATTTCTTTATCGATGTAATGTCAGTTTAATCGTAAAGACCAATATAATTTTCTTTGACGTAAGAAGCATGCTTTCTGGTCGGAAACTCGTTGAGAAATGTGAAGTTATAATGAAGCGATGTGGAATTCTTTCTTCCTTTTGTTGAACGTAGTGCTTTATTTATTTTATAAAGGGATAACAGTCGGGAACAGTGGGGAAGAAAAAAAGTTCAGTCGCTAACGATTAAAAATTCCATCGGTAACTACAAAACAGATCAAAGTTTGTGATAGACTTGTAGCAGTCTTTGAACTGATTATGAAATTTCCAAAGTCGCTGGGGTGCACTTGGGAAGCGTGTCACGATTATTCAATTTCTTCACTCGGTGCCTCGAGTAAGCTGTTGCGGCAACGGAAATCTCAAAATGTTAACTGATGGAGGATCGAGGCTTTTCCTATAGATTCACGTTTTGCCGATTTAAACAAAACGCAATCAGTCCCCTTAGAACTGAAGAAATGTTGACGACACCGGCCGGCCGACGTTTGCGAAAAGTCTGCGGATAAATCGAGCCCATTCTCGGCAACTTTTAGAGGCTGTAAAAGTGAAATGGAAATTGCCGATCAGTAGTTGATTAAGATTCCTGGTGATGTTATCTGTTAGTAGCAAAGCGAGCGGATGTCGCTGATTGGCATTTCACTATTAGAGATGAAACGACGCGAAACGTGCGAGTGATCGCCGAGAGGACACAGATCAGCGGAATCGTAAGGTCTATCGGCACATTGCTCGATCACCGGCCAAACATATCCCGATGGTTTATCGATCCTAACGAGCAAGCAGCTAGGAATCGAGTTATCATTGGATATTTCTTATTAGCGATCAGTGCGATGATGATTAAGAATGCTTGCACTTCCAGTTTTCGAGAGACATCTACGTGCATACATATTCTCGGAGCAATTACCCTTATCTTCCATTCTCTGTGATAACGATTTATCGTTGACCAGACGTAAAGAAAAGCAGAGAAATCTTTAGCGAGAGATCAAATTCAATCAACAGTTTACGCAGTTCGAATAAATCGCTTTAAACACAAGTACTAGCGTCGCAGGTTAATGAGAAAACTATTCCATAAATTATATATAAAATAAAAGCAATAAGAGAAAAGTGGGATTGTATCTGCGGATTGTATGCGTCGGCCGTTTGCACCCGAATTTACACGACTGATAGACCGGTAGGGTACACACTCGGTCAGATAATGAAAAACAGTAGTAGAAGAATGACTGTACCAAGCTCATTGAAGTGTGTTTCCGAATGTTCTTCAAGAGAGGATTGTGGAACTGGGTGATAGCATGTACCTGGCGCGCCTTCTCCAAACTAGCCCCATTCTAAACGAATAGAGTTCACCTAAGAGTTGAGAGCCCCTGATCCCGCATAGAACGGACGGACGAGGCGGACCGGTTCAGGTCACGGAGGCTCCTCACGGGTCGTGTCCTCCGCGAGCTACGAATCAACGCGCCCTCCCTCTTTCTCCTTCGAACCCGGTCCTCCTCCCTTCGCGTGACACACACTCCGTGCGTGCGCCTTAAGACGACTTAAGGCCCCTTCGGAGAAGATTGAAAAACGACACGTGAGACGCGGAGAGCCCGGATAGGACCGAGGCGTATCCGGAGAGAGAAAAGACTTCTCCCCCTCCCCTTCTCTCTCTCTCTCTCTCTCTATCTATCTATCTATCTATCTATCTATCTATCTATCTATCTTATCCATCTGTCTTTCTCTCTCTCCCTCTCTCTTCAATCGATCCAGAGAGAAGCAGCCTGCGAAGGCATGCAGGTACACGACGTCGCACCGATATCGTCGATCGATGTCGCCCGTGATACTCTTCCCCCTTGGCACGCTCGCCGCTCAAGGTGGGAGAGGACGGTAAGGACGCACCGGTGAGATTCCAGGTTGGCGATCTTGGCGACGGTGTAGTAGATGTAGTAGGTGACGCTAGACGGGGCCGATCCTCCGTCGTGATCCGCATCCCTTCCCATAAAGCGACACACGAACCGCGAGGGACGCCTTGTAAAGTGATATTAAGGGATTAGTGTCTTCTTGTGGCAAGATGTCGAAGAGGATTCGACGAGCCCGACCGGTTGGCGAAGCATGCGCTCGGTTAGAGGGGAGCGATCGTTGTGGGTCGAAGGGAACAGAGGGAGAGGTTAAGGGATGCGTGGTCTTGCTAGGTGTGTGGGAAGAGGTGCCGTAAGCTCGTAAATCTTTTCGGACTGGATCGAGGGAGGAACGGCGAGATCGCGTGTCACTCGGATATCTCCTTAGGCGTTAATGCCGTTGATCGAGGAAATGGAATGCGTAGATACTTATAGGGTGGTACCTTGCAATGAATGGTCCCGCTCGAGAGTGGATCGAAGCCACGAAGAAAGATACTTTCAACTTCTTCCAGAAACACGCAATTTTCCGGATCGGTGTTTCGCTGCAGTACGTGGCGGTAATTAGACTATTGGTCGTAGGTGCCGGACGCACCCTCGAAACGCTACCTTTTCGACCAAATGAAGCAACTATACATACAGGGAATAGAACCGTAATGTTTCGCGACAGCCATTTCCGTTGTGGTTGTACGTCAATCAACCTTCGCTTCAACCCTCCAATCTTGTCTTCCATTCTCTTCGAATACCCAAGGCATCCGGTATACGTTACTCCCTCCCAGACAATAGCCTTTCTCCCGTTCCACCCACTTTTATTATAGCCGCAAGTCAAAATAATCGAAGGACTATACCAATGGAAGGCACACCGCAGGCTTGCCTCTAACACGCCAGAGTCCTCTCCCATTTCGACTTTCGGACGGAAATTCCTCCGGTCTTCTGATCCACTCCAATTATTATTCACAAACGATTTTCGAATTTGCCCGACGTGCCATTCGGAGCACGCACGATCGTCGGGTCTCTTCGAGGAGCAAGATGAGTAGGAGAAGAAAAGGGCCGGAAAGAGAGAGAAAGCGAGAGAGAGAGAGAGAGAGAGAGAGAAATAGTGCGCGAGGTTGAAAGGAGGATATTACGAGCACTTTGGATGATCGTTAGCTTCGTAGCTCTTACGTTCGGTGCCCGGTGGGCAGGTTTACGTGCTCTCTACGGACGTACGACCTCCATCCCTCTTACTTCTCCTTCCTCTGCCTTTTCCCTCCTCCCTTCTCCACCGCGCGGTCCAGTTTCTCTTTCTTTTCGAGGGAGGTCGCGTAACCCCGAAAGCGTAAACGCGACCGCAGGCTGCCCAGTTGAAGCAGGGCGAAAAACGCAGGCGCGCACCTTCGACGTGTGCATCTCCGATGATCCATTCGAGCTCACTTTTCTCCACTGCCCTCCACTCTCATAAGCGTGAGTGTGTACGGTTCCCTCCGCGCCAATCGGTGATCGGGGACGCCTCGTAAGACGTTGGAATCGCCGCATGCGCTCGGTCGCACGCACAGACGGCTTCGTCCGCGCGATCTGACATCTCGTTCCAAGCGACAACGTTTCGATGCTTGCCTGGTTGCCAGCATTCGTACTTTTGTCCCCAATTATATGGCTGTACGATAAAAAATGCACAGGAGATGATTCATTAAAAAGAAGTGCCAATATTTCCTCACGATTACTCGGTGATCGTTCAAGGTTAATGACAGAGCTGCACGTGAACATTCAAAAATTGGGCCATTATTATTTAGTGGATTACTAAATGCATATGCCAATGTTTAGAATGTTCCTGCGGAAAGTTGTCTGCCGACCTCGCTGATAGTTGAAATTACTACGTCAATTTGGTACTCCTGTCTTTCTACTAAAATAAATCTGTTTCTTTTGTTCACATATTATTATGACAATATGTAATTGTAAAAGTGACGAAAGTTTATAGTGAAGCGCATTGCTCGAGAGGCCATAGATGGTTCCGCATGCCCATTTTGTACGAGCCTTTAAAGAATAAGTAGCATTTGCTCAAATGTTCCTATGACTTTTACCTGACTTTTGCAGTTCGATTGTACACATGTGTAAGCATATTTTTTTCTCTTTGCTTCCATTCAGGGTTGGTTCAATTCGCAATGAATTTCTCTATACCCTGAACTACGTAAAGTAAAATAAAAATCATGCAAAAAGAAAGAACTGAAGATCGTTCTTTGACATGTTGCCATTCGCGCTCAAGTAAAATTTCTCAATTTAATTTCGCTTATTAGGTCCTTTTTTTGTATTTTCAATGAACACGAAGCAGGTCGCGCTCACCAGCAAACGAGCAAAATGTTCTCGCGTCAACGTAGTGTATCCGCCTACTTGCGATTTGTCGTATGAAAATTTCGAAAACGTTTCTTGCTTACATTGATAAATATTAGTCAAGGGCAGTTGACTTAAAGGACGCTTTCCTTTGCGGGAAAACGATTCGCGTAGTGACAATGTGTCGGGCACACAGTCGCGGAATTATCTAACAATAAGGAAAAGGACGCGAGCGCGTGTGTCGAGCTTGCAATACCAAATGAAGCGACTCGCTCTCCGAGAGGGCAGGGGAGGGGGGAGGATTGGACTAGAACAGCGGGAGGAGGGAAAAGGTCTTTTGTTCGTGGTGCATTCCTCCACGAATCGCCGCGATCGCAGAGAGACGACAAGGAGAACGAGGGGAACCGGAGGACAAAGTTCATGTCCCGACGGCAAGCCGTGTCTAAGGTAATCGCCACGTGAACACGTGTTTATCGCGCGCCCTGTCCAACGTGTACGCGCTAGACCGTATGGGCACGTTACACGATATCCACTTCCGTGACACCGCACGTACGCGTAAGGTTCGGAGCCAGGCACGCTGATTCGTCCGAGTGTGCGGAAGGTAACTGTGACGAGTTGGAAAATATTTTGCGAACGCAAGAAGGAAATAGGAGGCAGGGATCGTTTCGCTCGAGCAATGAATAATCTCGTAAACTGGAACGATGGCACTTTACGCGGCTCCGCCGCATCTTTCCACCTTTTTATCTACCGCTATCAGATTTATCTGCACGGTAGATCTTCCTGGTAGGTTTATTCTAGAAATCGAAGTAGACTTTTCCTACGTCGAGGGAAATCCGTGAGAGTTTGGGAGAAAAAGACCGATCTCACGGCATCGCATCGTGAGTAACCAGACGAGCGTAACAAACTATTGACCCGTTGAAGCGTAAGGGGTGGGAAGAAGCGGAAGATGAGCGCGGAAATTTTCCGATTGCGAGAAATTGAGGCTGAACGATGAAATTGGTAAAGTCGAGCAATTGTAAAGTGCACCGCTCGTCAGACAACGAAAGATAATAAAACAATCCGATTGTCTTCGTTAACCCTTTTAGTGCCGGGCGAAAAACGGGTGCCTGTGCGAAAATAACCGGACGAATTGAACGAATTTACTAAGGTTTCGGAAAAAGTTTATAAAAACCAAATTCAAAATAATATTTACATAATTCAAAAAGTATTACATTCTCTCGCAATGAAATTAAACCATTTATAACGTTTTATAAATTTATTTTGAGATAGAGATCTCTCGTAGTGGGAATAGTAAAGCACTATTTGATGCGCAACGATATATCGTCGCTGGCACTTTTCGCAAATGTTGCGAACGACGATATATCGTCGTCCGGCAGTAAAAGGGTTAAGGTTTGAAAATTCTCTAATCCATTCATCACATTCTTTACCGGTTTGTATTTCTGCAATTTGTCGTACGAAGAAATCGGCAAAGAAAAACCGTAACGTCTTCGTTCGACAAACGCACCGTGTTTCAGTCTGCATCAGCAGAACGTACTTGGTTCCTTTCAGTCAGAACCAATCGGATCGTTTGATCGTCCGAGACGCGGTGAATTTTGCGTATATGCAACTCGGGATCAGGAGCTCCCCGCAAGAAATATCTCAGTCGATGTGCTACGAGCAATTAATAGATCGTTCACACCTCGCCCACGCTTTCGTTCCGTCGCGTTTCCACCTCACCTTTATTTCTCCGTTTCGCTTACTATTGGTCTCTCTTATACACGCGCACACACGCGCGCGCACACTCCTATCGTGTCTCTTCGTCTCTCTTTCTCGTTCGATCTCACCTCTCGTCCTTCCTATCCACTTGGTAAGAGCAACGGGGTTCGCTTCGACAATTAATCACCTCGTGGCGATCGCCGGCTGCCGGGGACCATTAACGAAGCTATCGTCTCCAGTTTCCTTTTACGCGGGAACGTTTCGTATATACATATATAGGTACTCCTGGCTCGCTCGTGGCGCACGTAGTCGCGGGGACAGGGGAGAATAAGCGAAAGAAGGAACCGGGAAGATGGAGAAAATGATTTCGTCGCTTCCCAAGGCATTCACATGCGTCTGATTAAGTTCTCCGATAGGTTCGGTTAAGCGATCACATTATACACATGTCCGTGGCCCGTTTAGATAGGGAGTTTAGCACGTTTAGAGGGGACGCGGGAAAACTATAAATGCTTCTGCCTGTGATACCACGCGAAGAGCCGTATGTATATCAAATTTGTCGCTTTGAGGGTCGCACGAGTAAACGCGAGGACAGACACGAACATCTTCCATGTGTTACAACGAGCATTCTATGGGGTCGGCATGGTGAGCGTATTACTTCAAGTTGTAATAAATGGTCAATGTATGATATTTTTTGTAATAAAAACCAGAGTAAAGAAAAGTTAACCCATTACGTCTCACGAGAACATATTAGAGTCGATTAGTTTTCCGCTCAGAAAAGTAATAAAATCACATCAGACTAGCAACAAAACTTCCCCACTGCTTCCCCACGTGAAAACCCCTGATCTTTCAGAATCTGAAATTATAATTGTTGAATTATAAGCTGGTAATTAAATATGGCAGCTCAAAGTTGACAGAAATTTTTTCATCTATGAGCTTTTTATCATGGACAACTTCGAAAAATAGCAAGAGTAGCGTAGCTCTGTGTATACACGTATACTAATAGAGATATTGACGGCACGCCAACATAATTCTCCAATGTATGTACAGTCTACCATAGAATTATTCGGACACCAGTATAACTTCAAGTATTGTACCGTAAAACACAGTGGACCAATGATGGTATGAGGGTGTATTCTGGGTCATGATGTAGATGTATTTAGTGTTTATTGGTGACAATTTGGCCAAAAACTCATACTTAACATTCTAAAAAATAATCGATTAAAAAATGGCATATATCATGGCTGGAAAACTGCTGGAAAAAGCATTTATTCTTGTATGTTCTTTTACACTAATATCCGTTTTTCTGAGTTGAAAATTGGCCGCAATTTCGCACTTCTGTTATTACTTAAACAATTATATGAACAAAACAAACGGGTTATGCGTGTTTGTTAACTAAACATTGTACTCTGACATACCCAAATACTTTTTTCAGTTTATTGTACATTTATTTAAAATGCAAAGCATAATACTCGCGTAATACGTAAAGTATAGTAATTAATACTTTTCTGACCAACTGTACGTATATTAAGAAAGAAAAATCTATCAAAGAATTGCAAATCGTAAAAGCTGCCACCACCGATGTGAATGACGGTCGATGTTAACGAAAGCTGAAGTCTTATTTTTGTGTTCGTCACTTTCAATTATTTCGTGGCATTGTCGCGACGCTGCCCGCATGTAAATTGAAATGGGAGTCGCTGGATAACGAGGCGCGTTTAACAAGCATCATGTCGATAATTCGTTTTACGAGGGATCGCGAAGAGCATTGCCAAGTTAGTGCGCGAACACGGCGTTAACAAAGGGCGATCATCGATGTATCACGAGAAGACAGGCTCTCGCCAACAGCGCGTAATCGTTCGCACCTCGCCCACGTCGCGTCGGCGTCGGTCGTTTGTCCCTCTTCTACTCCGCTTTGCCTGTTCTTCGTACAGCAACGTGATCTACGGACGAGATCGGTAATGAGAAATGAGAGAAGGAAGAAGGGTAAGAAAGAATTTAAAATTTAGAATTCATTAGATTCGGACACTAGATCCTTCCGATTGATCACAGATAACATCAAGTATTGTACGGAATTAAAATTAAAGCCCAGAGTTAATAAATCTATTCTATTCTATTCTTTTTGATTCTCTCCCCCTGTTCCTCTCTCTCTCTCTCTTTCTCTCTTTCTTCCTCTCTCCCCATCATACTTTCTCTTTCTATCGTGCCACCGCACGGTTCCTCATTCTTTTCCCGAGTTTTCTAGCGAAGGACGATCCAAAATATTAAGCAAAAAAAAAGAAAAATGAAGTAGATCGTCAATCATAATTTACCAGTGCCAGGCTGGCCTTTACAATTGTCCGATATTAACATTATCGAACACGTATGATTCTATATAAAACAGCAGCTGGCTAAATATCCAGATACACCCAATTCCATTTACGAACTCTGAAGACGAGTTCAGCGTATACGGAATGATATTCCGTAGGAATTTTGGCAGCAGTCAGAATCTAGTTTCAATATTCCAGCTCAAGTAAAGCACATACCTGCACCGCATGAGTGTGCGACGACGACATTTCTGACGACGTGTACGTATTTATTTATTTGTTTGCTTTTATGCAGCACAAGTCTATCCGCGTCATTCGCCTCTTACAGCATGTTCTATGTATCACGTTTCAGGTTTCCTCGGTGTGCGGCGAGTCTTAAACACATTCGTTAACGTAGTGAGAAAAGAAAGAAAGCCCTTCAAAAGAAAACAGTGTTGAAAGAAGAGGCGAGACGAGGTGAGCATTGAGATAATTAATTAACCGCTCGACGATCGAGAACTGACGCCAGCTGGCCGTGGCGTGGCACGCGGGGTGTACGCGTGTCCATCGAGAGTAGTGGGCCAATTTGTCCGAGTGGTCAGTCACGCGCCTGCCTCCAACTCCAGTGGTGCCGATGAGTAAAGGAAAAGGGCATATGCACGCACCTTATAATTATTCGAGAGGAATCGAAGGGATCGCGAGGAAATCGCAAGAGACTGGTCTTAGGAAAAAAAGGAGTAGGTAGAGCAAACGAAAAGCACCAGGTTTGCAGCGCGCTCCTTCTATTCCTCGCGTGGCATCCAAGCCTTTTCGCAATACTAATCGATCCGTAGTCGATTGCCGAGTGCGGCATGGTGACGGCGCCGGCCGGCAGCTCGCGGCATGCACATCCGCCGCGTCGCCTCCTCCCACCGCACCCGATCGAATGCGCAATGCATTATGCACGCGGCTCTCCTCCTCTCGCATAAAATCTCTTCCTTCCCTTTCTGCAGCCGGCTTTCTGCCTTTTTGCAGCCGGCACGGCTGCGCCTACGCTCGGCCGACACCATCCGGGAGGAGAATAGAAAAGGTGGTGTGTAGCGGGTGGCAGGAGCTCTGGGAACGGGAGCGAAACGAAAGGGAAGAGAGGAGAACGCGCGGATTCCCCTTTCGCGAGAGGAAAGACTCCGTGGAATCGGTGCGCAGACGAATTAATCCCCTTTCCCGATCATGCCCACGGTCGCAATCGCGATACCTATACCAGCCGATTTGTAAGGAGACACTTTACATGGTCGTGCCTGCTTCTTGCGAGAATTCCATTAGCATTCAGGTTAGGAGCCAGGATCTTACGGCGAGAGCGTATCGCTACCTTATTTTTATCGATGAGCCGCTACACATTGCTTGTTTCTCTTCGTGCCTCTTGGTGTTACCCGTGTTCGCTGCTCGAGACTTCTTGACAGTGACGGAATCACCTTTTCAGCCGCCTTCTTCTTTTTCAGTGGGAGCACGTGTAGCGACAAGTGTTGCCGTGACGTATGCCAGTAGAGGGACTTGAGCCGTGGTGTCTCGCGTCGCAGCGATAGGCGCGATATTCGTTCTCCAAGTGCTTGGCGTGGTTCCGTGCCAATGATCAATTTGTGCTCAATGTCGATGTCTACGATTCGGCCAACGGTCCGGTCGTACTTTCCAGCGAGCGGGATTCGACTGGATTCTGTTGGAATGCGCAGCGCTTCAGAAGACTTGAAGTTAACTACGATTACTGCGTTACCATGGGTAGCACCAATAGTTGTTATATGTTGTGCATGAAGCTTTTTCTCAGTACACCTTGTAAGACACGGACGTGTCACGCTCACCCCGTTCTCAGTAATAATATACGAATTTCATTTAGAGTAAACTGCGTTCTGTGCCATACAATTTTTATTCCACGAGCATTCCATCAGATTCAATTAAAAAGAAGCAACGTCGCCGTAGAGCGCGCCGTCCGGGGTTCTTTCTTTGGGATCGACGTTTCACTGCGTGTTTCATTCGTTCGGCTTCATATTTAGCTGCTTCTACTGAATTACTTATTTATGCTTTTTAAGGAATAACATATTACATAACTTCTCAGCTCACTGTTCCTAGCTCTTTCTGTACAATCGTCGTACTATAAGATGATATGTTGTAAAATTGTGAAGAGTTAAGTATGTACATTGGCACTGTGCTCAACGTCCAACTGTCGACAGCATTTGACGCATCGTGTATACAGCCGGCCTTCTTCGAATCCTATTCGACGTATGATCGATACGAGACGGATGTAATTAATTATCGTAGCACCTAATTTTCGCAATTTAAGACAGTCGATCGTTATTTCGTAATCGTGCTGCTACTTGGCATATTTGATTTTTATTAGCGACATGATAAACTCACGTGGTTCGTGTTCCGCAACGAATATACCCATCCCATCTACGACAATTACGAACTAATCTTGCCATATTTTCAAGTAAAACTAAATATTCGCCAAGTGTCGCATTGAAATATGACGCATGGCGCGCATCTGGTATAACCAACCTCGGTAACTAGAGGATGCAAAATTATAAATACTCGTTGCGACGCCTATTGCGAGTTTTGTTCTCGAAAGTAGTCGATGCATACAACTTTAGTATCTATGTCTCTTAGACTCCGCTTGAGTATTTCTTGGTCAATATTTGTACGAGTATTTCTCACAAGAACACGTTCCTCAATTCTGACTGATTCAAGGGAATTCTAAGGAGGCGAAAGCCTGCGGCGAGAGAAGTTATGCAGGTGTATATACCCATCGTGTTAACAAATTTCCAATTTGTCGTTCCGGAAAAGTTGTGTCGCTTTTTTGTCAATCGGTGCCCAATATTCGCAGAAAACTCATAAGCAGGCAAGATAAATATCGAACACTACTGCATACGTCCCCTTGCGCCTGCCGTGACAATAGGTTATAAGAGCGTAAAACACCATAGTCGATCTAGCTGGTGCAGTAGTAGGTTTGAATTGCAAAACGCACAGAAGAGTTTGTAGGATGTGCGATTTATTCATTTCGAGAATCTTAGAAATCACAGAAATTAGAAGACGGTTAAACTGAAAGGTCATTACGAAGCTCGGGATGTAGAGATTTCTTTTGCGTCGTCCATACATTTTCCGGATGCGTGAGCGGAAGAGTCTCGCGCTTGTGCGTGGCTCTCCCCTTTTTCCTCGAGCGATTATCGCGTGGAAGGAATTTTCTGAGCCCAGTCTCGGACGAGAAGGACGAAAATGACCGACAGGATGACGTTGTCATCTCGTCCCGTTTCATCCTTCCTCTCAGACGGTCTTACGGACGTTTTCGGATCTATCACGTACACGGGTGGCCTCCGTAGCAAGAGGGCACGCCGGGCACCTGCACCTGCCAGGTCATTAGGGTATAAACGGTAGGTAGAGAGAGGTGTATCTGGGACTTTGGTTTCCTCCTTCTCTCTCTCTCTCTCTCTCTCTCTCTCTATCTATCTATCTATCTATCTCTATCTCCACCTCTTACCTCTACATCTACCTCTCTCCGTGAGAAGAGGGATACACCGTGAAACGTCTCCGGAGAGAAAAGCACCGCGCGGTAGGGCGAGGTCTGCTACGAGGTGGAAGGATGACGGCTGGGACGATGGTTGCGGCGAAGACGAGGAGATAAAGAGAAGGACTGAAAGAGGGAGAATAAGACGTGGCGAGACACGGGAGAGACGAGAGGTGCTTCGAGTGGAAATAAAAGGGATTGCCAGGGGTGGAAATTGGAGAAGGAGAGGAGAACGCGAGAAGATGGAAGACGCCGAGGTAGAGGAGAATGAGGAGAAGAAGGGTAACGGGAAGATGGGAGGGAGGCAGAGAGGACGAGGTGCAGCGCATCGGAGAGAGGACCAAAGAGGAGGTACCCGTCACGAACTGCGGGCTAATTGTCCAGGAGATTGCTCCCGCGGCCTGCTGTGCTTGCTGCCGTTCCTCCCGTTCCTGCCGTTCCTGCCGTCGCTGCTATTGCCAGCAATGCTGCCGTCTGTCCCGCACGTTGTTTCCTCGACTTCCGAGAGCAACCTCCGGGCACGCTTAAGATCTTGATTCCCGCGTAGAGGATCGCCTGTACGAATTCTGCGCGTAGCCACGGCGCGCCATACCTTTTTCCAACGATAGTGCTCGATCGAGCAGAGAAAGGATTTTGAAAATGAAATCCGCAGTACGAGAAGGAAATAATGTCTGTGTATAAAGGCTAGAATAATTGTCGTTTAATGCTTCGGCAGTTCAGTCCGCTGAAGTGCTGTCACCGAACGGAAGCACGCGCCAGAAATGTGCACAGTATGCGTGGATCTTGTATATACGTTCTTCTAAGCCTTAAATAATTACTATGCTTAATAGAACAATTGTTGCTCTAATATAGCACGTATTCTTCACATTTTTAATAGGGAAAGATTTATACAAAGTTATATTAGTTAGTCTAAAAACATTAGACCAATTAAACTTGACATGTTTTTAGGTATTTACATATTTACAGGACTTTACAATACGGAATTTTGTATACGGAATTTGATTGTTGACTATGTAGATTGGCTATGTAGTTATGCCAAAGTTGCACTGTCTACTAAAAATTTACTAAAAATTTGTTGACGTCCCTAGATGCATGGACGCTGACCGTCTTTACACATTTCTCCTCGGTGGTAATACGTTTTGATGTAACACGAAATAGTAGTTGTAATGTGTGATTAATCCAATACGTAAGGAAATCAACAGAAAATGTTCTGCCGATAATGATGAATTCATCATGACTACAGATGGTACTTATATACGCATTATATAGATGCCGCATATATTCGGCTCTCGTACGCACAGATCGTCGCGCGGATGCCGGATATATCCGGCGCTGGAAGCGAAAGGGTTAAACGGCATTATTGCGAATAGTCTTAACGGTGACGTTGTTTCCAGCAGAATGTAAATAGGATGCTGCGTTCAGTGCGTTTGCATGCGAGTACGAAGTGTCCGACACAAAGGCAAATAACTGTTTTGGCAAAACGGTGAACTTCCAACTTCTCCGTGCGTAGTGGAGTTCGCGAAATCGCGGAACACGAAAGCTAGCAAGCTATTTACCTATTCGAGATAAGTGGAATGAGTGTAGTCGATTTCGGTAAACAATCAAACCATCAAGGAGCTTGGATGGTTGGCTTAGATCGACTCACGAAGAGAGCGAACATTTTTACTGAAAATATGTCTATCGATCTCGAATGTCATAACCATCAAAGCGAAGTTTAGACGGATGCGTACCAACTTGGTATTTTTTTATAATACCAATGGAACGTTCGTAGGCTCGCACGAGGCGTTTAATCGTTTTTATGACAAAGCCAAAGTATTATCTGCGCGTTTTGATTTATGTTTTTTCCTCGTAAGTATTACTAGTTGTTTATTTTCTCCTTAACGACTTCTTATTTTTCTGTTCTCTCACAGCACTATTTACTGCTGTATTCACTACGATGCTTATCAGAGGGTTGTAAAAGCGGCCTGTGAAATAATAAACTATAGTAAACTAAAGTGGAGAATTTGGTAGAGAAAATGGGCGACATTGATTTTGAAAAACAACGAATTATACCGCGACGCGACGATTTTCTCCTGGCAGTGGGATACGAGCGATTCGAGGCAGAACGGTTTTAGGTGGAAGTCGGTACATAATAGTCGGGTGCATCGGCACAAGCGACCCGGCGCGGCGTAAGAGCCGCGCTCGTGTCGTAAATTGCGTAATGGGCCGCTTACGGGTAGCAGATGCGCGAAGGTAGCAAGAACGATAAATCTCTGAAATGCGGTAGCTCACGATGTTTCTCGCCTGAGAGGCGAGACACGATGACTCTTGGTCCGCGGAGCGAGGTGGTACACCGTGATAAAAAGATAACGGAAGAAAGCAAGAAAGGAAATTGAAATGGCGAGGAAAGGGGAGGGTGAAAAAGAATCAGATCACGAAGTAAGAGAACGCTTTGAAGAGAGAGGAGTAGTTGTTTAATTGGACCGGAACGTAGAGCGGTGGCACGGTGTATCGGTAAGTTTTTGTACAGATAGTCCGCGTACCGGGAATTTTTTCTTAAAAAACTAAATCGGTTAAAATTTTTACGTACAAACATTCCGCAATAGCAGGAAGAAGGAGGAAGTAATTAAATGGAGAGAAAGAGTAGGTGAAGGGTGAAAACAGGAATAGACTGAGAGACAGGAGAAAGGATGGAAGGGAGAGGAAGTGAGGAGGCCGAGGAGGTATCGAATAGATCGCACGATGCTTTCCCCCTTCTGTCCGAGGTACAAAGGAATCTATTGCAGCTATCGTTTCTTCTTGTTTCAGCCACTTGGACCCGGCAAAGAGTTAAGTTTTGAAATTACGAAAAAATCGATTCTTGGTTTTTTCCGTGATGAGCTAATATAATGTTGATAAGTACGGTTCGGTATTTGACCGCGTTTGAATTACGTGCAAATGCGTAGGAGCGAGTGCGACGCGTGGATTGCGCGAGACCGGAAATCGGAGGGCGGTAGATGGTGCTGCGGGTTGCGAATGGTACTGGCACACGGAGCGGACGCCGCACCACAAGAACGAACTGTCAAATTAATGTATTTTTCCCCCTTTAAATTGAAATAAACTTATATACACATTCAGTATAACGATTATTTCCGGTTTCAAAAGTTTCTTCCGTTTGTTTTCACCTGGACATCACCTTATAACGTGATGGTGGAAAGGACCACTGGTCCAGACTAGTTAACAAATTTGTGTTATCTTTTATCTCTCTTTTCTTCTCTCCAGTTTACATTTTCAATTCGCGGTAAGAACGGTTACGCACGTTTTTATCAAGTTTGTGAGACGGGTGTGTCGTTTGCGAATTACCATTAAGTTGCAAAATGGTTAGAGAAGCTATTAGAGTGAACGACGAGGCGTAGGCTTTGGCGTCGCGTCGAGCTTAACTTGGACAGCGTAAACGATTCAACTTGGGTGCATCTTAATGGCGAGCGAGTCGGTCCACGCTTGGTCGAGGATATAATTAACTCGGTGAAAGACACCCTATGACCTTGCGTCCCCGAAGCAACCGCCCGATGGGGTTCCACTTATCGGAGTGGCACATCACGTTGTCTCCGATATGAGCCAGTATTGTAACGAACGGCGAATCGAATGTCGATGGATTTGTCCATTCGTGACAAGAGTTTCGTTTCACCGTGAGGTTGCCGAAGAGGTCGGCGAGCGATAAGCAACGATACAATCCTGTATCTTGATTGAAATCTGGGTTAGGCCTGGCACGATTGGAGACAACCTGGCTCACAACCTTGGTAACAGAGTTACCGCTTTGACTCCTAGATAAAGAAGGGTGCAAATTAGGATACCGTTCATTCGGAGCGAATCGGTATCTGCCATTGGACTAAGAACAGGCGAAACAATGTGGGAACCAAAAATATGGATAAGTAGAGTATTCAAACGATCTATTTGAAGCAAGCAAAAAAGGGGGAGAGAGTGAGTAATGAAAGTGAACATAGCATTATTCGAGCGGAGTACGGCAAATTCGTGTGTCTTAGCATAATCACAACCGTTTCACACGGTTACAAGACCATCGGTACAGCCAGCGTGCGGTCTAACACTGTTTGTTTCGTCGTGATCGAACAAAAATCCGACAAAAAAAAGATCATAGCAAATTACACGTTGAAAGGAACGTTCGAAGGGGCCAAGAAATGACTATCTCACGCGGAAGGAGTAACGACGTATTGTCGACCTTCGATGATTATGTGCGTATTATTTAGGCGATAATTCGATGTGTGACTCGACGATTTCGAAGGAGACGATTTAGGTGTAATGAAAGAAGACAGGCCCTACTCACGACCTACGCTCGTTCCAGCTAGAAGCTACATCGACACAAGGATGGACGTTGGTTAGACGGTAGTGGGCCGGGAGGAGCAGCAGGTAACTATTCCAGGAGTCCGCTCGGTCGAGTACTCGAGCTGACTCTGTTCTTGGCTCCCTCGAAGGCTAGTGCATCATCCTATCTTGCGATGGAAGGTACATAGGGACGAGCGAGCAAGCAGCGGTGAGTATTCGGACGGGAGGAGAGATTCGTCGACGCGTAGCAGGAGGTTCCAGACTCCAATGATGGAGCTCGGGCCGAGTCAGCCAGTACTAATTAACCGTGGAATGCTGTATCTAGATTGAAATCTGGGTGACCCGACGCCCCGGGGCCACCACCTTGGATCAACCTCGAAGCTTCGTTCGGTGGCTCGGAGTTCACCGGCACTCGAGTAAGCCAGTCACCGCGGTAACATTCTTGCCGCTTGTACACACCACCAGCGCAGCGCGGCGCGACCGCATGCGTGCGCCACACGAACACGTGGCGCGCGCGCTGCGAACCTCGTTTACACGCACGCATACTCACCCACGATTAGTTCGCTCGCTCGTCCGACTCTACTCTTCTGCGCATGAATGTGCGTTGCGTGTAAGGCGACGTGGAGCGCGCAAGATTTAAGCGAGCGCGTATTTGACCGCTGATGCGAACGCGCATGAAGATATTCGAACTGCTGAGGTACACGCGAGCTTATTGTTATGGCAATGCTTTCGATTCGGTTCGATTACACGAATGAAATAGCGCATCGTTCGTCAGAATTAATGCTAGAGAAGGCATGTGATTGCGAGCACTCGAATCTAGTTGCAATGCTCGAGTACCGTACATCCTAAGTAGTGGTTGGCCTTCCCGGCCGTTTTCTCATTCCCGGGATTCGGAATTGACCACAGTCAATTTCCCGGGAAATCTCGGGACCCGGGATTTTATTTTTCAGGTATGTGTCGTGTGTTTGTTTATGTAAAAAGAACGTGTATCTTTGTTTAAGTTCATTTTTAACAGCACATTGCTTACACACACCTGTAAAAGACTATAAAGTAAAGAGAATTTTAAGTAGATAAATAATAACTATTTTGTCCATTCAAATCATAACACAAAAGAAATGTATGGTTATTATAAACTTGATGTTTTCAAGTAGCAAAGTATGAAAGATAGTATCATCTAGTAATCTTACTTAATTTTAATGGGTAAGTAGTTTACTTAATTTTACAATACTTCGTATATCTTTATATTCTCTTCTTTTCCCTTTTCAACGGACGATATATTTTTGTGTATTGTACGAAAGAAACGAACTACATTTTTAATCAAAATTAAAATTCAGTCGGCTAACCATTTGTGTCATGCAAACAAAACATATTACTACATGGCAAGGGAAATAATATTTCTGTGCCGTTAATACTATATTTACGGAAACGAGTTAATTTAACTAGTTTAGATTGGAAATCATGTTCATACAGAATGATTCGTAAATCTAGTGTTGATAAAAGAAATAAAACTGTTCCCTGGAAAAAATACAGGAAATTCCCGGGATTTTTAATTCTACAAAATTCCTGGGAAATTTGTCCCGGGAAATCCCGGGGGCCAGACTCTTAAGCTTCTATGTACATTGCTATTTCCACCTGCCATCGCGGGTGCGAACTTTGATCGTTTCGAAGTCTCGGCTTTCATGTCTCGAATTATGCCGAGATCTCGCACGAACTTCAATGAATCGTTGAGTGCAATTGTACGAACAGTGGAGGTGGGTCGGTAAGGAACGTCAGAAGTACGAGCGACGGAATTACTTATTCTAATCGCTGTACGAGTGAACAAATGGATTTATGATGGTGGGATTTGTCCAAAGAACGCATCTTAAAGAAGGGGCTGATTTATATAAGTATGCCGGAAACCTCGAGGATTTGCAAAGACTAGACGTTTCGTTGGAACAATGAGAATCGGCATGCTCGCGTATATCAGTCCTATCGACGTCACTTATCCTTTCTCAAACCTTCTTCTCCACCGCCTTAAGGGCAAATATCTTGAGGTCCGAAAGGACATTCGCATCCTGTTCTGCATTCGTGTATGGTGAGCACGAAGGAACTGAGCGGAGAGAGAATTTGCATCCGAATGGTATTGCGTGGTTTTCGTGCGACAAGCTCCTCTTGCTGTTCCTAAAGAGATCGGTAAATCGACGCTTTTGCGCCTTCGCTATTCTGCCCCTTGCGAGTCGCGAAAGATTCGAACGAGCCAAAGAAACGATTCAATGGAATGAGCGAGGGTGATCGGCTACTTTCGTGCAAAGATATGTTAGGTGAAATTAACTGTGTCTTCGATAAGAGTTCTACGGGATCGACCGGCATTGTGCTACTTCCAATTGTCCGCAAACGTGTCCAAATTTTACTTCCTCTTTGAGACACCATGGTTACTTGGTATAATGTATGTGTATAGGAGAATGTGGAGCAAATTGCCACGGGGCACGTTGCAACGCGTGTTCCCGTGCATCAAAAATCCTCGTAGAGTAAATAAATATGTGGCAATATAATGTTACTGTAAATAGTTGAAGGTACTTCAGATTTCTCCCTGTAATGTGTTTAACACGTTGAGTGCTACGTCAGTCCCCAGGGACTGACAGTGGACTTTCCGTTTAGCCGGCGTCGGTCCCTAAGGACTGACAATCGAGTTTTCGTTTGGACGACGTGGATTCTGGGGACTGACAGCGAACTTCTCGTTTGGTCCACGTCGGTGCATGAGACCGGCATTGTAAAGGGTTAAATTATTAATGACAATTAAATAATGTACATTGCTTGTACCATTTCGACAGTCCAAACGAAATGGATACAGAGTAACAAAGTTATCGTTTGTGTATACTCTTTAGTCGAGCGTTCGGTATCAAGTGCTCACGCGCTGCCGCCTGAGCGGCAAGTATAGCGAAATCGGCGTAGTACTCAACGTGTTAAGCTTGTGTTCGGAATTAAAACTCACGGAGATGAAAATTCAAATCTAATTGTTGTTGCAACTTGCCACGTTTTCCTGGATAAGGCACGATCGACAGCGCATTTTTAGTAATCTCCGCAGATAAGTACCCCCGTGAACAAATATCGTGAATGCGTGAAATCATGCCGAAGGGAGGCATAATATTTGCGATGTAAGAGTAGGCTTAGACTGGCAGACTGTTAAAGTTGTCGACTGTACAAGACACACGCGCTGGTTGCACGAGGAAAGGATCGAAGAGAGATTTAATGGGATTCCATTTGTCGAGAGAGGAAAATGTTAAAAACAATGAATTCCATCTTGCAAAGTCAGCGGCGAGCGCCCGATCAATTGCGTAAGGAACGATAACCGCGAACGCGCGCGCGCGCGCGCGCTCACAGCGCACAGTTGCTTTCCGATCGACGTGTAAAGATAATTCGGTTTTCTATAAGAGAGAACGGAACGAGTGCCGATTTCACGTGCGCGCCTGCACGCTTGGCATCGTTAAGGAAAAAAGGATATCGTAATCAGAGGTGGTGTACAAGCCGACGGTCATTATTGATAGTTGGTATCGCATTAACGATCGTAAAGGTCACGACGTTATTTTAGCATCTCGCTATCTGCCGATGTAACCTTTTCGCGATCGGTATCAGTTGTTCTCATTAAAGCTCGCTAACAATAAAGAGGCCACGCGCGCGCGCTCCTACCTTGCTCACCCTGACCTATCAACCGAGGGCGGGTAGAAAAAGGGAAGGCAGGGCACAGATCACTGAAATCTTTTCGTCATAGTTATGGTTATTTTTATAAATCGGTGAATTTGCCGATAAATTGGTTGAACAGCTGGAGAAGTTTTGCTAAATTCACGAATGCGTCAAAGTCAGTGGCCCTCGCTAGTCTTCAATTGACAGTACACTGTACCATTATTTCGAGCTACTTGTTCGGTACTTTTGTCGGCTATCTATCTTACCGTTTATTTATGACTAACGTGGTTTATTTGCAAATCGCGCGTTTTCCAATATCCTTTACATTTTACATCATTTTCATCGTAGCAAAAGAGCCCTCCGTAGTTGTCATTGCCAATTGTTGCGTTATCACTAACATTGGACCCCGTTCGGTAAATCACACGGATAGATTCTAGTGAAGTTCTGTGGTAAATCGTTCGCCTTTTCAACCGTGAGAGGAATTGGAAGAGAGTGTAAAATGAAGAATAGTGAAAATCCTTGAGATGAGCAACTAGACTTGTTGGCACCTTTTAGAGTTGGATTGGTGAGTGCTTTTCTTAAATCTCAAGCTTTGGATGGACGCTTAATAACACTGACCGACAAAAAATACTTAGTTTATGTACCACAACATCCATTGGGTGATCCTTATAGAGTTTCTCGTCCGGAACACGAATCCGAAAGCGGAATTGCTCTATCACCCTTAGTTACCATGCGACATTAACTTTTGTAAAAAGGCGCAATTGTGGGCAAAAAAATGGTATTGCGTGAAAACGAAACATGTTAGAAAGTTCACACTGGTCTTAAAATTTAGAGAAGAAAATTCTGAATATAAGTGTGTCTATAGTTATGACTGCTTGTGGTCTTGAAGACTTGTATATAAGCATTAAAGTTTGAAAACGTGCCAACGCGCATAATTTTTTCGTATTATTCTTACACTTTTACAGAAAACTATTCATCGGGCACGTATTTCCTGGGCATTGTTGAATTCTGTAGACATTTCTAAATAGGAACCAGCCAAAGAAAAGTATCGGAACAGTTTTGAATTAGGACAGAACGAGAAAATATAAATTGGGAGCGTTGCGCATGATGTTTGCCGTGAGGCGGCCATAGTCCGAATATCGCGCCTGGTCAGTGCCGTCATTACGCGTAATCGACCCCCAATAGAATCGTCTAATAGGTCACACACATACATACGAACGGTTTTCAGGATGGCGAGCGCCTAAGTCACTCCCTTTATGGTTGTGCCTAAAAATGATCAATAGAAAATCACAAAAAAAAGCAAACATTTATATATGGAAAGTGGGTGCTCTATTACACGATTCTATTGGGGGTCGATTACGCGTAACGACGGCACTGGCCAGGCGCAATATTCGGACTATGGCCACCTCACGGCAAACATCACGCGCAACGCTCCCGATTTATATTTTCTCGTTCTGTCTAAATTTAAAACTGTTCCGACACTTTTCTTTGGCTGGTTCCTATTTAGAAATGTCTACAGAATTTGACAATGCCCAGGAAATTCGTGCCCGATGAACAGTTTTCTGTAAAAGTGTAAGAATAATACGAAAAAATTATGCGCGTTCGCACTTTTTCAAACTTCAATGCCTATTTACAAGTCTTCAAGACCACAAGCAGTAATAACTATAGACACGCTTATATTCAGAATTTTCTCTTCTAAATTTTAAGATCAGTGTGAACTTTCTAACATGTTTCGTTTTCGCGTAATACCATTTTTTTGCCCAAAATTGCGCCTTTTTATAAAAATCAATGTCGCATGGTAACTAAGGGTGATAGAGCAATTCCGCTTTCGGATTCGTGTTCAGGACAAGAAACTCCGTAAGGATCACCCAATAGATGTTGTGGTACAGAAACTAAGTATTTTTTGTCGGTCAGTGTAATTAGTCCGAATCGCCGATATTGTCCGCGGCGGGGCAGTTCGGCCATTAATCCCACTTGGTGATTTAACGAGGCCCTTCTTGTCGCGACAACGCTATATACGCGATGGCAAATGTGCAGAGGTTATTCGCTGAACCGTAGAACTATTTTCCTTCCTCACCTCTTCGTTCCTTCTCCTTCCGCAAGCTTATTCATTCCCTTCTCTGCGCCTTAGCGTTTATGCGCGAAGAGATCGACGAACAGATCGTGAAATTTAACTATCCTTAGTGATTACGATGCTCGATCGCACGTTCGTAATCCACCGCAGGACATGCATATAGCTACGCGAACCGCCTCCTCAAACGCCCGACCTTTTTCAGCCGGAGGCTTCGATTCATCATCCTCCATCTTCTCCAAGTTCATTCGAGCAGCGAATTTTCTTACGAAAAAAGCAAGGGAAAGAAAGGCGGACGGAAAGTGAGGCACGAACCAGTCAAAGGCACGTTCGTGTGAAAAGATCAGGCGGGGAAAGAGAGAGAGGAGGTGAGATGGAGAAGGAGATCTCCGTTGTAAGATAGAGGACAGAAGGAAAGAAAGATCAGTAGTACTATGTCTAGTGGAGGATCGATAACGACTGGGATACACCACTGTATATCAATCCGATCCCCATAATGATCGGCTGCCACCTCGGAAGAAATCCATTACCGTGCCACATCAATGATTTACCCTAGATCGTTACGAACCCCCGCCTCGCGGCCCCTCTACGTTCTACACCTTGTTGCGGCATAACTTTTCTTGCCGCTCGCGGCCCACGTCTTCCATCGGACTGGGAGCCGACGAGAAACGAGCGGATCAAGAAACATTATATTTCCCAGCGAGTGGATCCTCGTTGAGCGGTGACAAGGACGTGACGGTAATCGTGGAAAGCAGCGCGTAGCTAGGAGCTTCCAGTTACGCGAGGGTCCCACGTCGAAGCGATCGAGATGACAGGGATGGAAAGGGAGAAGCAGCATGGACCAAGCGTTCGAGGATGAAGAACGCCTTACGGTACTTTCCCTCTCTCTCTCTCTCTCTCTCTCTCTCTCTCTCTCTCTCACCGCCTCCCTCTCGCTCTCGTAAGAGTGGCTAGACGCGTCTTTCCAGCGTCAGTGATTAATAACCGATTCGCGATCGTTAATGTAGTTCTCATCGGTGACTTCGCCGAGACTGGTTGAAACGAATGAGAAGCAAAGGAACACCGACGGACGAACTCTTTCGCGATGTAGTATTTCTTCCGCGGCGGACAGGTATTATGGTAGCCTTATAAAAGGCGACGCGCTACTCTACTAGTGATATCGATACTGTCGTCGCGTGCGTCTTATGTCCAATCAGTAGTTTTACCCGATCAATGGCGGTCGAAGATTTACCGTTGCTTGGCATCGTGTCCGGATCGCCGTCGCGCGTAGCCCCGACAATTCACTCCGGATTATGACGATATGCGTAAGGGGAAACGTTCAACGCAATTCCCCTGTACTCGAATTCTACGTTACAAGCATTTCAGTGAACAATTTCTTATTACGGCCGTCTCTGAGTAACAGAGTATTAATGTGCAACTTTGGTAATCGATAATCAACAGTCAAGCATCGATAAATCTACCGTTTATCACCGCCGTAACGTACATTAGTTTCTCGTTACCGTACTTATGTAAAAAGGACGATGTAATTGCCGAGAGAAAAAGGTGAACGACATTGATTAAACGACGGAATTAAATTGATTGTAATGGCATTGGATACTTCATGCTAGTATTCAGTTCTCCACTGGTAATAATAACACTCATAATAGTTCGTACTCAATTATAATCCATACCGATTTTCTTAACAATATTCGGTATATTTCGATCATTTCGAAGATACAGGAGGTACAAATATGCACTAACAGCCAAAGGGCTAAATTCGCGTGTTTGCGTAGTGTCGTCATTTGCAATTCGATCATTGTCGAATAAAGGATTTTAGATGTCCTGCGTCTAATTACGCTCGGAAGGATTACTTAGAAAATCCATTACCCTTGTGCGCGTACATCTCGTTTAATTAGTCTCACGAATCGGAAATACTCTCAACGTCAAAGTAGAATCGTGCATCGAGCACTTAAAGCACGTTTGCAATTAATAATTATTTCCTTAGCTAAGAGATGCGCACAACGAAATCTTCACAACGGATTGTTAAATCTCAGAATGACATATTTTTCATTTTCATGGTGCTGATAAGCTACACACGTCCATTTGCTTAGGTACACCTTGCGCGGAAATAAATAATAGCGAATGGGCGGAAAGGGAATTAAATTGTTCTTTCGAAAAAATCAACTTGTAATTAATCTATTCTGTAATTATTCATCGAGGAGTGGAGTGCAGACACGCAACGAGCAAAAGCTCTCTCTTCGCGTTGCGCGTTTGCTTGACCAAAGTACGTCAAGGCAACGTATGGAACGAGCATCGCATCCGCATCCCTCGGAGAGCGACAGTTGGACACGCTCGTAAAGTCACCTCCGTAGCACCGCTTGGAAAGAACCTCCGGGTTAAGTTGTCACCGTCGCCGTGGCACCGCCTCGTAAGGGGGCGAGGAGGGTTCGCGAGGGAGCATTAAGCGTGGAATCATCCTGAAATATGGCCAGATAAAAACAGCAGGCTACGACCTGCGGGACGTGCCTGTAGTCAGGTCAGGTTACGTATCGACTTTACAAACGACTGACCTCCGCGGCCTGTCGGCTCGAATCGAAGAAAGGGGATAAGAATGAGGGGCGGAGAAGGAATGGGAGTGTAAGAGAGAAGGATAGAGCAAAGGGATCGCAGGTAGAAAAATAGAAGATCGTGGAGGAAGCCAAAGAGCCCTCGGGGCCATACGGAATATTCGACCTACTCTTCGTCCAAATAGAGAAGTAGTTTGTGGCAAACTTTGTGCCGGCGCGCGGCGCCGTGTAGGACGATGATAAGAACAGCTCTACAGGCACCACGTGTTCACCTCTTTTTGTATTATATCCCCGGTGTCGTTCAATTTCTGCCGCTGCGGGTGAATACGGTAAAGGTAACGTCTCAACTTTAATTAGAAAGAGCATGCTTCTGGAACATATTTGTAGTTGCGTATCAAGTGTGTACAGAAAATTTCTTTTAAAGTGCCAGTGAGAAGGCAGTCATTGAATTAGGACTGAGATGAAATCTTGTCGAATAATAAATCGTTTCTTTCACAAATAGCTAATGAAAGGAGAAAGTTCTTTGTATTCGGAAATACGGCGAGTTTACAACAAAAGTGCTTCACATACGTGGACGGTGAAGACGCTTTCGGAGCGAATGGTAGAATAAGCCTATCGGACGTAGGCAGGCGCGCGGTCTCGTACGAAACGAACGCGTAAATGTCGCGTATTTCACGCCTAAGGAAAACCACGTGGATCGTTATGGGCGATCGCGGTGGAAAGTACGACGGAAATTTTCTGCCTTGCGGTCGGCCTGCCTGGACTTACGTGCGCTTGCACCTATGCACGCATGGGTGAAGGTCAACGTCGGAGAGGTTGACCGGATAAGGAAGATGGTGACTAATAAGAAAGAAGTGGCATAGGAGAGGAACAGAGAAAGTGACGAGGTTAACGGTAAGCTTGGCGACACGGATGGGAAGAGATTTGCAAAGAAGTGTGACAACGTAATGACGATTGTTGTTGTCCGTAGAATAGGTGGCTGGAGAAGGAGAACGAGAAATGGACGAAGCAGAAGGTAGATTCCTTTAGATTCAACAGAGAAGGAAATTGGAAAGCGAAGAAGAAGTGCAAGCTTGGAAAAGTTGGCCGAATAAGGAAAAGAATATCGAATGAACAGAGCAGCCACGTAGAGAAGAAGAATGGGAGGGGACGGAGGAAAGAATGATTCAATTACTTTTGTTTTCAAGAGTTACAATCATATCTTCCAATTTTAGCATTCTATTTGCGTTATGGTTTTAAGCTGTGAGCTTGTAACTCTATTGAACGAACGTATTTTGAAATTTATCGAATAAAAATTTACAAACACCATACTTTGTGGGCAATGACAAACCGGTTGGGACGCGCAATGGTTATTATGCAGTTGACACAGGACAAAAACGATATCTATTCATTCAACTATTGAGCAAACTGAAAGATTAACAACACGTCGAATGGGTAAGAAACATCACGATGTGGTTAAAAAATTCGAGCCATCGGCATACTTGGTGATTGCCAATAACATATACATACACATATCTATGACTGTACCGTGAAATGTGTTCGTTTCTAATAACACTTATCGAATATACATAGCTATACAAATTTTAAAAGCTTTAATCGGCCGTCATTTTTTAGCCGTCGGTGGTAGATGGTGATACTCCAAGTTTTGTGACAGCTAACAAATTTACCTGACCACCATATCGGATTCGTTCGATAAGAGATAAAGAAAAAAAATGATGCACGACAGTGGATATCCTACGGTATATCTACCTTTAGATCTTTCTTCGTGTTCGATGAGTATCAACGACACGAGTATTAAAGAAAATCTAGAAAGTACGAGATGTCATTAATCGTCGAACTTCAAATTGTATTCCAAGTGATTGGAATTTTTCTCTCTATTTATTATATTGTACTGTCGTGTCCCTTGCGAGAGGAGGATCAGCGAGAAAGGAAGAAAGGTTGAGGAAGGAGGAAGAGTAAGCAAACGATCTGTGGCACTACGTTTACGCCCACCAAATGCTCGCGAGGTAGAAGGGAGACACGCGAAGATGGGGAAAAGGTGGAAAGAGACATTAGAGGGGCCGAATGGGTATGCCTTTACGATACCGTCCTTCGCCATAAACGTCACGTATCTTTGGCTAAAGAGAAGCCGTGCTGGCGCCGCTCGCACACTCACCGTACTTTTATTAACGACGTGACTTTGCTCCTCGCCGACTTCCGGGACCCATAGAATGAGAGGAAGGGACAGAGGGCAAGAATGAAAAAGGGCAGAAGGAGGTGGGGTGAAAACGAAGAAGGACCTCTGACTCGACCACGAAGAACAAAAGTAAACGATCGTGAAGACCGCGGGCGGAGAAAAAAGGAAAGGGAGGAGAGAGAATGAGAATGGGAGAGGAGCTGGAGGAGGACGAGCACACGTTTGTTCCCTCGAAACAATTATGTCGCCAAAAGGGACACTGGGAATGCGTCGGTATCCAAGAAAGGCTCGACCCGAATCGAACGAGGACCGGTTTCGGCCAAGTGCCTCGCGAGCCAGCGGCTTCTCCTTCGCGACTGATCTTATTTATCGGATCCGTGGGTGCGAGCGAAGTTCTCGATTCGAAAATTTGTCCTGACTTTTGCCCCGCGTTCTCTCGATACGCTATAATTCCCGCCCGGCAAACACTTCACGCCGCGCAGATTCGCATCGATCCTAGAGGAAGCTAATTTTTCCTATCGTACCTAATTCCCTTACCTCCATGTAACCAATATCACTAGAGTATTAAAGCATCACTAGAGAAATCACCAAAAAGTTGTCGAATCTGCCAAGGAGCATCCACATTCGCTCACTACTTAGAAAATCAATGCAGGGTTTATCTTGTGCATGAAAAAGATCGCATCGGTAGTTTATGGAGCGGCAATAACGAGTGAGCAATAAACACGGTGCAATTTTGCTTCGCAGCGTCTTACAGCGTGCCGAATCAATTTTCCAATGACTAACATATTATGTCGGTTACATCATTAATAAGCAGCGCGATACAGAGTACACGGCCAATCTACGATTCGACGGCAATTTATGATTCTAAAGCAGATACTATTCCCTGACACAAGCAACATCGGGCGGAGGCGCGAACAAGATGGATTCAAGTTCCTTGATCACTCGGTAATAATTACTAGTCACTTATCGGTCACTGTGATCAATCGGTTATAAAGGGTTTTATTCATCAAACCGAAGGTGGCTTTAAATTACAATTCTACGACGGACCCAACCGTCGATATGTATAGGTCGCGGGACGAGGGGATCCCGATTCGTCTATTATTTATTCATGATTATCGTCCGCTGGTCAATCGCCCAATTAAATAAATCAGGGGCACTCGTATTCATTAAATCTGAAATTCGTAGCTCCGTGGTTGCAGACTCGTATCGCATGTTGCAGACTCATCGATCAGAGACTGTAGTTTTATTTTCTCTACGCGGGAGACAAAGCTGGTAAACCTTTTTATCGCCTCCGGACAATCGGACGACAATGATCTAAGCGCGGACAAGAAAGTGACTGACCTTGGATTATTCAGAATTACCGGTGGGCTATCAATCGCGACGATCGCAAGTCGCTTCGGTTAATCGTTAACGGACTTGCTCCTTTCATTCTTGGTATCTGCCGCCGAAGTAAATCGTTCATAATAACGCATTGAGAACATCTCTTAAGGGCATTACTCTATACACAATAGATTTCATTGCATCGTGCTGCTTTTCAATCATTTATTGCTTGCTATGACAATCAGTTATCTCCGATAACTGGCGAGCGCATCTCTGTCTAATTGACATATTCTCAAACAATCGGCTACGATTGTTGATACAAATCATAGTCATTCCGTATCATTTGGTGTTTCTTTCGTTCTACGAGGCTACCCATAAGTAGCATCATCCTTCCTTGGCCACGTATCATTCGTGGAAAAATCACGAGAAGGCAGGTACACCGTTCTGGAAGCTTCTTACGCACGAGTCGAGGTCCGGCCCGATGAGCCGGAGTTTTCCTGTGCGCGTCTGTTGGCGATCCTCTTCTCTCCTCGTGTCCTGCTCTCGCTTCACGACAGTGTCCCTCGATTAAGAGCGAGCTTGCGTTCCAAGGCGCTCGTAACGCCGCTCTAAGAGCCCGTACCTGTCTACGGGCGGGTAATACCTGAAAACATGTCTCTATCACGAAGGGGAATCTCCCTCGTCCGGTAACGCCTTCGCATAAAACCGACGTTTTATCCCGTCTCCGGCGGCCGCGACGTGTTTACGGCATTTCTATAGTCCACGGTGCAATAAGGTGGGAGCCTCCGCGAGGACGAGGTGGCGGAGGGGAGGAGGAGGTACGAGAGAGAAGCGGCAGGGTGGGAATATTTTCACGGGGCGGCATCTAAATTAAGAGACAGGAGAGTAAGGTGGCGCCGACGGAGACGCAAGCTTTTTCTGCCCTTTTCCGGTTTCTCCTCGGACACGTCGCACGGAGGCACCAATACCAACTCTCATCCGTTACGAAGAGGACGAGGAGGTGGACCTGGACGCAACGAGTCTTAAGTGCTTCTTCCCCCCTTCTCTTCTCTTTCACTTCTCTCTCAGGCGACACACTCTTCATCCGCCTCTCCATCTCCCTCTCGCGACATCCAACTACTTCTCTCGGTCGAGTCCTCACAATTCCCTCATTCTCTTCTTCTTCTTCTTCTTGCCCTCTTCCTGCGATCTGCGTTTCTCCCTGCGTTTTCTCTGGTACATCTCGTTCATCGCATCTTGCGTATCCGTGCAAACCCACCCGCGAGACGACTTATCCAGTCGGAGTGCACGTTTAATTAAATGTAAGTTAACAATCTTGCTTATAACGAGTATTTATTTTTGGTCCGAGCAGTGGACAATGAGAGGAGCGGTCGGCGGTCGATACGAGAGTACGAGAAATTGCAACAATTCGTCCCTCCACGAAGTTGCGCGTCGATTTATTAATTTAGATCTATCATCGACCGCGTAGATAATGAATCGAGGAAAGCAAAGATTTACGAAGTATGCATGGAGCGATCGTCGTAATGTCCTTTGTTTACGCTCGTGAGGTACTAGGTGTACATTCACAGAGTACCACCCTTTTCGACGCAAGAATTAATTAAGGTTCACAAGCGAAAACCATAGGATCAAAGTATTCGCGTTATTTTTCCTATATGCGTTTTGCTTATTTGGTGGTTTTTGTCTCCATATGAAAAATTGTTGCGATGAAAAACTATGACGCGTAATCAGGTGTTTTAATAGAATTAAGCTGATATTTCTATTTGGAACGGCAATGTGGACGGTGGCTATCCGTAACATTGTTTTTGGTGTTAATATATGTAGGTATAATTTGAGAGAAAGAGGCAGAGAGAGAAAGAAATAAACATATGGACCGTTTATTTTCAAAGTGACGTAAGTTCATTTTTTTTTTTTTAAACTAGTTACAAATAAAAAGTTTACACTAGATTAAACACCAATTATGTGATATCTCATATTTAAAAAAAAATGGACTTACACCACTATACACACATTTATATATACACACACACTAAACAAGTGACATGCAATATGTATCGATGTAAGAAATACATAGTTTCGAAATTTTGCTAAAAAAAATTATAATATCCCACGTGATGAAACATTATAATTTCTCACTGTGTGTAAAGAAATAGGTTCTTTTTACCAGGCACACGGGAATACTTGTGATAGCCCGAACAGAGACTCTATCCGTTTAGTTAATTATTTAGTAACAAGTTGGAAGTAAAAGATATTGGAATATAAAAGTTATAAGATGACTTGAAAAAGAACAGTTGCTCGGTTTCACGTCGAGAAGCGAATCACCTCGATTACGCCCATGTGAATCCCTTCCACTGGGCGGTAGGTTTCCCTGGAAGGTAAGGACGTCGTTCTTTATTTCACGGTCGCCTCATTCCAACGCAGCAAATTTGAAAATAAATTCGTGCCCTGCGTAAGCATCGGTCGAACTGTTCCGCGCGAACTCTTTTCACGATCGCAACGATACCGAGGACGAGGACGCGAGCGGTGGAGGAGAACAGCGATAGACTTTCGTTCGGCCAACGCGACGCAGTGAGACAACATTTGGTATTCCATTAACGTGCCGTCTGGGTCGTCATACCGACACGCCAGGGAACGACGCGGACCGTGTCCTCCCTACGTAGGTAGTTGGTAAGCAGACGTGACCGTCTAAATATGTTCGGAGTCACGAATACCCCTTCCTCCCGATCGGTGCGTTCGACAGCCACTCACTCGCCACCTGTACCCTTTGTTTGCGAATGGGTTCGCTCACTGGTTTTACCCGCTGCTGTTACCGCTCAATCCTACCTAGCACCCTACCTAAAATTTGGAAAAGTCCGTCAAAGGACAGAGAATCAGTAATAGTCGTCCGACCTGATGATGCGTTAAGAAGCAATTTCTTGGGAGACCGAAAAGATAAATTAAACGCGGTGAGCAAGGTTAATGACTTGTCCGAGACAGGGTCCGGGTACGTCAATAATATATTCGTGAATTCTGGTCATTGATCACGCGTCTTTGATCGGGCGTCGGTGAATTATTTTTTATTTTGAAGTGGCGAAAGTTAATTGCAAGAAGCATATGCCTCCTTTTACGTAATCAGAATTTCATAGTGGATAGATCGTCATTCGTTGAAGAGTGATGAAATTCAGTAGATAGAACTGTATTTGGAAAAATACGTCACGACCTTCTGTGAGGTATCTGTACTGTTATTTCCACTTCGTAAAAGAATCACGAAAAGATTATACACTTACACGCTACGTATGCGCTTTTCAATCCCGTTTGAAAAAAATATTTTAGGTCCGATTCGTTTGGCCAGAATAATTGACGGAGGCGGAGGGGAGTAAAAATGGAACATTCCAAAATCAACTATACATATAGTTATTGTGCGACATTTGTGTTTCCTCAATGGCGCGAATTTCAATATTTGCACGGCGACCCGTAACAGGCTGCTTTTTTGAAAATGCATAATTAGCGAATAATGACGATCATATCAGGTATTTTTAAGTTCCTGCTTCATCTTACATTATTTCGACCAATATTTCAAGTAACACTTATACCTAACAACCTGTTTTATAGCATTCGGAGAGATTTCCAATTATTTAGAAAATTTTCACAATCGTATGAAAAATTAGTGTTAGCACTAAAGTTCAATGAAGATCGGATTATTGAATGATACGAAGGTAATCTGCTGATTCCAATCGAAGGGAGGAGCGATTCGCGAGTCTTCAAGATGACGAGCGACGTAAAGCACCAGATGTCCCTTCAGACTATGCCCGTTCCATCGATCGATAAAGAGTTCTCGGCCTCCGTCCGCGATGAGCCCCGCTCAGATATTGTTCCGCGTGTCATTAAAACGTTATTCGCGACCACGAAGGCCAGCGTGTACCTTACTTTTAGAATACGCACGTTTCCTTTAAGACATAGCGGTAATTGAATTGGCTGCTTCGAGATGATCGAAGTGCGTGCCAGAATCGAGGAATACTGGGAGTGCTGAAAGTGACGGGTCGAGAAACCCATTGAAAAAAGACGAATGGAAAGTTGGATAACGTCTGGCAGGAATAAGACGAGGCACCGGAGACGAGAATCGGTGGAGAAAAGGACGAAACGGGGACGAGTGGAAGACGGTTGGAAGACGGGTGGAAGACGAGCAGAAGAGACGAGGACAGGACCCTGAGGGGTAGAGCAGAATAAGCAGACTTCCGTGAATCCTCGGAGCGCTCATTTAAACTATGTATCCTTTTACATCGATAATGATCTCTTGGGGAGACGGGAGGTGGAAACGTTTCCTCTCTCGGGCGGGCCGCGAGCTTCGAGTCAATTGCGCGAATCGAGATTTGCGAGCGGAGATTGGAACGTTACTCACCAGTCGAGTAGTGGAGAGATCAACGACGGCAGCTGACTGGCGTCATAAAAAAAAAAAGAAAGGAAAGAGAAAAATAACTTTATCCGCGCGCGAGGAGCCCCGTCGCATTTGCATTTTCATAGGCCAACGAGCTGTAATGGTTCACGGGTCGTTATATTGGTTTCCTGGATGGACTGGTCATTTTGCCTCTGTGTAGACCGTAGACCAAGCACGCCGACGCGACAGAGGGGAATGGATTTCGTCGCACGGTAATAATGTCGGGGCCAGTTCGGCCCGTCAAGGATATGCTTCGGAGGGTCTCTACGTGGGCGTGGAATTCTTGTCGATTGTCGTGATCGAAAAAATCCGATCACGCATTTGAATATTTTTATTAGCTCGTCAACGCCTTGCAATCGAATGTCACCATACAAGCAAGATGACAATTTTGCATACTATGTACAAACAGATAAAACTTCTGTTTATCAAACAGATAACTCTTCTTGTTCCTCAACACTAGATTTACGGAACAGTTTTTATAAACGCGATTTCCCATTTGAACGGGTCAAATAGACTCGTTTTTTTGTAAATTTAGTGCCGATAAAATCATAAGTTACGGTACTCGAAATATTGTTCCTACATGGCAATCTACTACCACTAGTTCTTCGAGAAGTCCTTGGATTTCTGTCGTTGGCGTCGGATCATTTCTTTGGTCTACCAGATGATTTTATTTTTAAGGCTGAACCTACGGCTCTTAAGTTTATAGCTCCCCGATTACGTTGTTTTGGAATATGAGCAAGTCCGCCAAACGCAAATTGACTACGATATCATTTCTTGACATCGCAATCACAGAATCGTTATTTTTTTATAAATGTTTTGACGACACAAGCACGATGCTCACCCGTCCAATTCATGATGGCAACTAAAACGGCAAGGCGTCCATTACTAATAACACACACTGAGATTCCTCTCTCTTTTCGTTGATTCGCGCACAGTGGCGGAGCACAATGCGGAAGGTTTCTCTGCCGTACCCTGCATATACAAATATATAGTTAACCTTTCAGCATGTCGTAATCTCGCTTTATAGAAAACACCTGTACCCACATACACCTGCAATTTGACTCAGCGAGCCATTTGGCAATGGGATAAAATGTATCTGTATCGTGCTGTACGAGCGACGAGTATTAAAGTCTCGCATAGGAAAAATATCGACAATTTGCTTTGTACTAATTGTAAGTAAAAGGTACGAGTACCATTGTAATTGAGTTCCAAGTACATCGGACGCAGTTGGTACGATTAATAAATTGTAAAATGAACATGGGGTTTACAGCAAACGTCAACTAGTCCAATGTCTTCGAGCTAATGGAATTTTGGCGTAGAATACTCGTGTACGAGGTGAATGAGTAGTAGACTCACTGGAGCTCCGACGTTAGCAGGTATGCTTCGAATAGTACACCAGAGTTCAGTCTGATCTGGTTGGCGTCCCTGGCGCGGCGCAATAAGACATTGTCCGTTCTGCGGCACGGGAGCTTCTTTATCGCAATAAGCAACGGCTAGTAGCGCGGGGTAGCGAGCGGGCTATCTTAATTGTAATCGCAGAGCAGTATATAGCGTGCCGGTAGCAACGAGAACGAACTTGGTCCAACTTCTACCCTTCTCCTCTCTTTTCCTCTTTATCTTGTTTCCAGTGGAGCGTTCGTAACCGTACGAGCGATCGAAAGGAGGGCCTGGTTGGGTCGTGAGACACCTGTGAATGGTGCCAGCAACACTACCTGCGGAATCGATCCACAGAGGATGCGGCTTATCTAAAAAGAACGAGAGTGACGCCAGGGAGAGAAGATTTTCAGACGCTTCGTCCACGGAGGACGGGACCTTTATCGATCCCATTCAGCCTCGATATCGCGCCTCTCTTATCTTCTCCGGTAAAGTGTTTACGACCTCAAACTCGAATATCTCGGACACGTTCGTGTGCCTAGGCCCTGTTTAGAGTAATTACCGCGCGGTACCCTGTTCGTACCTGAGAATTAAACCGGCAGCTGCTACTACTATTGAGAGGACCTTGTCTATGTATTATATAGCTTTCGTATGTCAGCATTTCACGAGCGAAGCTAGAGTAAGTATTCGGATCGTCTAATAGAAGTATTTTGTAATTAATCGTTTGCGGACAGGACGGATCGAAGCTAAGCATTCCGTACGGCAGTGGGCCACTGTCGTGACAGTCGTTTGAAATTGTCAGCTCGCATTTCGGCTTACACGCTATTACACGCTATTATCGTTCATAACACTCCAAGATGACAAATTCTGGACGTATACAATGTACCTACATCGGTTATTCAATTGTGTTCGCCGGACGCATGTATGAGTCTTTCGGCTTTATTGGTTGATTTAGCCAAGCGCATAATATATGAATTCGGCGGCCACAGTGATCGTTTACGAAGAACGCGTATATGCGGTGGTCTGTTACATTGGTGTTACTTTTAGTTTCTAGACTTAAGAACATTTTTGTATATGACATAGACGAGCGTCCTCCTCTCGCACCATTCCGACCGGAAGACGGTCATAAACCGCTTTCCCTTCTTTTTCCCCTCTCTCGCACCCGACATTTCGGTGCCTCTAGATCTTCTCTTCTCATTGACGGATTGTGAGGAGCAGCAAAATCTTTAAATAGAGGTCCTTCAAGGACTCCAAGATAGAATTACTCTAGCCTTGAAATAGGGAACACGCACATGAAACATAGAGCACGACTCTAGCAATGAAACGTACATTATTCTGTTAAACCTATCTTCTGGATCCGGCATTATCAAATCGCGAACCTGAACATCTTTCGCGTAACAGTTCGTTCGCAAAGGATAAAGATTCAAACGGCAAAATGATACTTTAAGATGGTGTCAGGAAATCGATGAAAGCAAATTCGACCTATCGAATTACACAAGACTTCGTGCATCACCATCGATTTTTCATCGTATAGTATCCAATATCAAGAAGAGATTTAAAAATAATCGAAGGTTCGACGAATTCAACAAGGGAACATATTGATCTTAATGAGAGATATTTCACAGAAAGATATTCGACACGTATGTTTTTTTTATCAACCAACGTCTACGTTGACGCCCTATCGGCTTCCAAATTTGAGGTATGAAAATATATTTATAGGAATATCTCCGAAACTAGGAGTCACAGGAAAAACATTTAAACTGGTCGTTGACCGATAAAAACACAATACGTGTCGAATACTGTTCTGCGCATTTTATGAAATTTAATATTAGTAAGGTAACATTGTAAGATGTCTGGGAGCTTTGTAAACAAGTAGTATGTCACAGTTTAAATAGTAAATGATGGAAGATTAGTTTCACGTTCGTCGATGCGAATATGATATTTTAAAAGTGCTCTAAGGCGATAACAAGAACGAACCGAATCGGTCAAAATGGATTAGCCCTCGCACGCTAAGGAAGCCAACGATTCTAAAGCCTCGACGTTCCGCGTCCTTCCATGCTCCCGCTATCGTGCAAGTCACTTGCTCTATCCAAAGCAAGATCATCGGATGCATCCGTTCACCAGTCATAATGATTCCTCTCGCAAACGAGATGGTGTGGAAGACATTTTTTCACTCCCGTCCTCCGGAGCCGTGCCAGCTGTCGCGCGCCGGAAACTCCTTCGACTTTCTTTCGTCCTCTCGGTACATGCACGCGCTGCGCTCTCTGCATGGAGAGCAACGACTCTCGCGCAATTCTTCGTCCTTCTCCTGAGCTGTCCGTGTCGCGCGGCACCCGCCGACATCCGTGTCCTCTCGTCTCTTGCTATTTCTACCCAATCTCGATGCGTGCCAAGTTATCAACAACCACCAGTGCGCGCATCTTTTTACTCCTCGACTATTTTCCTCTTTCTTTCTCCTTCGCCGTTTTCTCCTGCTCGCATTCGCTGAACAGGAACGCACAAATTCCAAATCGTAATAAAATTTCAATAGGCTCTACGCTCATGACGAAAGTAAACAGTTCACAATAAGCAGGAAGTTTAAACGTACTGTCGATAGAATTGAACATTCTTGGAGTATCGCGTAATACCGTCTAAGTGAATACGAGAAATACGCACGAATCTTCCAAGAATGCATACTGTGAACGTTTGAAGATAGCATATATGATTGTCATCGAAGAGTGAATGAAATGCCAATTATCCACGTTTTCCTTGAAATTAGTATTTGACGAAACATATCCACAGTTCCGCTTAGCTAATAAATACCCACTTTACAATAAAAACCGAGGCACATTAAAGTTCAGCTCTTGGATTCTAAAAGGGAATACCAAAAAATCGTTCAGCCCTTAAGTGGATAAGGTAAGACAATCTAGGTTTCATCGAATCTTACACAAGTTAAATACACCGTCCGTAAAATATTCACCGCCGAATCGTACATATAAGCATTCATCGGTCTCACACGGACGCGATTACACCAATACACGTACAAAAACGGTGCAATTACGGTTACAATTACGGTGCAAGTATAACATATAATTCCGGAAGTTTCGACAACAATCGGTTTCTTACCCGATTCTCATAGGATAATACCGGATGTCGACGAGTACTTCTCTTCACAAAATTGAGAAATTAAATGTACTACGAGAACTTGTAGAGTTAGGACATTCCTCTATGCGATACAGCGTGTGTCGAATATGATCTCCTTTTTTAAATATTATTTATCGCTTTTTTACGGTGGTTATAACTTCCCCCAGTGGATGCTTCTACCGAATGCAGGGATGCCGCGCCTGATCTGATTGCGAGACGTCACGCTGTGAACGTTCGACGGCCGATTCGCGTAACGAGTGGCGAAGCGCGCGTATGTGGCGACGACGACCACGACGATGAGCAATTAAGCGACGTGACTCGACCGAAATTCCGCGGTATGAAAACGTCATGACGCCATTAAGGACTCCTCCTGTCACCTGTCGGACTGGCCGCGGCAGGGTGCTCTGAGATTCGTTTAAGTAGACGCGGCTCTCCTCCGCTCTCACGTACGTGAACGCGCGTGAAAATGCGTGGCGACACGGTCGCAACAGAAAAGGGTTGGAACGAAGGTAGAAGGGATGTTTAGAATGGGCCCTTCGTCGCTGCTCCAAAAGGTTGTTCCCTTCGACATCGACATAAATATTCGCTCATTCGGCCCTTAAGCGAGATGCGAACGTACAAATTTTAACGATCCAATGATGTCATTAGTACGGAATTCAATTACAAGGGATCAGAAGCTGAAGGCCATAAATGACACAAGATGAAACGTTGGAGAAACACTGGTAAAGTTAACCCATTTTCCTACATTATCTTAGGAAGGGATTAGAGACAAAGGGTACAAGCACGCTTTTTTAAAATGTTGGGATAAGCGTACTTTAAGGAAATGGGTTGACTTTATTTAAAAGGGTTCTTTCAACACATCTTATTTTTTGTCTTTTATACCCCTCTCCTTCATCTGCATTTAGCTAATTTTAATTATATGGATGCATTCGGTGAAAAAATTTCCCAGCATTTACTTTAAGAATTCTTCCCGTCTTTGCCGTTAATGGGATCTAATCCCGAGTCGTTGTCATATTTAATGGAATTCGTATTCAGAAAGTATGATTCTTATTGTAATTGTCTAGGAAATCTTGTTTGAACAAGATAAACTGTACGTTGGCATGAATCCGTCCACGCGAATCATCCCAATAAAGTTGTCTTACGGAACAAATCAATTCAGTTACTACGCCATTGGAAACATGAAGTTCAATTGTGTACGCGGTGCGATACATTCGATTAAACTTTGTCCGAATTAATTGATCTTACGCGAGGCTAATTCGAATTTAATTCACCAGAAGGCAGCGACGCGTCAAGCTGAGGCCAGACGGAGTGCTAACAATAAATACACTACGTTCACTGCGTTCGCTATACGTTATCTTACAATAAGACAGCGAATGTCGCGTAGCTATTCTGTGTAGCCGTATATGCGTATTGCAAATAAAAAAAGCTATTTTTCTTACGCTTGGCAAACATAGTGTCTGTAGTGCTCTTTGTAACCTTAGCATAAGACTATTCCTTTGAACGGTCTCCTTGCTCGTATCGCTTATCGAACGCTGCCTATCGTTTCTATTGTCTCGTGATAAAAAAAAGGATTGTCGCGCAGACGTCTCCCATGTGAAAGTCGATCCCCACATTTGTTACCGACAATTTTGGTATTAAACGAATTTGAAATATCTCGAAGCTGCACATTGCATAATTCGCGAAATTGCTTCGACGTCGAAATCAATTGGCCGGAAGGAATATGCGTTTTCCAAGTAGTGAAGCGTATCGAGTAAGTTACTAAGTATCTTGATGAAGACAGTGAGGGGAGGCGAGCGGAAGTGGAAGAGTCACCTCCTGTGAACACCAGCGGTGAACGAAAGAGCGGACGGAGGGAAAACGGCAGGTAAGTTCGTTAAGTCCGCATCCCGCTGTTCGTGAGACTAATAGGCACGCCATTATGACGGAAGCGGGAGCCGTCTCAAAATTGCTCCACGAAGGTTCCTCATCACGTTTCCCCGAGACAAAGGACAGTGGCAGCCGAAGAGGTGAGAAATGGAAAGGAAGAGCAAAAGCGAGAGAAAAGAGAAAACAGGAGATAAGGCGGGTCGACTGAGTGCGAGAAGAGTACGAAAATGAAAAGATGGCAGAATCGTCGAATGGAAGGTTGCGGAGAGCCACGGGAGAAAAAGTGAGGAGCATCGCCTCGAATGGTCCCCACCAGGTGGGAACAAAAGCTAATCTCTTCCTTTTTTTCCTTTTTCCTTCCTTCCTTCTCTCTTCCTTCATCTCTTTCTTCCTTCCTTTATTTCTCACTAACTTCCATATCCTTCTCCTACGTTTACACCCTCCTTGTCATTTCGAGCCCATTGCTCGCGGAGGCATCTAACGCGCCAAAGAGAAGGGATCACTCGTCCACCATCGTGACTTCTTGCACGTATGAAAAACCACAAACCACCGACGTCATTTCGCGGCCGAGAACACGAAGGGTCTCCACTCGCCGCTGCCCTTTCCACGAAGCTCGAACTACGTTGGTAATGGGCCCGAACTTGCTTCTCTCGTATCGCCTCCACCCCTCTCTCTCTCTCTCTCTCTCTCTCTCTCTCTCTCTATCTCTATTTCTCTCTCTTTCCGTTTTCGCTCTTACCAACGAAATCTCCCGAATTGCTTCAACAGCAACAGAGTCCACTGCGGTTTATTCATTTTGCCGGAAGAAGTGGAATAATACTCTGCGGAGAATACGTCATCGATGTGTTTGGTGGAACGAAAGGCGGAGAAAAATTGTCCATAAATCAGTGATAGCAATCAATTCGCGTGCACACACCTGTCCGAAGAACAATGCCAAACGCAGAAACTCGTCGCGAGGAGCTCGCGCAAGAAGAACTTATTCCACCGTGGAGCTCGTTGGTGACTCGCGAAACGTCCACGTCCTGCGATTTTATTCCTCGAACGTCCTCGCGCTAACAAGCGCACCTACCGATTGCCAGTCATTTCAGACACTCCGTTCGTCACCTCGCGTTCACTCCCTGTGACAGAAAATTTACGCAACTCGTCTGTGCGAGGCATTTCTTCTCGGGTTCTCAACTTTACGTTGCCTTCGTCCTCTTCTTCGACGTCCCTTCGAATCGTGTCAAATTGAATTTAAGATGGAAAGTGCGTTAGGTACCACGCGCACTCTCCGCGCGTTGAATGTTTCCCGTACGTGGAGCTACTTTGTAGGCCCCGGCGAAGACAATGAAAACGACAGGAAAGGAAGACGCGCGAAGCGTACGACGGAGGCGGACCATCCATTCAAGGAGTCTCCCCTCCTTCCACCTCGCTCGTTTCTCTTTCTTCTAGCTCTCGCCCCTCGCCAAAGCGAGGCCGCGGTGCTTGGTGGACCATAAATAAGTCAATCGTCGACGGCACCGGGGACAGGAGAGGAGCAAAGGGAGAGAGAACGGAAACGGAACGGTAGGCGAAGCAGGAGGTTGCAGAGGGAATTCGCATTTGTGTTTTGAACGACAGCCAATATTTAACTCGATCCAACGCGGTGGCTGGAATGGGACGTTCGATTGCCAGCAGATGGGGACTACCGGGGACAAGTAGTCCTTGTATCAGACGTAAGCCGAAGAGATTCTCCATCCGTTCGTTCTTAGTGTGGTTCTCTAGGCGCGCAGACGGAACACCTTCCACGCTGGACGTTATCCACGTATAGACCCGACAACCCTACATGGCGCCTTTGACAGAGTAACCGGAGAAGATTCAACGCGAAACGGCGCTTCCCGGAAACCGTGACGCCCTACGGTCAGAGATGCTCGCTAGCCAATTGGCCAAAGTACTAGAGGAAGACCCTCGATATGACCTAACGGTTCACCCCTATCGTGCGTAGCATACGGGATTTCGATCTTACGGCTTCGAATCGCCCGAGAACTCGACTTTCACGGTTCTATGCTCCAACGATTAACCTATCCAATTTTAAGTCACAATTAGACAACTTCAACGACCCTTACGACGAAGGATATCTAGATTTACTAATTGCGAGATAAAACGGGCAGCCTGTATGCCTGTCGCAAGCTTCGAAAGGATCGAGAAGGTCGTTCCCGAGAAGATTAATAACCTGTGTCCATGTAAATTGCGAGTTGACAAATCCTTTTGGATGCTACATTCGACCGTTAAACACATAGCTACGGTTCGTAGGAACCGATGGACATCTTCTCATTATAATTAAATTTCGCGACTATAAAGTATTCCGTCGAATTAACGTGTCCTATCTTACGTACCGCAAAACGGGAACCTGCAATTGAATTCCCACCGAGTTCTAATAGGTATACATCAACGGGTGAATCTTCAAATGCGATTGTCGGTATCTCGAAAGCTCAACGATTAGATCTTCTCGAAAGAGAAGAACTACTCTTTTCCCACGTGCCGCGAAAACGAATCCTCGCTCGCGAGCCTCTTTCGCTTTCCTCTCGCCTAGTAGCTCCAACTAACGTTAATCCCATTAGCGGTCGCGTCAAGAATGGCATTTGTTCACCGTCCCCGCAAGACACCGTCCTCCATCTTCTGGCCATTATACCGTAACAATTCGTTCCGCTAATCGCGGGATCGGTTGCCGCATCGCCAAATCACGTCGGCGTCGGTTTGCGCGCGTGCACGCGCGCACACGAACGAGCGAACCGAGGGCGAGACAAGAAGAAGGACAAGAAGAAGAGAAGAGAAAGGAGAAAAATAAGAAGAAGGGAGGCCACGGTGTGGACGGGTCGATAAGGTTCGCGCACGCACGGTATCGCGAGCCACTGAGCGCGACAGCATCACGCGAGACCGCGCGGGGAAGGTGTACCGTTCGATCGGTGAAACATGCTCGCTCGAGCGCGATGGATAAGATATTTTTCGTATCTCGTAAAATCGGAGAATCGTCCGTTCTCCATGAGCAGCTTTATCTTCGTTGAAAGGGGAGAACAAACGGTAAAGTCGTTCGTATCGAACGATTCGTCGTTGTTCAGGGTACACACGCGAGGGAACGCTTACTAGAAAACGTTTGTGACGAACAGATTGATTCTCAAACGGTCTACCGGGTGCAGGAACAATGAGAAACCTTTTTTCTTCACGTGGAGATCGGTTGTTAGATCGAAGCAATGTACGTTTAGCATAATCAAAGTATCTTTCGTTTTCGCTGGTATACCTTGCATAATTGCACAGGATTCGAGAACATTTGTCGATGTCTCTCTTTATCGACACACCGACAATTGGCAATTTACTCCACGATAGTTACAGAGAATCCCCACTCGAGTGATTACCAACATTTTCCCGCAATCCTTTCAGGTAGTAAAAACTTTATTCGAATTTATTGCACGCGACGCGTCGTCGTTGAAAGCTAGGATTCGCGTTACTACCTATTCTTACCACTAAATATCATCGTTTCGTTTAATGTCTAACAGTCATTCTCCTTCAGCTCTGTCTCTACTTCCTTCCACAACTTCTCATCACTATTGCAGGGATCACGACGGAATTTTCTATTCCGCTGGCGTAGATCGTCTGCTCGAACGAGCGACGATTACCGAGCTACAGTTTTCGAGGGAAAAGAGAGTGGGAAGGCGTAACGACTCGGCAAGGGTGAAGAGGGTAGCGAAGAGGTGGGGATGGGGTCGCCTGGGCGTCTCTTGCAAAAAAAAAAAAGGATATCTCGAGGTTGCCCCTCTTAATTGGAGGATACCGACGAATAACGGCGCGGCCGATTCGAGGAGATAACGCCGCTGAAAACTTGCAGGAGCTAAGTGGGATCCCCTATTCGCTACCGACAGCTCCCAAGGGCTCCTAATTGTCAAGATCGAGCACCATAATTACACCCTCCGCGATTTCTTTTCCCGTTTCGAGGTGGAGAAGCGCAGGGGCAGGGAAGCGTAGGCAGGCACCCAGTTGGCCAGGGCGGGAGCCGCGCTTACTACTCCGCTCGACTCCAGCGAAAACTCGCCGAAATCTGGACGAGGAAGAGCGTTTTTAAGCCCTCCTTAACGATACCGCGCGATACGAGCATTAACTTGTGCCAACGCCTCCGTCAATATCCCAAAGCCATTTGACGTGTTCAGTCGACACGAGTTTCCGAGCATCGTATTTTGTATGCGTCGCACGAGTGAAAAGCTATCGCGTTATTTGCCGACAGCGCGAGCAAGAGGTATCGCTCGTTGTAACGACGAATAAATCAATTTTTATCGATCGTTACGGCTATATTACTTTCTCATCCATTACACGTAGATGGGCGCACATTTATTCCGAAGTCAGTTTGACAATTCAAAGACGGTATTGTGCCCTGCTCCGAAAACAAAAGAAACGCTGAAACGAAGATGGCACGATGAGCCGCTAATCGTGTATTATAACTAGACGCAAGCTGACCCACCTCGGTGTCGCGTTACACCGTTTCTCGACGAGGAATTTGTTTACAAGTGAAAGAGAGACACATTTGTACTTCTAAGAAATGGTGACATCCGGAAGTAGACAGATAACATACTGGAGCGGATGCGTTCTATCTGCGAAAGGGGAGCTATGCGCGAAGCATGTCAAGTGGCTTGATTTGAAAGAGGTCGATCGTGTAGGCAAACCTTACTGTTTTATAGTACCCACTCCTTTAATTCACATTAAGGAACTGCGTTTGAGTCATTGTCGCGCAAGCTGTCAGTCAAAATTCGCCAGCGCTACGCCATTATAATCCTACACGTGTCACGTAGGTACTTTGCTTGAATAGAGCCAATATTTTCATTCACCGCGGTAGCAATAAACGTGGTTAGACTATTGCTTGAATTGCCCTACCGACTCGAATATAACTTGAAGGAGAACATTTAACATCCCAAACACACCCCGATTCGTCGGCACATCAATACGATCCTTTTAAAGGTAACTTACTCGATAACGACAGTTCACGGCGAGTATCTATCTAATGAAACGAATCAACGTACGGTCGAACGTAGGATCGCTTTCGTTTTTCGAGTATTACTTATATAACGGCCAGCCTATCCTAAGCTATGCCTGCCGACGAAAGCATCTTATCGGGCGCCGTTATTTGTTCTTGGCCTGTCACGAGACCCGGCGTTGTCGCGGGTGGCGATCGACCGACGAATTCTACGGAACGCAGCCTGACGCACACTCATCATCAGTCGCTAGCTTGTCTCTCGTACCTTTACCCAATTCATTACGTACAGATTGATCCTTCTTATTGGCGCGCGGCTAATTTCAACTGGAAGTTGTGCGCCCACGGACGATCGACCTAGGAAATAGCAAAAGTGTGCCCACGTAAACACTCCGTTTACGACCACGAGACAGATTAGAAGTAATTTCTGCACTTCCAAGGTCGGAATTTTACGGACGGGAGTGGAACGATCGCGATATTAGGGTTCGAATACGGAAGACTATAATCGTCGATCGCCTTTCCAGGGACTCACCAGTGTAACACCAAGCCGGCCAGACAACAGGGCTCTCGGTGTCCAGCTCCCTCATTCTCTCAGCGACCCGCGGACATCTCCACTCCGTTCTTCCCGATGTCGCAGTAAGAATGTCCAGTTTGTCGTCTAGGAATCTTCACTGTTGCACGAGAAGGAATGGGACGGATCCGTTACGCGAGCTCGTCGTCTGTCCTTGCAGCAGGTGGCCGCCCTTAGACTCTATTACGACTGTCGATACGAATTCGAATTCCTCGTACTCTTTTCGGAAGCACTGTTTTCGCGAGTCGAGTTGCTCGTATTACTTCATCGCACACTAATCCCGACACTATCCCGGGAGCGTAGTTCTTTCTTATTCTCCTTTGACAGTTTTGCCCGATGCCGAGCTCCACCGTAAATTTAGCGAAGGTACGAGCGAGCGGCGCGTAAGTAGAAGGATCCACCTGTTGAACGTCAGTGGGCCGTCACACGTGCTTGGCTCGAGTTTCTGGGCGTCGCTCGGCGTCGCGACCTCCCGGCTGACTCTTCGTGACCCCTCCAGCGATACGATCGAGGAATTACACGAATCACACGGACGTACCGTGTTCGCTCAGGTGGGCTAGTGAAGGTGGCGGTGAAGGTGGTAGTGATGGTGTTGGATGGCGCGAACGAGGTCGTCCCGTTATCGAGGACGCGCACACGTGCACCGGACCACGCGCGGGGAACGGACGATTCCTGGAGGTAGATAAGGTGGCGAGCGTCGTCACCGTGCTGCTCTCCTCGTTGCGCCGATAAGGCACGAAAGAAGCGTCATCGGACGAGCGACTGCTTTGCGCTCTCCTCACTCCCGCTCGCTTTCCTCCGTCTTCCACTTATCGCTTTCCACGCATTCTTTACGCCTCGCTCCTCCGTTCTTTTCCCAATCGGTTCACTCCAAACAGTTTTAATTCCAATTGCCGCTCCTTTAAACCTTTGCCCGCGTTTCCCTCGAATCGTGTTGCTCCGTGTTTCCGGACGACGCAAACAGTTCCAACGATTCTTTACACCTGTTCTTACCGATTTCACTATTTCATTCGACTTGCATTGATTCTCTTGAATTCGTTCCGATTCCGCAAGTGACACGAATGCCCACAATCGCTCTCTCACGTTTCCTCTTTCTTTCCGCGATTGCCAGTCACCTTAACGCCTTGCACTTGTCTCAAATTTGATCGTAACCCGGTAACATTAATTTTATCGAACGACGGAAGCCAATATCGGTAACGAGAATTGCAGCTCGTTCCCGGTGTCTCACGGGTCTCACTCAAGAAGGACAGAAGGATAGAAGGATACGGCGCGCGTTACACGGAAAGGTGTTTCGCACCCGGCTTCGAATCGCGCACTAAATGTCACGGAAATGTCAATGGGGAGTCATCGAGGTTTGACACCTTCACCGTTGACGTTTCTCTTCACTCCCACTTCTCTCTTCTTCTATCCCTTGTAATTTCTTTCACTCTAAATCGACGATCGCCTAAATATCGATTACACACTGACACTTTCGAGTAAAGAAACAAATTTCTCCGGTAGCGAAGAATCGTCACTATTGGGTATTTACTCTGCGCGTCACTCGGTCAATACATCGACCGTGTCGGCGATATCTTGGCATTAGATCGCACTTGGATGTCCACGGATGAACCTCTCCTTTTCCAGCGGCACTCAAATTTCCGAAGACTATCCTCATACGCGATTGTCCACGATGATGGAATTCTCTCTCCTCACCTGGTGGCGTAACATTCGTCGACACAGGTTGCACGCGCGCGCGCGCGCGCGTCCTCCAGCAGGACGAATTCCTTTACCCGGTCGATTTCCTTCCTCTTCCGTTTCTGACGCGCGAACTCTCGGGAGTCAATCCGGATAAATCAACGGGCGGTAAGGAACATCGAGCAAAACGATTCTCGGTCATCGAAACTCGAAAGATCGTCGGCGGCTGGCAGGACGGAGCGATCCTATCGCCAAGGTACCCCGGGAGGATCGTTGACGGTACCGTGAGATGACACGACACTACTACACACGGCACAGCTCTGGCCCGAGACGTCGAAGGGGATAGACGGACAGTTGGAGAGAGGAGAGAGAGAGAGAGAGAGAGAGAGAGAGAAGCTTAAAAGAGAAGGACGAAGAAGAAAGGGGCGAGGGGGTAGACGGGTAGGGATGAGAATGAAAGAATGACAGAAAGAGATAGAGGGGGGGGGGAGTGATAGATAAACGGGAGGTGGGGTTTGCGGAGAGGGGTGAGAGAGGAAGAGAAAGAAGAGAAGAGAGAAGAAAGAAAGAAAGAAAGAAAGAAAGAAAGAAAGAGAGAGAGATGAAGGAGTGGGGAGGGGAGAGAAGGAGAGGGAAGAACCTGACCACCAGACACACTGCTCTGCCTCGGTAGGCACAACACGCAGGTAAGCGGAGTGGCACTTAGGTTGGTGCACCTGCCGCGAGAGTCCGCGCCGTAATGGGAGCGGGGCAACGGGCGGCAGGTAGGCAGGCCCACGGCTCGTCAACCTGCGGAGAAGGGGAATCAGTCACATGGCGAGGTGCCCCGAGCAGCGCGCCAAGGAGGAGGTGGTAGACGGAGCCGGTGGTGGTGGCGACAGTGGTGTGGTGGTGGTGCTGCCGGTCGCCGGTGGTGGTGGTCCCAGTCCCGGTGGTGGTGGTGATGCCGCCGGTGGTGGTGGTTGTGGTGGTGGTGGCGGTGGCGGTGCCAGTGCTGGTGAGTGCCGAGATGGAGGTGGCTAGGTCTCGCCAGGACCAAGGCGTAGGAATCGCCGAAGGACTCTCTCCATCGGAGATCGGCACCTGTATCGGCGTATCCTCCGTCGTCGCGATCGAAGATCCGTTTTCGCTCGCGAATATTTCTTTTCCCGCTTCGACAATGCCTTTCTCAGCTTGCTCAAGATGCCCCTTTTCCCAATTAGATCTCAGACTGCACTTTCCGATTTCCTACCATTAATCGAATTTTTGAAACATTTAGCCAAGTACAAAGTTATCCTCGGATTAATTCCGCGGGGTTTCTTAAGCAAATTTGATACTTAAATTGTCCTTGTGACGTTACGCTGGGAATTCTTCGTTAACACGTTCCCTGCCGGACAGGGAACGTGTTAATTGAAATGTGTGTGCAATTAGCTATAGGAATCGTTGTATATACACTTAGATTTTATGGGTTTCAACATAAAAACCACGCTTGCTTCCAGTCGACAACTCACCCACTTCCTAAATCTGTTTACATATTCATATTCGTGTCTTATTATGTGTTGTATTGTATCATTTGATATGCAGTTCGCGCGCTTTAGAATTTGCTATTGTAATAAATAGTTTTTTTTTGCATCGTGAAAACCTCGCGTTGAAAACCTCAAGAGTCAAAACTTGGGTTATAACACTATCCCAACAAACAAGTTTGCAAATATTGTTCGTCGTAGTTGAATATATCTCTTGTTGGGCTAACAATTCTTTGGGTAAATTATCGATTCTCTCCGCTGATACCGGAACCTCAAATGTCGGACACGCGGTCCGTGCGTTTCTTACGGGCGCGGAACGTCTTGCGTCGCGGTAAGACGAGACGAGAAGATCCCGCGCGGGTATGTGACGCCTGCACGGAATATTTCTTCTTAGAGAGAGGATCGAATCGCTAAAATCGCCGATCGATCTTCGAACTCGTTATCCGATCTCGTGTTATCCAGTTTCTCGTGGGCGCTGGGTCGTTCGTTAAGGCGATAATCGAGTTTATCGTTCGTACTTACGAGCGCGGAATCCCAGTCTCCACGATAATTCCGTTATAATATCCCAGTCGACTGAAACGCGAGCTGCGCGCAAAAATGATTAATATCGAACTGTTCGCACGTTTGCGCGCATTTGGAAGACCCTAGCGTGGACTGAACAGACTCGTTCAAATTTCAAGTCAGACATTTCGGAAGCTGCTATCACAAATCTGTACTTTTTCGTTCTGCAGCTTACAATTAACCACCAAAAACGCGGTCCCCCGACAGAACCTTTTCGAATGTCGCGAAATACCGATTATCGAAGGTACACCCTCCGGTGGAATAACCTTTAGAATGCTTTTTAGGCACGATCGTCGACCATAAACGCAATCAACCTAACTTGGAACATCCTCGATTCGGATGAAGTGTCGAGAAAAAAATATCGTACATTATATCCTGCAATACGAAACTTTGACGAATATATTAACATATTTACAGATCCATCCATTGTACCTTTGCTTCGCAGAGAAACATTTTACCCATTCTCCTGATTAGTCGTCTACTGAGAACTCGCTGGAAGATCACACGGGATTCTTAGAACGTACTTCTGCGCCCCTACATTTTCTTCTCGTGATACACGGCCCCGTTTATCGCGAATATAACGTGCAACGCGACTGTATTTATCGATAAGAGATACCGTCCGCCGCCTGCCGCCACCTCCGCCACCGATGATGACGATCATCGAAACGTTCACGATCGGCGTCTTGTGCGCGCGGTTAGGCCTCTCGGCGCACGAGAAGGGAAACGCCGAGACGAACGAGCTCGGGCAACCGTGCACCACGGTAGAATGCGTGTGCGACATGTATGAGAGCTTGTTAGGTTAACCATCACATTGTTTCACGAGGGCGTGGTGCCTGTGTTACCGCGCAACGAGGTGCGTGGATGTGCAACTGGAGGGGCTGGGGCCAGCCGACCAGGCAGTTCTCTTCTCTCCCTGCACCCGAGGATCTGGATACGATATATCGCGGTCGATATATATCACTCGTCGGACACTTCAGTTCTATAGGTTCGAAGATAGGATTAGTGTGCGTGCACGTGCGCAGACCGGAGTCGAACAAGGCATACTGGCGAGATTGTCGACACATTCGTCGAATGGTAACGGGTGCCCTTCCGTTAATTTCCAAAGTCGAAGAAAAACATTCGGATAGAAAGGAAAACGAAACTTGCAAACTATGCTCTATACGTGTATTCGTGAATTATAATCGAATGAATGCGGGAGTTACATTGATCTCAAATGCTCGTAGACATTGATCCACTTGAGGAGGGCTCGACAGAATTGAATGTGTATCGAAAACAGTAATGGCGTATGTCTGCAGGCTGCTGATACGCGAAAACTCAACTAAAAGATGATATTATTTGCGACAGACTTAGTCACTTCCATATGCAAGATAATTCGGTTTACGAAAGTAATAAGGTACCACAATCTTAGGTACATCGAGTAGTCGTGTTATCGAAATCGTTTTATCGAGTGACACCCTGTTGAAGTAGGTCGCAAGAGAAATTAGGTTTGCGAGTAAACGGTGCCCGTGTGGAGCATTAGCGAGAACCGTCCGAAAGATGATTTTACCCAAACGTTTGGAACCCCTGCAGCTGATCTATCCATTGGCATATCCGCTTGTTACTACTTCTGTCTATGTATGAATGAGAATTGACAAAAACGGGCAAACGAGACATCTAAATTCCTCGTAGGCGCTTCACCCACCGTCTTCCCGTTCGCAATACGCGGCCATAATATATGCTAGACGCATATGTGGAGGGGCATAGATAGCCGGAAGGCTGCCTGTAGGATCCTCGTTTAGATATCCGCTCGCACCTGAGATTATTTGATGCCAAAGCCTCGTGTTCTCGTCGTAGACATTCTACTGCGAAAGCGTCTTCAACTTTATATCGGTATCTCTATCTACGTCGATCAAGGGTGCTTCCGCAGGTAACGATTACCACTATCGCCACCACCGGGCATCACCACCATCGTGGTCGTCATCGCCGCGCTACCTCTTACTACCACCTTCTTTCATTTCTCTCCCCTCTCTCTCTGTACTCCTTTCCTGAAAAGCCTATCGGCGATTATACGATCCATCGAGCTTCTCCGTCGGCGTTGGCGCGCGGGCTCAGGCCAGGAACGGCGTAGGCATTAATCGCATCGCGACTTGGTGGATCGCGTTTGTCGACGAGTCGATCTATTCGTCGAAATATCGACCTCTCGTCCAACGACTATCTTGCTTCGCGAGTCTCGAATTTAGCGGACGAAGTCGATCGTTTTTCGTCGACGAGGTCGGTATGGAGGTCGAACGAATTTCAAGGCCTACCGCTGCGATCCATTGAAGAATCTCTTTAAGCACGTAACGTCTCGTCCAAAGTATTTCTAAGTCGCTCGTGAAAATGCGAAGGTGGAGCAAGTTTTTAGAAAGCTGTGACCCGTGGCAAAGCTTATCCTCCACTTATTCTCCTTCGATAGCTTCTTTGTTTCTCTCTTCTCGTTACTCTCGCGATTTCTCTTAAAAACGAGCGCAACCGACGACGACAACCGTCCTCCCCCGTAGCAGCCGATGTACATGAAATGCACGTAGAGGGTAGAGTGTGGTGGAGCCACCTAGCCGTGGCTCATCTTTAGAGACGAGGTAACCGGTGGCCTTCGTGAATATGTGTTCATTATTTATGAGCAACGCCTCTCGGTATCAACTGGACCGGCCTACCTACCTACCTACCGGTAGGCGTAGAGCGCGCGGCCAACGATAGTAGAGAGCGAATGAACAAACGAGTGAGACGGGGTGAGGCAGCGAGGATCGGTGAAAGGGGAAGAGAGCGTGAAGGCAACCGGATAACGTATTACGTCTTCATATTTTTTTCCCCTCGTGCATACCCGGTAATTAAAGGATGCCCCGCCAAGGACCTCGATGATTTATCACCTCCGCACTCCCCGACCTGATAAGATGGGACCAACTGATAACGAGGTACCCTTTGTGTATCGATGGCTGATCGAGCGAAAGCATTTTCGCCTCCTTCCTCCGCTTACGTTTCTCTCCTTCTCCCTCTCGTCCTTTCCCACTATTTCTCACAATCTCCCCTCTCTACTTTATTCACCCTCTTCTCCCTCCCATCTCATTCTCTCTCTCTTTCTCTCTCTCTCTCTCTCTCTCTCTCTCTTCCTCTTTCGACAGATTCCGTCTCCGGCAGTTCGCAGACACCGTCTGTCTCGCCATGTTATTCGAACTTCTGGCCTCTGGCTACCAGGCAGGCAGCATCATCCTGCCGTGGTAACGCAAGTGAGGGATGCACTGGGAAGGGGAGAAGGAACGTGGGCATGCATTAAAGTCACGTATGGACGCTCATCGTCCTGCAACGAGAATCTCTGCGCTGCGCTGGTATGTTCGCCTCTCAGGGATGGGCGCCCTCGAAAATTACACGTTTCACCGATGGACGGGTCCTGTCGCGCAGGGGATGCCATTGGACCGAATCGCATGGATGATAGCCGTCCATGGAAACTGCGAGTTCGGAGAAAGCCGAGCACTCTGCGAGACCACTGAAGGATGGACGAAACGTACGGCGCAGCGCCGCGCCGCCGTAGAATTTGCCAGGAGATGCTACATTATATGTAGATTTTTTTTGAAACACCAGCCGCGCGTGCGAATTTGAGATGTACGCGTTAAGGGTATGCGAAGTAAATATGGACAGATATAAATGAAAGCTGAAGAATGTGAAGAAAATCACGCACCTACGAAAAGCATCGGATAGCCGAAACTGAATAACGTATAAAGCGTATACAGATCGAGAATCTTTGTACACTAGTTTTACACGATCAGTTCTGTCTCCGTTTCTGTCGCGGTATTATGGTTACTCTTACACGACCGTTCTTGTCTCCGTTTCAGTATCACTTTCAGCGGCCGTCGGACCATTAACTCAAAAGCAAGATACAACACTGCTACTGCTTATAACAGAATGAATACAAAACCGTTGGTTTGAAAAATCCGTAAATATTGCCTCTTTTTGGCAAAAGTTTTAAAAAACCATTAGAAAGTAGTTACATAGATCAAAATATTATTTTACGCGAAATTCAAAGTATCGTGATATCTGCGTTGTTCCCTTCTTCTCTTTTTTCGATAGAATTGGAAACCCCTAGTGGTGGATCACTTTCACTGTAAATCACTGTGGCCGTGGAATCGATGTACCTACATATATGCAAATATAAGCAATTGAAGCGTGTAAAGTGTAACGAAAAATTTCATAAAAACGACGCATGGGTTTAAAAAGTGCTCGCGCATCTACTTACGTTACTATAAAAGATGTCGCGCTGTAGAATTGACAAAAGACGACAAATTGTCGTGATATTTGAAATCCACTATTCTATGCCCGTTTTAGGATACTGTTATCCCGGGATGGTGCACGCGCCGCTTGCCCACGGGCCCGAAGCTCGATCGATAAATCATCGCATTAACGAAATCGAAGACAGATTTATACAGCGGCCCCTCGTCGCGGCAACGAACACTCACACCCGTGACGAAACGGGCCTTTAATGTTATGTTAATCGGCGCGCGTCTTAGGCGGCCGAGCCGGAACGAGGGGGGCTTGGGCCGCCCGAAAAAAAATTTACGGTATTCCCTTTCTCATTACGGTACGTCGGATCAGAAGTGCTCATATTTCATTGAGTCGTTCCGGTGTGACGTCACGCGGTAAAGCCGTGAAGCTGCGAGAGGCGACGCCGACGCACGCCGCAACGTAGCAAGTAGCACGTGAAGTGCAACCCATTCACGCGCACAACCGAATGCGTCCTATTCGTTCGGAAAATCCTACGTCTCTCGGTGAGACGAATTCATGGCGCGATTCATGTTGACGAGAAAGAAGACGAGGGCGGTTGGCCAGAAGAAATACGACGACGTGGGATTAGAGTTCTCGTTAACACCATGAGTTGGCTCTACTTTATCTAATTATTCTTTCGAATGTTTTTTCTTCTTCAGCTCGCACGTGTAGTTTTAGGGTTGCTGCTAATTTTGAGCAAACTTCGTTGGCATAATCGTAAAGTGATGACGTATATTACTGCAGCGCGAGACTTTATATTATCAAAGTTGATTCGATGTATGTCAATGTTTCGGTAACTAGCGTACCAAGTGCCGAAATGTACAAGCCGAGAGTTGGCTCCAGCTTACAAATAGTGATACGTATGTGCAAACATGAAAAGGCAATCGTTACTAGTACAGTCTAGTACCGCTATACCGGGACCATAAATGATCATTTAAGTTGTTAATGTATAATATTTTAGAACGGAAGCATTTCAGAGAACGAAGATTCAAATAGAAGTTAAGGGAGAGCCGAGTTATTGGATAAAAACAAATTCATCCCCTTTTTGAAAACGAGACACAACTTGGGAGTACATTTCTCTAGTCCGCTTTTGATATCACAAAAAATTTGGCCTTGTTGGTGCATTTGCATTTTTAAGTCGTTTATTGGAGTATAGTGACTGATGTATGCAGTAGATAGGTATGAAAGCTGTGGAAAAAAAGATAATTTTTCATTTTCATCTATGTCGACGGTATCTGTGCGTCGACGATCCATTCTTGTCTTTGAATCGTGAATGAAAATGAGGGAGCATACATTGAAGACGTTTACAGTCGTACCGCCGACGATATCGTAATACATTCCAAGAAGCGGTAGACGGTATCGAAATGAACGGTAAAATAAAAGGCGCGCTTCCACGGAGATAAGCGATACAATATGGTGAATGAAATCAGACGTCACACTTGCCCAAAGATAAAAATTATAAGCGCGAAACGTGACGTGCTTCGCGAGTCGTGTCTAACATACCGGGGATTCCGCTTAACTGTCTAACGAATATTTCTATCGCGGCACGCTGAAGCTAACGGCTTGGTAGAAAAAATGCGCTAGCTCATGCCAGGTAACAAGAACTTGGACAGTTGTGCAAATAATATGCGCACAATAGAACAGTTATTCGATGTAGGGAAAAGATTATGGAAAAGAGTGAAGCAGAAAGAATGGCAAGGATGTGCCAGTTCCCCGACAAAGGTATCTATCGAATGTAACAGTTCTCGATCGTCCCGATCGATGAAAATATGTTTTCGATATGATATTGCGCGGATGGTATGTATTCCTCCATCCTTTATCGAATTCTATGCATTACGATTGATATCTTGGGAGTTGGTAAAAATGGGCATTCCTCTATGAGAGAAGAAGCCGCGGACTTGCCGATGAAGCTGTGAACCGCGACGTCGCAAGAAGTTCTCGATCTCTTTTGCTCTTTGCCGTTTTTTTCGTTCCCGGGAGTTCTGGGACATTCGCAGTGCCCGTATAAAATTCCACGGACCAAGCGAAAATCTTTACAGTTGTTCGGAGAAGAGGTTGATTTCGGTTTCGAAGAATTCGCCTGGAGTGGGTCATCATACGCTGCGGGACGATAAAGTAAAAATAACGATCCCGTTCGAACGAAGAAATGGCCCGATAAAGCGGAAATCACAACGGGCTTCATTCGCGCGGAGAAAGAAAAAGAAAAAGCAAAATGCGAGGGGTCAAGAGGAAGAAACGAGAAGAGACGAAGGTTAGCGAGGACGCAATCGCGGAAGAAGATAAAAACGCCAACGCCGAATGGAGGACGAAGACCGCGAGCCCGGGTGTGACGATTTCGAAGATTTAATTGAGACGTCAAGCTGGTACTAAAATCCTCGTTACTCCCACCCCGTGTGCCGTTTCGCCGGCCAACCGGCCAGTTTCTTCTTCCCCTTTTTCGTCTTCCCCTTCCGGCCTCCTTCCTACAGGGGTACCAAGGGGAGGAGGCGGTAGGAAAGCATCGTATGTCATAGCGTCTCCCCGTTGCGGGCGCAGCCGCGAACGTTTTGAATTTTTCAAGTGGCCCGAAAGCCGCACGGCCTTTTATTGTCCGCTTGATTTACGACGAGCTTCAACCACGGTGAACGTAATTTGTTGTCCCGTATTTAATTTGCCTTTAAAGCGAGCACAGGTTCTGCTCTCAACCCGGTTCCGAGAGAGCATAGTCAGAATATAGAAGAATGAGGGGGAGGGAGGGGAGAGAGAGATAGAGAGAACAAAGAAGGGAAGATTGGACTCTCTAATTCAATAAAACTAACAATGAAAATTGACGCGAAAGTGAACAGAACGTTCCCACATTTTTTGGTATATGTAAACGCGTGAAAATGAAAGGATTTCCAGCAAATCTTTGGGTAAGGATAAGGAACGGTAGGAATAGATACGCGATTCTTACCACCCAGCTTAACCTATTCTCAAGTTCCTTCATCGCTTTCGATTTACTCGTCACACGGCGCTGCCCACCGAGGTGACTTCGCAGGAAATGAAAGAGCCAATGAACCGTTGATCACCTGATCGATATCTACCGCTACATCTCCTCCTTGTGGATCGTTAATTAAAAGGAAGGTCCATGAGTTTCGTTACGTTTTTCTCTTCGGCCGATCGATCGTAGAAGAAAATTTCCAAGGGGGCTAGAACCAACGGAGGACAGCGGATTGACGAAGAAGGACAGGAGAAGAAAAGGGAGTCCTCCTTTCCGGACGGAGGAAAGAAAAAGGCGAACGGCATAATTGCCGTTCGCTTGTAATTACGGATGGTGACTATTAAAGCGAATCCTTGGAATCGACAGCTAAATCTGCTTGCTACGGAGCGAACTGCGTCGTCGCCGGTCTTCAGCCGGGACCCACGGGCCGATCGCATCGCAATCAAAGGATCGGCCTGTTTCATCGATTTTACGATTCCAAGTATCCTCGAGGATCTCTCAGACGCAGTCGTATCGTTCGCTAAGCGTTTGGGTTGAAGTCCGTCTTCGCAGGACTTTTATATTTCAAAATTGAACGCATTCCGAGGACTTGTCGGTGGAAATGTGGTACTTTCGCGTCTACTTCTCCATCGACGATTATGTTGAGATTTTAGCAGAGCTGTGCTGTAGGTCCTTTAGGATGACCCGAGATCGCCGCGACTAGTTTTTCACGCCTGTTTTTCGATTCAACGCCACAAGGCTTTTTCTCACTTGGTTCGGTCCAACCACATTCGCAGAAATCTATTGTGCCAACTTATACGCAGGCTTTTTCCTATTTGCGTAAACACGCGCTTAACCTTCTGTCACCCGTGTTGACTTGGCAAAACCAACCAACTGTCTGGGTCAGTGAGCTGAACGTGTTAAAATATTCACCGAAGTTTGTGTTTCATCTCTAAGTGATTCTAAGAAGAGCCTACGACTGATTAAAGTACACAGTCGCAGTTAAGATCTTGACTACATTCAGCTCGTAATAAAAAAGATGAAGAAGATTTCTGTGTGGTAGAGTGCATTCGATGACAGTAAGGTAATTATGAAAATGACCTGCACCAGTGACGGTGACTATTTCAATTACGCCCAATATCTTCACTTGGTCCGAGGCATTAGAAATGCAGAAACGTGTGCATATTCCTTTCAGCACTGACAATGTTGATGTTTCTTCGAAAAATGTAAAGGCGAGAACAGACTAAACTAACATTTTTGAGTAACAGTTCGTCAACAATTGGGTATCATACAAGTTCGCCCAATGTGTGCGTGTTGCTCAACAGTTCCGCCGCTGTTGACGAACTGTTGTGTGATGTTCGTTCCCAGGGCAGTACATCAAAGGAAATGCTGTTTAACAGTTCCCCAACAGCGTTTCCAGCGTGCACGCGTATACTGCAGAAATGTGCATTTAGTTAAATTCTAACGTTGTAGAGCGACGTGTAATCGGTAGAGGTCGCATCCCCTGTTATTAATACCCGTATTCATAGCCGTTCCTTATCTTAAGGATGAAGGAAGCCTGCATGCAGGTTCAAGAAACCTCGTGACCACTCTTGAAATAAGGAAGCCAATAAGGCTCCTTGTTCGGTCAAGGAAGGTTTATGAAATGTGGAATAAGGAATAATGGATCCTTATTTTTCAAGGAACCACTATGAATTATATAATATATGCATACCCGTGTATGAGTGTCTCACGATTGAGCCGAAGAGCAGACTATACACTTGAACAAATTTATAAGAGATTACCACGCGAGTCAAGCATCTTCTTTCTCGCTCATTCTGGCATCTACTTGTCAGCGAACACCTAAGCAACAAGGTAGGTCGATGTTGTCGAACAGTTTTTCAATTTTAATATGTTTTTTCAACAGTGTTTACTTAGTCTGCTTCCACCGTAACGGAAGACTCACATGTTGGCGATTATTTGGCAGAGTAACGAAACGATAATTCGTCGACGAGATTAAAGTGAAATCAACTGACGAAATCAAGAGTTTGAGTCTGGCGATTTGTTATCCCATTTTTCACGTAGACGCACAGATCGGCTCGCTTGTAACAATCGAAAAGAGGAAATTCTTCGAGCGTTATAACTGTTGCGAAGAAAGGTCGATCGAGGCGTCCTGTCGCATTGACGTCGATGTACGGAAAAGACGAGTGTCTAGAGAAAATCCGTGGTGTCTGCTTGTACAGGCGAAGCACGCAGAAGATGTCGATGAATCAGCGGAGGTAAAGGTCAGAGGGATACACGCACGTTCGAAAGGTCAAGGGGAAGATGGAGGTGTCGAATTGGTATTCCCGATAAAAAGCGCCGACGCGCGACGCAGCCGTGGCAGAGCCTCGCGTCATTGTGGCTCTCATTGTGTGTAAGCGTGTGCACGCGCGCTTCCTCGAAGCGAAACACAACAATCGTCTTACTAGGAGCGGGAAAATTTATGACGATTATTCGCGGACATATGCAAACGAGTAGAGGTGCGCAGAGCGCGCGGAGCACGCTGCGCCTGTTAATGAAACGGAACGGCCGGCGCGGGCGCGCGACTAGAAACATCTATTGAGAAGGTTTTATCATCGGTACCATCACGATCGGCAATCGACGACGGCGATACGCGTAAATTGTAATAAATGACACGTAATAACGTCCACACGCGGCAGTGGGTAGAGGAGAGGACCAATGCACAGTGAAATCGGAGGCCTGCAACTCCATCGGTTTCATCTACGAAAGGAGAGTGTAAAATAAAAATGCCCGATATTTAAAATGTTACTTGTAATGTTATACTTGTATTAGACACGTTAGTCCATGTATGATAATATAAATATAACTCTGTCCGAGCTTTTCCAGCTTTTACAGAATAGACACAAGTAATAATGTTCTTATCGACCCTGTGTAATGTAGTTTACGGGATGTAATAGAGTGGAATTGATCGGGACATCTTTCAGCCAAGTAAACGGAGATTAACTGATTCATATCACTTATTGAGGACACTTGAGACCCAAAGTAGATCAATATAAACACTTGAATTTCATATGAACGTGACACTAAAAGTGGACCAAGAACATGAAGACGCGAAAATACGAACGTAAATAGTAACGGTAACCGATAGGATCGGGACATTGACCTACGCCCGTTCCGCAGACACCGAAGAAATGTCAAAAGTCTCAATCACACCTCTCATTCGGCCTGTCTTAATTTATTAATAAATTCGCATCTAAGCAATCGACACGACGCCCATATCGAAGTTATTAAAGATTATCGTCAATTTCAAATTTTACACTCGAGCATCAATCATCATTGCAATTTCACAAGTCGTATTGCTTCTTAGAAGCTCTCCTCGCAGATGGTACCTATCTATACATTTACGATACATCTTAATTTACCCATAGCTGACGCCCAATGAAGAGACAAAATTATACATATTATGTACAGGTGTAAACCTTAATTCTTCACGCGACTGCGTCCGAATCGTTGGGTCGGAAGGGTTGGCGTCGCGCGTCGGCTCCGCATAAAGTCGTTATGAAGACTTCACTCGATATAAAGTCGATTGTTTACGAGCGATAGCTTATCGAAGATGGCTCCGATCCATACGGTAGCTGAGTGCCTCCTACCACGCGGGTGAATAGTAGGCGCTTCCGAAATCGAAAGGGTGAGCCACCGATTAATTTGGGATTCCGCACGAGAACCAGACATCGACCAGCACTCGGCCAATAAACAAGTGGCTCTTAATTAGCGCTCGGACGATTCTCGAAGTGATTCGCGATTACTTGCCCGTGCCCCGACGTGGTGAACCACGTACGTGCTCTCGTCCACAAAGTGAAGAAACGTCAATGATGACAGCAGAATGGATAAAATGCGACTTCCTCTTGTCCTCGATGGCGCCGCATAAGGAGAAATCCATGAATTTACGATAGATAGGAGACATGTTTCTGAATATTTCTCTCTTTCTTTTTTCTTCTTCTTTCTTACGGACAAAGAGTATTGGAAGGAGTAGGGTAGCTACGCTTGTGTTCTTTCACGCGCTTGTGTCCTAATTTATCGCACGGCGACGAGAGAAGCAGTTCTAATGAATGAGGGGATATCCATTTTTTATGCGAAATGTCGTCGGCACTTTGATACCAAGAGATCGAGAATTTACTTTCTTTCGCTTTTCTCTTCAGTGAAGGATCACGCAGTGGAACTCGTGAATATTCATTACGATTCGTAAGGGAATGATGTTCTTCGTGATCGCTATGTGAATCAGATCAAACACGAAAACAACGAACCTCTCAATGACGAGCTTGAAACTCTTCTTACGGATATTTTCGAAGAAAATTCATCACGTTTCTCAGAAAGTTCGCTCTTAGCTGATTCTCAGGGATGGGAAGAGACGAATGCCGCAAGAAATAAGGAAACTCTTTGGAAAGGATAAGGAAATTAATGTGCAGAGGAAAAGGGTGTAAGAGAAAAAGTGCGAGGAAGACGGTGAGGTAGAAAAGAAGGAGACAGGAGGAAGGAAGCAGGGAGCGGGAGAGGGAGAGAGAGAGAGAGGGGGGGGGGGAAGTGCGCGCACGGAGCACAAAGTGCAATTTCACAATTTTTGCCTCGTAAAATGTAAGCAATGAGCGACGTAAAAATGAATAACCGAAGGAGCGTTCACCCGCGGAACGAGCAAGTCGTTCCCTTGGCCCTTCAATTCCCTCTTCCACCCTGGCACCTTCTACCTACCAACTTCTTCTTTCTTACCAGCGCAAAAGGTAGTTCGACGAGAGTCAGTGGCTACAACGTCCTTCTTGGGCCTCCCATGGCAGCCGGAACGATTTTTATCTTCCGGGTGGAATAGATTATCTTTATTTACGAGCGATCTGCGGTATGAGCAAATTGTTTGGGAACGAGAGGGCCCGCTTATTTAAAAGCCGTAAACTATTCAATAGCACGGACCAACTGAAATCTTCGGGAGGGAAAGTGTGAGAATGCAGGAAGGAAGGAGGATCGGCGCCTTCTTTCACTCTCGACAAGGATCCTCACGAGGACGCGAACGCGTATGCGAGCTCATCGCGGTCGGCTCAAGGTAACCACTCTTTGAGGTCTAGGACGCGTTAGAAATGGGTGGAATGCGGCACGAAGAATGTCTAGGTGCTTAAGGCGTCTTACGTGACGCCTACAAAAAAATCTTAGCTAACGTCTGTAAGCGAAAGATCACGAACGATCGAGTAGGTGGCGCACCTGGCGTGCCTACGAGCCTGTCATTACATGCATATTACATACGTATTACGTACGTAAGTCCGCGAACAAGACGGTGCAATTAGCACAAAGTAGAATCAAGAGTGTTGCTTTTCAATCTGCTGTGACAGGAAAGACAAGAAGGAAAGTACGAAGAATTTATTCGACGTACCTACGAAGGAAAGTACAATTATAATAGCTGCGTCAGTCAGGTTGTGACTTGAAAATATGCTGACCTTTAGAAAGTATGCAAATATATAGTGTACGAGATGACCCAAGTAGATACGGCCAGTGGAAGTTGGACGTAAAGAAAAGTGTGCGGTATAGGAAGATAGGTATAGAACGGAAACGTAGATCTGTATCTGCTGCATTGCTACTGTAACTTTGAGCAACCGTGAAGACAGTCTCGACGACCGTGAATGATATTGAAAATGAAATTGTAGGCTACTCGCGTTTCAGAAGTGGCTTGTACCAAATGCTCATCGTTTTAAAATTAGAAAAAACTCACGATCGTCCTGAATTGAATAAGAAAGAAGATTTTAGTAATACAATTTTTTTTCTTTGTTCGAGAAACAACAGTCGGAGTCACGAACTTTCCATTCTGCACACTTTCTCTTCCGTCCTTTTGGTTTATCGTTATAATAACGCTGAATCGTGTTGATACTGTTACGTGCCTGTCCTACGTTTCAAAATTTTCTTCTTCATAAACTTTAGTATTGCTTTATTATTTGGTAAACCGAATGTTCTTGCCGCAGATAGCGTAGTCTCATAAAAGGGATCCCGTGCAGCATTGAGCAACTGGAAGCCCGCGGAATGCGCCACCTACACGCCCGCTCTTTCGATTGTTTGATCGATGGTAAAAATTTGCAAATACTATGGAACGCATCTCCGTGATGTAGCTTTCTTTTTTCCTCGTTGCTCCACACTTTAGTAGAGCATAATCCCTCACATCTTCGATTCGAGACTCTCAGTCGGAAAGTTTGGCATTGCGAATGTTCCAAGTGCTTGCGAGTGACCACAGTGAAGAGAATGCATTTGACTAACCGTCCCGAGCACTAGCCTCTTTGCCAAACGGTTTCACGCGAACGTAATACATTTAAATTAAGTGCATACTCCGTCATCCGGAATAATCCATAAGGAAGCCGGGTAAAGTCGTATATTAATCCCATACGTTCCACTCTTCTATTTGTGACCGAAGACGCGTCGCGTCGAAGCATATATGAAAATCTATTCGCCGCGTTATAAATAATAATCTGTTGACAGCATTTGTCGGACACAAAGTCCGCGAGCACCGAATGCAAATAAATCGAGACAGAGTTAAAAAATAGTGAAGCATTGTATAAGAATAATCAAACGCGATATGATCCTTAGCGATAAGTCTCAAATAATAAGACCTACGGCGCACGGGTCAAAGGTTCGTAATTCTAAAAATGGCAACTAATTTGAGAAAGTCTGAAGCACGTTGTCTCTGCTAAGTGTGGAAATTTGAAGAGTAATGGGAAGGTAAAGCCGAGGGGCATCCCCACGATCTCGATCGATTTGAAGCGGAAGATGCTTAGAAGCAGCGCAGTACAATTAGGAGGACCAGAAAGAGGCGTAACGCCGTAAAGTTGAGTGCGTGCGATACGGTAGGTATGGACACTCGGCAACTGCAACCGCGAGGATCGATGATGGTAGCGAGCGGTCGCGTAGGAGGAGAAGGACGTGGTGGTGGTGGTGGACGAAGGAAAGGCGCGTCGAACGGGAGAAAGGAGGAAGCGGAGAAAGAAGGGCAGGGCGGCTCTTCTCAGCGATGAAGAAGTAGCGAAGGGCAAGGAGGAAGGAAGGGGAAAGAATCTAAGGAGAAAGAAGAAGCAGAAGAAGAAGAGGACAAAGCGGAAAAGGAGGAGGAGGAGGAAGGGAATAAGGAAGAAAGAGAGAAAAGAGAAGAGACACGGGAAGGTGAGGAGGGAAGAGAAGGAGCAAGATAGAGGAGCAACAAAAGGTGTAGCCTCGGGTGCCGGGCGGGGCTCAGATGTTTATCCCGGTCGACCTCTTCCCCTGGCCCCTCAGCCGTGCGCCGATCCAGCGCACTCTTCTTGCGCCCCGGCCTGGCCCCTTCACCTCCGCTTCTTGCGCCCTCGCGGTGCAACGCGCTGCTGCAACGCGGAGAGGGGCAGAGAGGAGCGCGCGCCCTCGCGGCAATCCAGCGCTGCAAGAGAGCATTGCATCTACGTTATGCGTGCTCTTGTTGCTCGGATGCGGCTCCTCCCCGCAGCCACCAGCAGTGGCGTCGCAACCTGTCCTCTCCGAGCGAGTTCGGCGTACCATCACCGGTTAAAAGACACCAACCTATCAAAAGAGAATTCAGTAGCTGCTACAGCTACCTTCTCTCTTTGTAAGAGGGAAGGGGCCTTTTACCGTTTTTGCCAAAAATCCCATTCTCTTATTCGCCGAATTAATAATAATAGTTATATAATAGTTAGTAATCATTATAGTAACAGATATTTGCTCAAATTAAAGGGACCGGAAGGGAGGTAGAAATTTTTCGAGTAAATCGACTTGCGTTTTATGCACAATCCGTTACTACGATCTTTTAAGAGTCCTGAGTTATCAGGCTTATTTACGTTTGTTACAGATTAGTATTTTTCAACAGTTTTGTGGTGACTACGTAATAACATCTGAAGATGTAGACTTTATTTTAAATTAAACTTGAAAATTACAGACAAATATTACAAGAATTTTGCAACAATTTTGTTGTTGGTTTAGTAAACCTTGGATTCACTTTATACAAGAGAATTTTACCAATAAGATGACTAAAGTCATTCGAAAGAAAATTGCAGCGGAAAGGAGAAGAAGGAAAAAGAGTCCAAGGACCATGCGCGTGTGATTATTTTCCATTCATATGGAAATAATTTGATCTACAAATCGTTCGCTACGTGATTTGTGATAATTATGCTAGTACAACGATTCCTCAACGTAAAGAGAAGTATAAGTTAAAAACTTGAAATATTAGATAAGACAGTGGAACAGAACGAGTGACGTAATTAATCCAATATGAAGTGATTGTTGTACCACAATGGGCTCTTACAATTAACGCAACAATATTTTCAATGACGATCGATACTTTCGAATGACCTCACTGCTAAGTTAAACATTCACATTGACTATAGGCGAATATTTACTTTCGAGTAAATTAAGACCAGTTAATTGATTTCTTTTGTACATTGCGTCGCTGTAATTTCCAGCCCTAGCGTGGTCATATTTTTGTATAATTTGTTTCCTTGAAATTTCATAAGTGTATAGTGAATTATAAAAATATGGATCGGACCAATGTGTTACGAATATATCCGCATTCCGATGATTATCATTTTATCGACCAGCCGACTCCGTTCGTTATCGTCGAGAGTTCGTTATATCGAAATCGTCTTATCACTGATAACATATTCATAACTTTGCAACTATTCGTCTGACTAGATACTTTGTCTTCGTGTCACGGCAGCAACAAGAGGAAAGTCTCGAGCGCGAGCGCTAATACCTAGTAGGTATGTATCTCAAATAAAAATACCCGTCAGAATGGCTCTGCAAATTAGCGGATGTAAGTGCTACTTGAATATTTCGCATGTCACCCACTCTGACACAAATCTACACCTGGCCGTTCGCCGATCTTCGCGATTAAAAATTCATTTTAACAAACGATAACATGTACGATGGAATGCGAGATATATTTGCGAGTTCGCCCTGTTGACAATTACGTAAAACTCTTTGCATTATATTATCGTTGCTATTACAGCTATTAAATTGTAAAGAGTATGTCAACTTAATTTTTAAGAATAAGGCAATACCTTCATAAATCCGAAGTACAATTTCTCTCGGTAAGAGACGTTCATAAGAGTCATTTGTTTTGTAATATGAAATTACACAGATGTAAAACGTAGAGATTCAAAATACGCGTTATGTACGCATACGTGACTAAAATCAGCTAAAGTTAAAAAATATTCAAATTTAAAACATTGGGCAAGAACATTAGCGTACGCCTAAGGAAGACGTTTAATGAATTTGGCTCCACTTAGTAATAAGGAGGACGAAGAGCGGTACCTGCAAAGATTATTACGTTGCTATTGTTAATTGACGTTGGTAAAGCGGCAAGATATTCGAAAAGCAGAAGATCGGACTGGTAGCGGTGGGCCTAGTTTTCGATTTAACGGAGAGTGAAGGAAAATGTAAGCGGAGGGTACGAGGTCGACGCCTCGTGACGGGGCATCGCGCGCACTCGGCCGCAAAAAAAGGCGACGTTAATCAGACGCTCGGTATCTCCTCTATTCAGCTCCCGGAGAGTGCGGACAGGTCTAGCTCGCAGCAGGTTCCTCGACCGGCAGAAAATCGATGAATGAACCTTCCCCCGCGCACCGGCCAGCACCGGTGGCCGAGCGGATGCCTCTACGCTTAACGTGACCGAGACCGGTGGATTCATGGAAGCTGGCGTTCCCCGCTATCCTTCGCCAATTACTAAACTACGTGATTTTATTAATAGTCCAGTTTCATAAATCTTCAGCTCGAGCTCGGACGATATACGGAGTTCGGTCGATATTGTACAGCGGTTACGCTGTACCTACCTAAAAAGTATTATTACGAGCAATTTTATGTTATTACAGATTTATAGATTTATAGCTAGGCACCATCCACTTGTTACGGAGCGCGGGTTGAGGCGAACCACGCATGATTCCTAATCTATTACTATAATTTTGTGTGTTGTTTATCACCTCCATTGCTTGCAATTAATTCCTTCCGATTGTTTCATAAAGTCGAACCAACTTCCCTGAATTTCTGACAGATTCGACGGTGGAAAGAACTTTTGGAAGAAAAATGCAAGCAGTAGCTCTATCGTTGACTGTAATACAAATGAATGCCGGCACGTAAGCAAAGTAAAATTAGTTTGTTAATCGTAAATTAATCCTGTACAGTCCTTCGATTCGACAAGATTATGTTCTTTTCTGTATATTAAATTTGATGGGCTTTAGTAGTAGCTTTTAATATTTGCCATTATTGTTTACAACTAAGTATCGTATACACAAAAACATATATGAAAATGATTTACTAGTAAGCGGAGAGGATAAGATTAAAAACTGGAAAAATTAAATTTGATTGCAGCTCGTGACTTTGTTCTACGATAAGACAATAAATGTCAATTTATGTTTAGCCGAACGATCTCCGATTTATACCAGTTTCACGACCCTCGCCATGCGTGTCTACAGCCCCGAGTAGAATCGTTTAAGTTGAAAAGTGCCGAAAATGGAGGTCTTTAACGTCTCGCCGGTCTGCACCTTACACCGACGCTAAAACGATTTTCCGGGATTCAGGACGATTGGTGCCGCAGCGATCGGTGCCGCTTGTCGGGCCTCGTAACTTCCTGGCGACGAGGTCACCGCCACCGGAACAAAAGAGATCCCAGAACGGATTGACCGAATCGCTTTTTGAGGATGATCTCTCGACGGAGCACGTATCACGCTGATGACGCACTTCCGGCCCGGTGAACCCTCGCGGTGGCCTCCGCAACCTTCTCCCCTCCCTCTCCCGTGATAATTCCGGAGGATCGGAGGAGCGCGAGATCCATCCACCGTGACTCCGTGGCCCCGTGACGACCCCGAGAGATGTTTGCTCTTGTTGCGGTGGCGCGGCCGTGCCAGTGCAGAGTGAGCGAGTCCGGAGGAAAATGAGAGAAGGGCGAACGGGAAGGTAAGAACGAAGGTGCTGAACCAAGAGGACGTAAGGATGAGCGGGAAGAAGAGAATACGAAGAAAGACTCAAAGTGGTAAGACGGAGATGGATATGAAAGAAAACATGGGTGAGGTACGCCAAGGGAGAAGGACACCGAAAAAGAAGAATTATGCGAAAAGAAGGGGAAGAGGATGTGAAAGGATCGAAAGAGAAAGAGTGAGAGAGAGAGAGAGAGAGGGAGAGAGAGGCGAACGAGATAAAGAGAGAAGGAAAGAAGTGAGTAGAGGTCTCGTTCCAACGCCTAGTCTTTTCGAGTGGCTGCACGAGGGCCCGATGGTAGTAGCGGCTTCGCTCATCATTGTAATTACTTCGCAAGGATGTACCAGTATATTGGATCATTATCGACCGCTCCATATCTACCACCTAGCCTGTAAGTATAGACTCATGCTCCCGGCTCTGAACTCACGGGCGATCCCATTGCACCCTCCCTTTCTCCTACAAGGCAGAACAGAGAAGAGAGAAAAGGAAATAAGAAAGAGAGAGAGAGAAGGAGAGATAGTTGATCTCGTCTGGAGTGCGTAGTCCGCCACCTCTCGTTTCGGCCTCGTACAATTTCGCGAAGACGCGGACGTGCCGTAGCCCGCACTGGATCGCGCGTGCGCATAAGAAGAATTCATGTACACATCGCGCGGAATTGTCTAACTACTCCTTTTTTATATATCACATACGGCTCTTTGATCGACCAGTCGAGTAAACCAAGTTGTACGAATAGGCTTCAAGGTGTAGTCACGAATTTTTATCAAGATCGGTATACATATAGGGTGAAAGTACACATTATTGGTACCGGCGACACTTCTTTAACGTTTTTAAATTTGCGCTCAAAGCAGTAAAATATGGTTTTTAGTTTTAAAACTGGTAATATTCTGTTAGTGGTTGGCACCGTTCGTTTTTAACACAAATTAAAAACGACGTCTGGGTAGAGCAGTCAATTATGGTGAGACTAAAGCATAAGCACATGTAATGATTGTACTTACAATTTTTGTTAGAAACACTATTGTCGGAATTTACTGTAACTAGAGATATTTTTTAGCGGTATTTAAACATTTTAATACATTATATTTGAAGAATTTTACAATGAGCTATGAGGTTCAATAACTTTATTTGTGTATATGCGTGTCCAATGGTAATAAAGTCATCGATACTCAGAGCTTATTCCGAGTTATCGATATTCAGAGCGATACTCAAAGGGTTGAATAAAATGCATTAATGCAAAATATTAAAATATTGCGACGCACGAAACGACGCGACTACGTGAAGATATTGATAGCGTTCTGCAATCGGCTGATATACGGAAGATAGAGAGATTGAGAGATTGGCAAAGGTTACGTTTTTCACACACGCAAGTTGTGCGCTATGCACGCGTCAAGTGCTTATTTTCGCGGCACGGTAAAACTCGCGTCAAAGGAGAGAACAACGCGATGAGCGTGAAGTGACATAATCCATCGCTCCTTCCACTGGTTCGGGATTCCTTTATACCTTTATTCCTTCATTCCTGTATATCTCGGGAAGGTAGTCCTTTTACTGTGCACGCAAATTTGTTACCATCTACGATCCTCCAACAGATTTCTTCTGTCACCTCCAGTTACAGCTTTATTATGGTTACAGAAAGTTCCGCTCCGTAATTATCAATCCCTCTTTCGTGCTGCATCACACACAAGTCTTCTATTGACACTTTAAGGAATTTTGCTCCATTCGAATGTTAAAACTATCTCGAGTGTGAACGGCACAGTGCTGTTTGCCGATTTACTAAATATTACGTAAAGGATCTTCTCTCTCTCTCTCTCTCTCTCTCGATATTTTGACATCTCTGATTCAGCGATTCATTTCATCCTTCAAACTTGAAGCCCCTTCCTTGAACTTGAGAACCTCGAGATTCCGAAAAAGTATTTGAATTAGGCGAAGAAACTTATTTTAAGAAAGGGTTAAAAACTTAAGCAAACGAAGATTGCGCCAATCGAATACAGAGAATTAGTTTGTTTCATAGTTGTTCTTTATTCAATCGTTTAATTATATAGAAGAAAGAGTTTAAAGATTTGAATTAACAAACTTATGAATGAACAGTTTTTATTTGCTATTTCTGTTTTAGTTCAATGTCTTACTTGAGTAGTATTATAACTGGCATATTTATTTTTTATTGGCCCTGAAGTCTGCAAGAATTTTTCTGGAGAAACAGGAATCCTAAAATATAAAGAATAGTTTCTCTAGCTATCAGACATCGATATTTTCTGCTAACCCTTGAGATTTTTTACCTCGACATTCTGGAGCAACAACGGTAGTAGCGAGTGTCCGTGCATCGATTCGTGACTCAAGAGCATCTCGAGACGCGAGAACGGGCGTTGTTCTCCCTCAAATGGCTCTCGCCCGATGAAATCGCAAAAGAGGAGTAGGCAACTCCTCTTTTGCGATTCGGGACGCGCAACGGGAGCCGACGAAGCAACGGGAGCGTATCGAGAGATCCGCCGTCGATAAATCCTTCAGGGTAGGTCGGTACACCGTGCATGCTCGTGATGCCGCCTATCGAGGCAAGCAGTCGAGAGAGGAGAAAGACAGAGGCAGAGAGGCAGAGAGAGAGAGAGAGAGAGAGAGAGAGAGAAGGAGAGAGAGAGAGAAGGAGAAAGTAGAGAAACGAAAAGGCAGATAAAAGATCGTGCGGATGCAAGAGCCCCTTTCTCTCCGAAATTTTTTCTCTCGTGCTGTTATCTTTCTACTCTCTCCCTTCCATACCCTCTGGCTTCTTATCCTCTTCTCCCCAACCTCTCTCCCCACGTATACCAAGATTTTAATATTTCCTCTTTTTATATTTTCTTATGTCTCTGTTTCCTCTCTTTCACTTTTTCGTATTCTTCTGCGCGCCCTGCAATTTCTTTCATGTTTCCTCTTCATATTCCTCTTCTATCTTCCTTTCCGCCTATTACTCGAAATCGCACCTCATCACCCTCCGCGCAACTCTATCTTTCTTAGTCTCTCTCCCCCCCCCCCCGCGTCTCTTTTCTTTCTCACTCTCTTTCTGCCTTTTCTCCGTCGGCTGATCTACGTGGCTCAGGTGTAAAAGCGTTGATTGCCAGGCCACGGTATTCTCTCTGTGCACGGGTGCGATGGTAGCGGTGGGCGTGCCGGCCACGACCGAAGGGAGACGGCCAAGGCCTCCTCCTCCTCGCTGCTACCGCGATTATGTTTATTATACTTTGGTAGAGGCATAAATACGCGCGCATCTTTGCGTATTCGAGTACCTCTACACGTAGAGATGGCTTTGGGAGTCACCAAATTTTCTGATCGCATATTGTCTTCTACAACGTCCTAGCCTCATCCAGAATAAAAAACAATCGAAGCATAGTATTTTCAGCTATTCGAAAGAAAGTTTTCATTTCGCGCTGTCGTCTATCCAATTACATTCGTTGTTCCCGCGCATCATTCTCGTAGATAGGAATAGCTCCGTGAATCCTCGGATTGCTTTCGTCTCCCTTCTCAATTCGACACATGTTCTCGTAAATGTGTGATAAACAGTAATTGGCACAGGGCGAAAGAACTCCCTATTCCCAAGAGTTTCAAAAGGAAGATTGTGTCCTCGTGGCCGGGATCGGAAGTGCGATTAGCCTGCTTTATCATGCGCTTTGTAAGGACATATTTATCCATCGCAAAGAAAAGAGAGAAATATTGGGTTGTCGCATAAGTTTTCTCCGCGCCGTTTATTGATTTCGCATCAAAAACAAGGAAGAAAGTTATGGGACAACCCAATCTATTACAACCTAGTAATGGGTGCTGAGAGTTGATAGTGTTTGGCATGTTTCGACGTACCGTGGTAAAATTCACCGGAATTATGGTCAAAAGTGAAAAAAATTGTTTCATTACTTTAAAAATTCACGCATTCCTGTTCATTTATAAATCAACGCATGATTTTTCACTAATATCAATTTTTATTTATTTCCAACTTTGTGCGGAACTTAGGTGAATGTACTATTGTAGGTACTGGAGCCGAGCAGAGTAGGTATCCTACTTTAAATTTCGAAAATATTGAATCCTGCTTTTCAAGTGGAGACTTTTCTCAGGAATCGAGTGAAAGCCGGCCGAGAAGATATGTCATTCTAAATAAAAATCATTAGAACCGTATTTAGCATTACTACGCTCCATTATAGCCGGTTATTAGTTTGCCCAGTTTGAGTTAATTAAATGTTCAGTTAGAGTGGCAATTATTTATTTGAAAGTCCTCGTTAAAGCTTTTATGAGGCGCTTAAGCGCTCTATCTGCTCGATCGGATCCGTCGTCGTCGAGGATGGCGAAGATGCGTTAGAATTCCATCGAGATTGAGCCTTGACATTTGGTGGCCTGGAATCGAGCGGCATAATTGATCGGCCTCCGCGCGGCTCCCATTCGGCGAACCCGACCGATGATGTCCCGTTCCCGTCTGCTACGGTTAAACGTTAGGAGGACTATCGTAGATGCAACCACGCTTACTGTCAACAAGCAACGAGCAACGAGCAACGACCACGCCATACGACCTCGCGTTGGAACGCGGTCACACGCGTTAGACTTCGCGGTCTGAATTTCTTAGTCGACTTCGCGTCCCTGATAAAGACGAGTCGCACAGAGGTGAACATAGATACCTGGGCGCACATAAAGAACCGTTTATTTACAGTCCGAGGGATCAAGCTTTTCTTTTATTTCGATGTCCTCAATTCGATATTCTCAAGATCATAAAATCTCTTTCGCTTTTAACTTCGCTTTATTTAAGAATTTATGGTTACAATACTTATCGGATTTGGAAGTTTGTATGGTTTCCTTTATGTAACTATATCTACCTAATAATAAATAATAATTATTTCATTGGCGTGGATTCGTTACAGTACTGAGAGTACTTCTGGTAGGCGAAGGAAATTTTGTTACAAGTCGTGGCAAGCAGCGCGCATGACACGCATCTGCATTTACAAGTGGATTGCGAGCCCGGTTGAACTTAAGAATAACTGATGTGTCAAGTATACGGACTAGTAGAATCTATGGAACGCAAGTTTATGTATTTCTTTGTGATTCCGTGCTTGCCAGAATATTCCTGTCAGTTTATGGAAGTAAAAGTGACTGCGAAAATCGATGTGTTACATAACCGACCGACATAATAGACAAAAATACACCAGTACTGGTTTGGTGAGGTATGTAATACCACTTGTAGTTTTCAAAATTTTCACTGGTATTTTCCCAGTACAGAATAACGGGCAAAAAAGAAAAAAATGTCACCACATTTTTTTTATACACCTACATTATTCTTTCACTTTTATCGTTGTACATTATAGTTCTTTGTTGAAGTGGGGCTAATATAAAACAATTATAAGAACATAATGGGACATAATGAAGTAATGCAAGAAACAATGAAGCATGTCATATTGATAATACATGGTATTAAACAAAGTTTTGAAAATGTTTGCAATTCTATTCGTCGTTGGGTCCGCTTATTGGGATTCGATGCAGAAACTTGGTTTTCTAAATTTAATTTTAATTTTTTCTTTAACATTGCTCGTATTCTTATAGTCTAGGGCTGGGGTCTACGATACGCAATAGACAATTAACATATAATTAACCAATCGCACATATGGTGTTACCGACGTATAACGAAATGCAGGGTCTAGAAGCAATTGGACTCCTTCTATTTTTCTTTCAAGTTCAATTTTATGGAGTTCCCTTCGTGTTTATTATAAGTCTACAATGTCATAGTTGTTCGCCGCGCTGGCGGTTAAGAATGTAACAGAATGTTAAACAAATTGGGCAAGTGTGTAGTGGAGGCGCGATAATCGCAGCATAATCGCGCGGCAGGAGAAGGACTATGAGGAACGCGGGACGAACAATTATAATTTGTCGGGTGGAGCGATCGTTGAATCCTCGCGTGTGCGCTGCCTGCTCGCGCTATCGTCCTTCGTTCTCCATTAAAAGACGCTCACCCCCTGTGGGCAAGGTGAGCGCGCGCGCGGAGAGTGCGATCGCAGAAAGGGAAGCCACTCGCGTGGTTCGTGTCGCGGGTCTCGTCCAATTTACATAAACACGCGCTCATTGATTGGCGCACCAGATTGTTCAAGGGGCTTATTACTTATACTGGTTCGGCGAACCACGATGAAGAATCACGGGGATTATCGTCGGCGTCGGTTAAATTGAACGGCGAAGTTCGCCGCTACGTATCTACGCGTTCTTGTATCGCTAATGTAGGTTTTTCAACGTATACTTTTTTCTCGCAACGGAAGATCGGTCGACGAAACGATCACTAGATTAATCCAGATTAATGAAAAATCTTTTCGCTAATTTTATTTGTCAGCTGGATTAAACGTTTTGGTTTAGTCTGTATGATCACGCATCACGCTTATAATATACACATACGTGTGTAAACGGCTAAGCTGCCCTTTTACCCGATCTGCCTTCCTTACGGTTCAAATCAACTCGTCTTCCTGGAATCGTTTTACCAAAATTTGCCAGTGATGGCTCGACGGACGAGCAACATTCACATTGAAACAGCATATTTTTCGAAGGACGTAATTCTTCTTAATCGGTCAATATTAATATTCACGCATTAGTAATAGTTACGATAGCATTCGCGCAGTGGCGATTTTATTTTCCAATCGATACAAGTTATTCAACAGAGACAAATTCTTCGAGAGTTTAAGTAAAAACAGATAATATATAACGGAGCTTCAATCGTATATTCCGTATAAGCCTACATGCAACTACGTGCGAATTAATATACAATCGGTTAATATGATCGGTTGTAGCGATAAAGCAGTTGGCGTATCCTACTCACCGAAGGGACATGCGAAGGAGCCACCGCCATCCAGAAAGCCGTTCTTTTCGGAACCTGAAACAAGAAAATACGTTTAGAGTAAGTCGACTGCGGCTGCGACAATAGAGCATATGGACAGATCGAACGATATAATAAAACTGAATTAATGTGACACAGCAAGCGCCAATATTTGTATGTGAATCCAATATTAATGGACCAAATAGAGATTTAATTCCTCGAGGAAATTAATTGAACTGCGCATAATAAACGTAGCGGTTATGAAATTTACATTGTGCAGAAAATATTTTTATACGTGATTAAGAAGATCATGTAACCAAGTATAAAGAATGCAAAAATGATGGCAAACTGGCAAGTGAAAAAATACTATTTTGAATAGTTTTTATCTGAGGTTTGGTGCCATGCATAATCGAGTGACGTGGACGTAATGCGTTAAAGGATATTTTTATTCTTTCTGTAGAAGGTTCGGTCAATGGTGCGAACATTGGAGGATCGCAGCATTCGATAACGTAGGACAGCTTCGTGCTCCAATGATCACAAATTTCCTTCCACCAGCCGGCAAGCGGTCACGTCTCTCTCTCTCTCTCTCTCTCTCTGCCTATATATGTATCCATTTATTTATCTATTTATCTATCTACCCATCTATCTATCTATCTATCTATCTATCTATCTATCTATCTATCTATCTATCTAGCTATCTATCTCCTTGCCTCTCTTAGCAAGACAGGGGTAAGCTACAGAAATTCCAATCACTCGGGGATGGAACGTGTATCGATCTATCGATCGAGGAATACCACGCGCTCTCGCCGGTGCAACCGGAGGTGGTAGTCGGGAGCACCACCCACGAAGTGCCTACTTAGCATGCGCGATCGACCAGAAGGTACCTACCTACCAATCTGACAAGGTTAACTAATACAGCGCTCGCGCAGAGTCTTGATTAGAAATCCGTTGATAAATCAGTAGAGCGAAGGGTATACAGTAGGAGGCGGGCAGGGAGAGAGAGAGGGAGCAAGATAGAGGGAGAGAGAGCAAGAGAGAGGGAGAGATGTAGTGGAGACAGGGGAGCTGTGAGAAAGGTGATGAAGGAAGAGAGAAAACGTAAAGAGGAACGAATCAGCAAGTGGAAGACAAAAGACAATTGCGGCAGGAAGACAAACTAGTAGTTTAAGTGAATGAAAGAACGCAAAAAGACATAAATAAGATCTATCGAGTCCAGGGTTAGCAGTTACGAAGACGGAAGCGATGTAAAATACTACGGTACACTGTTTCGCGTAGAAAATATGAGTGCTCAAATATATGCCCAGTTCGTTTTGCAAGCAATTGCGACGCTTCATCAACTTTCCAAGTGGCTTCACCCTCTTTCGAGGTCGAAATTGCTACCCTCAATTTAGTTTAGATGTATGTTGTTTTTCATGAAAAACAATTTTTTTTGCGTACTGTTCAAATCACGTCACTTTTATAACAACTACGCAAAGGAATTTCTCACGAAGGTCTTCGACGCTTTCATCGATCGAATCGCTACTAGACTAAGCATATGGCGAAGAAAGTAATAAAATTATTACTGTATACATAATGTCCCAAAGCCATGACGTGAACTCTGGCAACATTTATGAAGTGAAAAGGAAACGGAACAAGCCTAATAGCAAAAACAGAGAACATTTGAAATCTAAAATACTCGAAAATTAAATGAAAGGTATTCAAACAGATTGAACTGAAAAGTTAGTGTATGTAGTGCAAAAAAGGTTGCAGGATGTTAATAGGCTAGAAGGAACACTTACCGATCACTACTTAAAAGGTTATAATTAATACATTATTACGTACATTGTTACCTATTAATACATTTATACGTAAGGAGACTTTAGTTCATACATATTATTAGGTTTGTGTTTGGGTTTGATTCTTATTGCATTTTGTTCATAAAAGGATGTGCGCTTTTTCTTTTTTCACTAATAACTAAATGTTACGTTCTTCAATACAATGATCTAAAATTTATTTACTTCTAACCTCCTTCTTGTAATTAAGTAAGCGTACGAGAAAAGTTATGGAATGAACATATGAAGATGGAAAAAAAGAGAAAGAGCATTCTATCGACTTATCTCTCCCTGCTGGCACTCCCGCACAGTGGGGATTTTTGCGTGCGGGGGATAGTAACGAGATAATGAAATCAATATAGATGCGCGGCAAAGGCTGGGCAACACGTCCAGTTGACGGCAAGCATCACGGCGTGCGGCGATGAGCTTAATTGGACGTTATACTAGCAGATCCGTTCTTAGGATCATTTCGCAGCAATCGCCCAGAGGTACGTCACAATGCGCTTGAAGCAACTCCCCCTTCGCTCCACGGGATACCTCTCCGCGAGAGGCTTTCATCGGAAGGTACTATCTACCATGTTACAGGGGATACCTCGTGTATTCTCCGAAAATAGAGTGACAGTTCAACTTTTTTTGTTTAAGAAATTAATCGATGAATGTGTGTGAAACTTCCGGGGCTTCTTACTAAATATTTAAAATATTGAAAAATATGTTTCTTGTTGAAAAGTAATTGTTTTATGAGTGATTTCTCGGTTCATAAAATTTATTGGAAAAATGAGAAACTAACACGGCTAAAACCGGTTCGCAACCGTTGATTCGCAACTCTACTAGAGACGGTTTGCTCGATTTTTTGGATCATTCTGTTAAGCTCATTTTCTAGGTGAGTTCAAAATTAAACCTCGACTTGCAAATTGGAGCTCCTTCTCCGCTTCCCCGGTGCCGGTAGGTAGAGCTGGAATTAGGCACCCTTTTGAAAAGACATCGTACAGAATATGCGATAAGCTGCTCTCGCCTACCGATACTTTTCGAAAGGTAAATTTTACATAAGGACAATTTACTTGAGACGTAGCGCATAAAAAGTTGGCAGAATGAAATGCCACCGGCGCGCGGCGTGGCGCGGCGCGGTGCGGCGCCGCCTCGCGCGAAAAACAATCGGCCAATAAATCGTGAAGTCAAATGCCGTACATCGCCAACTCGTGGCGCAAATAAAGCGCTTAATAGTAGTAGTTCAGTGACTTTTCACCAGGCAACTCTCAATGTTTATGCTCGAAGAAAGAGGTTGTTCCCCTCGGAGCGAGGTTCTTAAACATCGCGTTTCCGAGAAAGGTCGCCGCGGACACGACTATCAATGTCGGGAGTTGAATCATCGTCCCATTCTGAGGCTGAGCGCGCTTACCCGTAGCTTTACCTGGAAATTTCGATTGCAGTAACGACACACGGCAATATCTCGCGCGTAATTATCGATAACCGAACCCCCATTTACGAGGGAGGCCAATGTTATCGTTACATAAATAATATCGGTAGGCAAACGACGCCTGATGCTGACGACGTTGCGGCAACGTGTTCATACGCATTGTAGACAGCGATCAAAGATTGTTAATAAAACCAATCTTTTCTACGGGAATCTCCATATCGATCTGATAAACGAGAGATCGTTTGTACATGAATGTTTCTGATCGATATTCAATAATTTATATACGTAGGTGTATACCTATAGTAAAGGTAGAATCCCACAGTACTCTACGTTGAACCTATCAAGGAAAGTTTTTGGTTTACGATAAAACGATAATACGTGACATACCATGTGTTATAAAATTGCTCTTCTCCCTAAACTTAAATTCGACGGAATATGTTTGGTGAGAGCGATCGAACCGCTGTTTTCTACATGAAACCTTTATCGCCGATACTTAAAGAATTATGAACATGAGTTTATCGTTGATCGTTTTGGTAATTGCAGAGTGAAGAAAAGTGCAGTAATGTCCGATACCTTTAACTAATTGTAAGTAATACGAGCATGTATATTAATTTTTTTCTTATCATTCCTGTGTTACAAGGTCGCAAATGATTCAAAAATCGTGCGTCGCATTACGCGGGTGACCCTGCATATTACATCGGCTGGTCTTGGGTGTATCGAAAGACGGGTTGAGCTCGACCGATTTGCCTTTGGCCTAACTCGCTCATTTGCCGAATCTTTGTATCCGGCATCCTATTCTTTCATTCTCTCTCTGTTTCTTCCACGGCCTCTTTCTCTTTTTCTCGTGCCTTTTCCCCTGCATCGCTTTTACTCCGTAATGGCGTCTTGGCGCTCATTCACTCCTTACAGCAAGAAATAAGTGTCTCTTGCCGAGATACGCGAGAGCAAACCGTAAAAAGGTTTCTCAACTGTCGCGTATAAGAATTCCGCAAGGATTCTCCAAAAAATTCCAAGCACTCGACCTATCATTCTCGGTCCCTGAATCCAGCGAGTTTCCCGTTCGCCCGACATTTTCCATCTGGAAGGATTCCGCGGTTCGCGAAGGAAGCCAAGGCGAACGGAATCGGCGGCAGTTGCCCGAGTGGGTAGTTGGAAAGCGCCTCGCGGATTCCTCTCGTTCTTGCGGCATGCGAGAAGAGCACCTCTGTCGCACTTCTGCTCCCGCAAGCCTATAGATTACTGTTTTATGCCGCGATGAAACTATCTCTAGGCTAGGCGCGGCCCCGGAGGCACGTTCCACGAGCTACGCTCGCCAGAAAAAGGGAAGAGGCTCTCCGGAGGATTTCCCTGCTGCGCCTGCTTCTCCTCGACCTTCTAGCGGCGACGACGGCGGCGGCCTTCTTCTTCTTCTTCTTCTTCTTCTCCTTCTTCTTCTCCTTCTTCTTCTCCTTCTTCTCCGCCTTCTCCTCCTCCTCCACCCTGTCCGGTAGCGCCTTCTTGCCGCCAAGCTGCTCGCTGCTGCCGTTCCTCGACCACACCGCGCCGACCCAGCAACGTCCTTCTTTGCCAGATGGTCGCTGCTGGTACCATTGGCGGCGGCACGGCTCAACGTTACACAGCTCAAACCGCGTCTTTAATCAAAATGTACATGTTCGCGAATCGTTAGGTTAATGTAAGTAGTCGAATGTTCAATTCACTGACAAATATAATTCCTCAGATTTCAACTCCACATGTACATACTTATCGTTTTCAGCAACGATACTTATTCGTAGGTGTTTATATCCCACTGTTTACAACACACGATATACATATGTAACTCAATAGACCTGAAATGGAAGAAGGTCCTTCCTTCCACTTCGGAGAGTACAATCTACCGCGGACGCTGCCTTTTCGACATCGGAAGTGTCTTGGAGTGTACAATTAGGCGTTACCAATGTCTCGTCATCCTCTCGAAAATATTCATCTTAGAGTTTAAGTAGATTTAATTCTTCTCAAAATTAACTTTACGTGGCGTCCGTTAGATTGGCCATAGACTTTATATGAATGGACTGGCCACACGTAGCAGACCGTGTCCGATGGAGGTTAAACGGTGAAACCTACATTTCGGGACTTCTCTGTCTCTCTGTGTCCAGAAATATGCTTTGCTCATGCCTGACAGGTGGCCTATGGGAATTTCGTATCTTCCATTTAATGGACATTTTATTTTTTTCTCGCGCCGATGCGATGCACGGGACGGCCTGGAAGCGTCAGTCGGCCTTTCAACGGAACAAGACTCGGGTATGTATTACCTAAAGAAACTTTACAAATATCCCATGGATCTCTCTTAAGTTATCTTAAGTAAGTAATTATTGCTCCGCGATGTAAGGTCCCACCTGGCCCACCTGATTGTCTTCCTACATCGTAACATGAACGTTCAATCGCGGCCGTGGTTTTGCACCGGGCGTATCGGTCCAAGCACAGCAGCAACGACGCCACGCGGAAAGGAACGCGAGGCACGCCGCAGTTACCTTGCTGATCATAAAACACGTCGTAACCGTACTATTTCGCGCCATGCCGCACAGTCGCGATCCCGTCTTTCTGATGGGATTCATCGCGTTAGTGCAGGCAAAGCGGCTTACGACGAAGGAAAAGGGGCGCGTTTTTATCGATACGTCACGAAGTCAGCGTCCGTTCTCGGCATCTTTGTGGCGCGCCCTGCCACGCCGTCCCGCGGTGCGCTGTTCCGCGGAGTGGACCACGCGACGTGCCGCGCGCATCAACTCACTTTCCACATTTTCTCATCGCTGCTCCATTAAGTCTCGCCTTTGCGTTGACACTAAGCGAATTTTTGTCTCTCAGCGTCGTCGTATCCTAAATAACGAACACGCTATAGCATACTTTAACGCGGGAGAGGGCTCGAATGGGCACTAGTCGTTCGGACATATTCTTTTTAAACACAATCATAACGATTCAAGACGCAAAACCGAACGAACGAACACAAATTATTTTCCAGTGTAATGTAAATTAATCGTTATACGGTTTGAACGGCTTGTTAATATATATATATTACGAACATAGAGCAATGTTTTCATACCTTATGTTTCCTTAGAAAATTTGGTTTATTCGCGCCTGCCTATCTTTTAATCGTATAATAATATATACACGTTTTAAATAGTAATAACTTTATTACAAAAAATATTGAAAACTACAATTAACAGAATGATAACAAGGCTTCGCTATAACAATACGAAGATGCATATTAATTTTTATATTAAATTATTAATTACAGTAACGCGTCAAAATTTAATGCGAGGGTTGTTGTTGTTTATTGGTACAAAGTTTAACAAATCTTGGGGGCAATGTGAAAAGTTCCACTCGTGATTCTTTTTCGACTGTTACCGTGGTTCGATATTTTCATTGCAGTAAGTGCTGAACAGACCATTTTGCATAAATAAGACGTTGCAAACGGTAGAAGCACGTGCATTGTTTTAATTGCAAATAAACATTACTTCACTCAATTTGTACTGTTACGTTAAAATGTGAAATTTATTTATTTGTAGATATGGTATGAACATAAATTTTTTATTAAAAATTTTGGCACCTCTCCTGAAAGTTGTTGCTATTAGTTAATTCGAAATGAAAAAAAGTGAAATTGTTGCTGTTGGCTGACTCAATGTGAGAAAAAGACAAGTGACGATCGCTTTCCTGAGATTTTCAGAAAATGTCAAACTCGGGTATAGAACGAATGCGCGTGTTGAGAATAAGAAAAGGTGAAGCTGCAAATCAACCAAAAATGGTACATGTAATTAACATTGAGTTTCATTGAATTGCCAAGTAATGATATTCTCGTAAAAAATTGTAAAATGAAGTGCCAAAAACGTCTACAGAGTAACAACGTGAGGGTCGACATAGACAAGAAGAGACTGCTGCAAATGGGCAAGTCCGAGCATTTAAGAGGTTCTGTTTCAATGGGAAATACCATTGTTAGACTCTCTCGTGTCTCTAGATAGTAAAATGGAAATTTGAAGACGCGGATGGAGTCTCTTCCAATTTCAATAATCTTGACCAGCAACGGCGCGAGCAGGCACTACTTCTTTTTGTCTTTCGTACGTTTGCACATTTCATCGATGCGTAAAACGGACTCTACTTGACCATTATTTTAGTCCGTCTCTTTGCTTCAAATTTTCACAAGAGTCATCCGTCTAGATAATTCTCGCATTAGCAGGTAGAAAGGGGGCAGTCGCCCTGCCCCCCAATTTCCAAGGTGATAGTCTTATTGCACAAGCTAATCTCCTACTTTAAACGCAATTCCGTCCTTCCAATTCGTAGGCCCATTAGGAACATTTTGTACTCGGGCAGGCAGCAGCTGGAGTAGATTGCAAACACGCTCGTTGAAGGATTGCTCTGCTCGTTAACCCCTTCCGATCCGCTCCACCTCGCTGCTTTGTCCTTTTTCGTTCTCTCTCTTGTTAACCGCGCTTACGCTTATCGCGCGCGTATACCCGCCACTCGCTCATTAAGCACCGATAAAAAGACGCGGACCCGATTGACAGAGTCCTGCTCGTGGAGAATGATTATCGGCGCGAGCCTTCGAATGTCGGTCGATGATCGTAAAGACAAATATTCGAAGCTCGCGCGACTCAGACCGCTAATTTTCCGCGCGTTAACCTGCAGCAGAAAGATCAATTTTTGCCTCGTCACTGTGCTCGATACTTCGTGCTTTCGAATGTCACGTTCACGCGTTAGCGGTCCTGTAAAAAGTAATAACGGAAAACTTCTCTTTGGTCTGTTTTCTTTAAAATGCAAAGAGCACCGAAGAGACCTCGTTCTATGGGCCTAGGAAAGAAGATTAACGTCGTTTGAGAAAATATTATTACGGGATGTAAATTACATGGAATCAAAGGAAATGTCATCGAAAGCAACCATCTAAGCGAGTGTTTGAAAAAAGAAAGAAAGGAAGAGAGAGAGAGAGAGAGAAAAAGATATAGAAACGATTGCGAATGGCGAGAATCCCTGGAGTGTATCCGAGCACGAGAATAGAAATGAAAGGTTCGGTGGAGCACGTGGCGTGGGAGTTTGCGGGGATGGAAGCGAAGGGAATGAGCGGAACACGCGTTGTGGGCGGACGTTGGAGAAGGTGGTGGAGGTTAAGGAGGCGGCGTTGGTAGGGGCCACCTCGATAAAACCAGAACTACGAAGGCACCGCGTCGCGACCGATTCGAACTTCTCCTCTCCTTAGCACGCGGAGTCCTCTTTCACGCTCGGCTCCTCCCTGCTCGTGCGCATTTATAAACTAACGACAAAAGCAAACGTCTCCGTGTACGACGCCATCGGAATGTCTCCTCTGCCTTCTAAGGACACTTTTGCAAAATGCCGAAATCGCGCGGTATTTGAAAATAATTTCAAGTTTCTCAGATTCTCAACCCCTAAACGTTGCCGACGTATTACTTACAAAATGTACCACGAGGAGTCCTTGAGAAATACAGCTAGCGAAATTTCCAAAATGTTCTCCGTCAAGTGTAATCAGTTTCTTACACTTACCGACTGTGTTCATTAATGGTGGAACGGTTGCTCCGATTTAAACATATGCATGGACGCTGTCGATCGTGCCGTCTTACTGAATATTAATACAGCACTGCTCTATTATTTAAGCGAAACTATGGAAATTGTGCAAATGACTTTGGCATTAAAACTTTGCGTTTCTCATTACATTATTATTTCTGTTATACTTAATCGAACTGTTAAAATCATTCGATGTTGCGAGGAAACGCGAGGTGGACCTGTGAAAATTCCGATCACTAGGTTACTTTATTATCGATAAAGTACGTACGTTGTACGTACCTCGATAGGACCACAGATTGTGAGATGGCAGATGCGGCACGCGACAATGCGCTCGCGTCCATCTCCCTGAATAATATGGTGAATCGAATCTCCCTCTCTCTAATGTCACCGAGCTCTCGACAGTGGCGAAGGATCGAAGCGTCGCGCATAAAATAAGCATAACTCGAGGAACCCGATGACCTCCGTTGGAGCGGGTCGCGCGAGTTTCTCCGCAGTGGAGCCTTTTCGAGTTTTCCGCATCGGAACACCTCGACTTTTTCTCTCCCTCTCGATGGGAGACCCGAGGGGTCGATCGAGCGGAGGTCGCAATACGATACGTCAGACCGTTTCTCTAATCACTTTCTCCGGTTACCCTTTAAGAACTCGCGCTTCAATTTGCATAAGGCACCGGCAACGGCTGATTGCTCGTAATTAGCGACGCGTGGCCCGCGCCCACGTCGGGTCAACGCCGTCGTCGTCGAGGTAGACGAAGACGAGGAAGGAGGACGACGTAGATCCTTGCTAACGAAGCATAGAGTGTAAGGTCATCCAAGACCAACGCGTAACTTAAGGTACTTACGCACCTACGCGGTCTCGAAAGCGTCGCGACCCAAGAGGGCTCGAGATGCTTGAGCGAGGAGAGAAGGAGATGAGAAGAGGAGAAGTGGGGAAAGGAGGTGAGAATCTCGAGGCCCCCGCACGTACATCGCTCTTTTTGCCGCAATCAAGACGACGATTCACTCGCTCGCGCCTTCTAAATGGTCAGAGAGCCTTCTTCTCCACGCCCCGCTTGCGCCTCGTGCTCCTCTACAGTGAGCTCGAACGGTCCTTTGGATCTTTTGGAAGGCGAAGCTTGTCGTTCGACCGCTGAATTTAAATCCCTAACGACTAGGTCAGCTTTGAAGTGATTAGCTTTTTCCTCGATGCCTCGCTCCTTCTCCATCCTTCTTCCGGCAAGATGCGTTGTTTAACACTAAACGTATCGAGGATTTTTTCCACGTGGGGATTTCCCCTGTTAATTGGTCATTCGACCTGCTTTTGGTAGCTTTAGTGTTAATGAGTCATCGATCTCGCATAGCGTGGCAGCGGATAATTATTCCTTTTACGAGCGCGTTAAGAAACTTCAATATTTCATTAGGAAACGCATTAGGAAATTTCGGGAGAAGCATCATTATACATAGATCACCGATTCTATATACACATACGAGAATGTGGACACCTACTTTAATTGTAACAGTCATCTAAATGCAGGTACGAAAGTGCCTCGCTTTCTACCGCTTTTAAGAATACATTTAGCGGATAATATATCGAACGCCTTACCAGTAAAGGGCAAAGCACAATGAAATTGTCTTTCTAACGATATATCTACCGTGGGATCTTATAACTGATCTTATTAGTTTTCATTATCTTGCTTACAATTATTAAATATTATTTTCATTATTTCACAGCTAACATTCTCTCCCGAGTTTCTAAGGGATTCGATTTTGCTCTTTGGTTTTGGACTTGTCTGCCCAGAACAAACGAGTATAAGCGTTCAATTTTTAATAAGTATTACGTAATGTAATAATGCAATGCAACATAATGTACTGTCAAGAAATGAAAATTGATTTGAAAAATTGGAGAAATCTTGAGACCAGTTACTCTTGACGCAGACACGCGTCTGGATTAAAAAAAGCGACTCAAATCTGCATAGTGGGTGCTCCGAATACAAAGTATGAAGCTATTCTGCAGGTAAGTGCTCCGATTAATCTGATGGCGCATCGAGAACTCAAGTTATTCCTCTGCATCTAACAAAGTTATCGCATTCGATAATGTCACAAACTCCAAATTGTGGGCAAGAATATTTACTAAGTTGTCAAATCGAGTTTTCTACTATTGCTACGCAGTAATAATAAGTCGTATTCTGGTGGTAGGAGTGTTAATAGATGGCAGGCTCTACAATGATTTGTTTTTGATATGATATATGCATCTGTACACTTCTATTGTTTCGTCGGGTGTTTCGTACTTTCACCTCCATTCATACTGTATTTGTGAATAAAGCGCGTGTGCAGAATTTATTAGCCATGTACATTGAAAACTCTAATGTATTCGAATTATAATTATAATAAATAATGAACACCTTCTATCGCATAATCTATCGCTGTTTCACTCACGAATGCTTGCCTGCAACCTGCTTAGTGTAAATTCCAGTTTCGTTTACAGTCGTTTCGTTTACGCAAGAGCTTGGATCGATATAAATGCTAGTATCGATTTCTTTCGAACCACGATACAATTAATTTCCCATCTATCATAATGCTGCTGTGACGATAAATAATTGTCTTCTCGCCGTATCGAGCATACTGAATCGCGAGTAACGTTATATTAATGATATTCGCCGTATACGCGACAGTCCAGCAGCCATTGCTGGATTTATAATGGAGTAGCTTTCATATTTTATAAATGAATGATAATTTACGGTCGTAACTGGACGATATCACGCAGGGCCAATGTAAAAGTTTGTCAGATAACAGCATGAAACTAAGGCAAAATGCAAATTCATATAAAGACTGTTGTTGCTTCCCCTAGAAGATCATTGCGTTTTACAAAAGTTTGGAAACCTTAGTAAAAGAAGTGCAAATCAACTATTTTAGTAAATATCCATTCGGTATAATATTACACGCGCATGCCATTTTAAATATCACAAGGAATAGCAAGGAATTGTGTTTCAATAATGTAGAGTGCTCCGCGTATCGTGGCACTGTCCCTGAACCCTTATAATCACGCACTTATGATAGGTCTCGCCATCAATGAAATATTTTACGCGGGGTCGAGTGAAAGCGACCACGGGGTGACTCGCATTATAATTTAGATTTCGATTTCCCAGGCGTCGGCGTGCGTCGGTGCTGTTAACGAATAAGAATCGACATACAAAATGCAAGCAGGTGACATGCACTTTAAGATTACAGTTTCTTGACGCAATGACGTATAAAAACATTTTAAAGAAATAGCATGATATGTATGATATTTACATTCTCTATTACGCTTCGTTAACCAATCCATCCTATGCTTATTCATTCCTGCCCTGATTCGTCGGACGTGTTTATTCGGTGATGAGAAAATTTACTGCGTCGTCACGCATAAATCATCCTTTGGTATACAATTATGATTTACGAAAGCCAAGAACTTGCAAATTGCGAAGAATACTTTTGTTTGAAATAAACTACTATTATCCTGTATTCTCTTCTCACCACTTTCCCACGTATTCAAAAAACTATGGAGGATATCGAAGGGAAAAGAAGAAAGTACTTTTTATCTCCTCGTGCCCATCGTATACGTTCTTAACACTAGATTGCCCGAAACCAGTCAATTTGACTGTTTCAAATGGGAAATCGTGTTTATAAAAAATGTTCGGGCGATCAAATGTTAACTACCTTTTTCCATTACAACAGAGGGTATAATTCGTTTTATTCCAGTTATCGGGATTGCACGTTACCCGTGTCCTCGCATTACGAAAACACACGAGAGCATTGGGAACACGACTCATTGCCTATCGTCTTGTTTCATTCTTTTGTCCTAATGGAGCGCTCCCGTTCGCGAACTCTACGCGAACAATAAAACGAGCTCATTACCTCCGCATGAAACCCGGAGAAATTTATCGGTGCCGCGTTCATCACTCTGACTCTAATGCACGAGGTAATCGTATCGGGAACGACGACATTACACCCGTAACGATGTTAGTGTCTATTAACACGGATTTACGAGCGGTGCCTATCAGGCCGTAAGAACGAAAGCGTTTTCAATGAGCGATAGGAGAGTAATGTGATTGATAATGTGGGATAGACTCGGTGGAACTGCAGCGTGTTATTAGTACCGCGTGTGGTGTAGTCGTCAGGACGCGCGTTAATCCACCGCCAAGATCGCGCCCGTTAGATACTATCCTTAGTATTCTTCTCTATTAGTGATTTAGAAATCTCTTGAGATTGTTCGCCAAATCGAAGCGACGGAGAAGCGGCGCCAGTGTGGGAACAATCATTTATCGCGGTACAATCTATCGTAGTAAACTTTTTAAACTGAAATATCTATACGAAACGATAGCTGGCAAATTACAAATAGAAGCGTTTCTTACGTCTGTTGGCAAATTACACGTGGAAGCGTTTCTTAGATACTTGGAATTATCCGTAGACGATTATTTCATGGGTTGTACCTGGAAAATATGTTACGTATTCTACGAAACAGATATGTAACACGTATATCCGAGAGAAATGGAAACATATATATGTAGATATAAAAAAAGTCCGTACTCCTTCCCCATCGTGTACTTTATGTCGATTTCACATGCATTTTATTACAAAACGCGCTCGATCGAGCATAGGTTCGGTAACTAAATGAATATTTCAGTGTACTACCATACTTCAATCTATACTTTCGTCAAGCAATTTTTGAATGTTCCAGGGAAGCGTCGATTAAAATAAGCATTCGGCACGAACAAGGAATGCGATTCCGAAGTGACTTGAGGGTAAACGGTACCGGTGTATGGCCAAGTGCAGTTCCCTTTTCGCGTGTGAACCTGCACGGAGAATTCTAATGGAAATACAAACAAACGCTCGAATATCGGAAAAGAAGCTCTCTATCGATTACGAAGGAAGTTCGTACTTCTCACATTTGTAATAAGTGGATTAACATTTTACGACGGTACCTTTAGAAGAGAAATTGTTCTCGGTGAACCTCCTTTGATATTTAAAACCAAACCGATTAAGCTTGTGATGCAAGAGCTACTATCAACAGGAGAGTGGGGAAGAAAGACAGAGAGAGAGAGGAGCAATACCGCGCAACTTTTACTCTCAACGTCGCACGAGAGATGCGTGAGCATCATTAGAGAGAATTCACGATCGTACGTCATTCTGAAATGGCTAGACACAGGTTCGTACACATCCGGACCCGTGCATACATTTGTAACTGGGTATATGTCGTACGTACCGTCTTGCTACCGTCTGTGTACATTTCTCAGTGAGCATCCAAAAACGCGAGCACGCACGTTGCCTGCATGCTGCTCGGCTATTGCCTGTGTCGCGGCCGAAGGCGGCCAACGTCCGCGCATGCGCGCCACGCCACCAAGCACGCAGTCGCGGCCTCTACGAAATTCACCAAATGCACCTCGAGTATGCACTACCGACTGACACCAAGTCACAACGCACGGTTTAGTGCGCGCGCTTGCATCTACACACAGTAATCCAACTACTCGCTCACTACACACGTGGCACCAACTGCACGCGTGTATATACCACCGGCGAAACTTCCTCTCCAACTCACAGAACGCAAAGCACAATACGCTCTCGCATTTAATCCTCAAGTGTGTCGATGTTCCGTAAGAGGGGAATTAAAGCACACATTATCCCTAGTGGAACACTTCTACTTGAAATGAATTTCAGTTTAATCTGTTTAATCTTCGAGATAGTGGAACGAGTAGACGCGCGGCCAATCAATGGTGCAGCGAATCGACGCGCCTCCGCGTGTAATCGAGGAGCCACGAATTTTTTTTCTACCGACCACGGCGCGGTGGCACCGACGCGCAACGTCGACGTGCGACACCGAACGTCTTTGGGTGACGCGAGGAGCCACGAGAAGCGAGCGAAGCCTCTCGGCAAAGGCCGAGTCGAGCCGCGAAGTAGAGTCGGAGCTCTCTAGGTACCAGTTGGTAGGGGTCCGCGTGCAGGGTCTCCGAGAGGAAGAGAAACTTGGAAGGGGATAAGGTCGAAGGTCAGGGCTATGCCGTACGACCCGTGACCCCTGACCCCGTCGCTCTCTCTCTCTCCCCCTCGCTCCCTCTCTCTCTCTCTCTCTCTCTACCTCAGTCCTGGCCAACCCACACTCTCCCTTCTCGGCTTCCCCTTCTCTTGCTCCCTTCTGCTACCTCGACTTCTCTTCTCCTCTCACTCTCACTCTACCCCTCGTAATCGCTTTGTCTCTCTTCCGTTTCGTTTCCATGTGTATCTCTCTTGTACCCTCATGCGCCCGGTCGTCTTTCTTTCTGTCTTCCCTTTGCCCTCCCTGCCACTCTCTGTCTGTCTGTCTCTCTGTCTCTCTCTCTCTCTCTCTCTCTCTCTCTCTCTCTCTCTCTCTTTCTCTGTCTACCTCACTCACTCACTCTTTCTCTCCATCTCTCTTCTTTTGTATCTATCTATCTATTTATCTATCTGTCCATCTATCCATCTACCTATCTCGTTCTGTTTCATTCACTTTGTTGTTCTTTCTTTCCTAGTAGTTCGTCTCCGTTACTCCCTATGTTTTGTTCGACTCTCTCATTTCCCTCTTTCAAATGTCAGTCGGTGCGGCAGCTATACAATGCGAGTTGCGAATGCGTGTGCTCGTGGCCCCACACCAGCACGTGAAGCGTATACGCGATTAAACAGAGAAGAACGAATCCAGCGAACCGCGTGGAGATATACGAAGCTATTTTTTTGTGCTTTTCTGCTCTTCTCGTTTTCTCGCTTGTCTTCGAAGGCCGCGTGGCATTAGGCTCCGACCACGTGACTTCATATTTGTAACCTGGCGTAGGCTCGCCCTTCAACAACGCTTGCAAATGCAACGGTCAAATTAAACAAAATATCGTCACTCGTTTCTCAGCGATTGAAAGATTTTGCCCCGCGACACGTGCGAAATGGATGGCACGGCATAGACACGTATCATCGAGTACTTTTCAACATCGATGACCTTATAGTAAGCGGAATCCTCAGTGTCGGGATGCGCCACGATGAATCGATTATTAATAGACATGTTCAAGATTCGTATTCAACTGAGCGAATGCGCGCAAAGTATTCAGTCGTATAATTGCCTTAAGTAACCGGCGAAGTGCGCAGGGCCGATGGATCGCGCCAACTTTAAAATCAATGTGAGGAATAGGGATGTTCGATATCACGGGTGCCAATCGACGAGCTACGTCGGGCATAAAAGAAATTTTTAATTTCCACTAATTCTAAGCGGCCCTCTTACGACGCCGAGGTTTATAAATGTCATACGTCACATTAGAGGTGTTCTCCGCTTTTTGGTGTAAAGCGTCCCTGTCGTCGAACGCAAAAGGAGATTCCTTTTAACTTCTTGGATCAATAGTTTCAAGGATGGGGTATGGAAAGCCCTAATAAATAGGCAAATTGGAGCTTTAATTCTTCGCTCTTTTTCCTTTTTTTCCGTACAGATTTTATTATTTTAGTTTACATATCATTGTTTCTATCTATTACTTTCTACCGTTTATTGCAGGAGGGGTCTAAGCCGTTTGCGGGACGTTTCTCACTAATAATCGATGACAAACAGTGTATAAGAATAATTTTGGGACATCGCATAACATTCTTGTGTGAGGAGCGAAGCGCTCGAATGTCGGCTATTTTACACTTATCCTCTGATGTCGAGTAGAAAGAAATGATTTTTGTTTGCTTTATTAATTCCATCGAAAGTCATCAATCACCTATGCGAAAAGAAAGACTACAAAGTTTATTATAATTGTATTAAACCGTGAAATTCGACCATAACGAATATTCGCTGTAAACCTAGTAAACTGCAAGACTGAAGTATCTAGTAACCTGAGTAGACCCCATGAAAAATGCATACTTTCAAGAGGAGTCCAACTACCGTTAATTCCGTTGCGTCCCACTGAATTCAGCAGGTGTGCAGTGCAAACATTCGCGTGTGAGGATGGATTTAACAGCTTGATCGTGGGTCTTCGACGAGCCCGAAGAAAAGCCTACGATATTTTGAAAAGTTGTCGGGAGTTGGTAGTCGAGGGTACCTGGTGAAAGCCTTAGGCGCGAGGAACGCAACGGCAACGGTGCAACGGCCTTGGTAGCTGGTCCCGGACGAGTCCGACGAAAAACACAACATTTTCACGAGTGGTGGAGAGACCGGAGTTCAGGGCCGTGTCGAAAGGTTTCGGCAACGGAGCTCCCCGCACGCTCTTAAGTGCGCTTCGCTGTTAGGTCATGACGCGGTGGCGTGCGTCCGTGATGAGCGAGCCACTTAATATGGATGTGTGCGCGGAAGAGCCGCGGTCCGGACCTCTGAACCGTGACCCGCGTGCCTCGTCGCGCCGGGAGCATCAACGACGCTCGCCCGGACCTCCTCGTGCGCTACCAGTGCGTGTGTTCGAAAAATTTCACATTATCCGTCCCAATTTGCTTCATCGCTTCCCTGCCCGTTCATCCGAATATTCATTTCGCTTCGACTTTTTCTATTCCGTCCAGATCACGGAGAAAAGACTCGATAGGAGAATCCGCGAAACCGACAATTTGGGAAACCGATAGTCGACCGAATAGATAAACGAGTTCACCTCCTTAGACGTTCTACTATTCGTAATAACAGTTTAAAACTAATTCTGTTAATTTTTTTTTCTTTGAAGTATCAAGCACAGCGAATCAAGTGGAAAGTCTCTTTCGTTTAGATTTCTTCGCCACCAAGATGCAACAATGTTGAATATTTCCCACAGTTGGATATCACGCTCGGCATGATAAACTTTCGAAATTCTTTTCCTCGAGGAACACTATGCGGACAGATGCGTGGTAACGATTCTCCTCCCTCCCCACCCTCTCTGTTTCTTCTTCTTCTGTTTTACGGAGTCCGGAAGGTCGCCCGTGTGGGTTTTGGACAAAGGTCATCGCGGTTCACGTTTAAGACGCCATACGACCCGACCGACACAATCAACCTTCTGGTTCTGTTTCTGAGTCCTCCGCACTTGTGTTATCCCTTTACGTGCCTAACATTCTATTCCAAATAACCTCGTGCATCGCCTTACCCAGGCAGCTCACCGTTAATTATCAATGGTGCGTAAAAAGTTTCGCTTTTCTCATATTTATAATTTTACGGAGATTCAGAACAAGTAACACAAAAAATACTCCTGTGTCAAGGTTAAAAGTCGTATGTAGATTTTCATAATTTCCATCTTAAGACTTCTACAGCTTGGTTAGTATTAGTATTATCGCATGTCCGTTAAAGTTCAAAGTTGTATCTACTTGTTCTGTAAACTTGGAGCTTCAATAAAGATGTGGTAATACTAATAACTGAGCTGTAAACGTCTTAAGCTGAAAATTGTACAAAATGTAGATGCGATTTTCATTCTTAACACAGCAAAGTAGATCGTACGAAAGAATATTGTGTAAGAATATATTGTAATCCGTTAAATAATGTAAGACTCTGTACAGACGAGAAGTATTGATACTGTTAACATGGACATTTTCGATCGCTTGTGAAGTTTACGATGGTTTCACTCGAACAGATAGTTCTCACTTGACGAGCGATGAGAGGGTGAGAAAGTAGAGCGAACCGATTTGCGGTCAGCCATACTACAAAAGCACAAGTTGCAAAACCTAGCTCCGTACTTGCCGCTTCGAGGAGGGTGCAGTTTTCCGTGCGTTTTCGTACAATGCGAAAAAACTTTGTCGGAAGGAGACTTATATCGGAAAATGCGGAAATCTATTCAATTCGGTGAGTGATCACGACGTTTCTCACGTTTCGAAATAAAAGTAAAATTACCGTGGTGCTTATCATTTCGCTTATGTCGCTAAATCGAAAGCCACTCAAAGTAGAGGCCAAAACCGGGCCAAACGTCGGAAGTAAGTAATGAATTCTTTCAATGCCTCGACCAAGTTTGCTATTAATTGTTGTTTAAATATATCGCTGAGACCGTGTCGAACGAATCGCATACTTGGGATTATTCACGTCCAATCCTGCAAAACCGTTAGCACAAATCCGAATGGTTCCTGCTGCTGGTGCAAAAGAAATTCGCGCACCCGTGCCATTCATCTCGAAATTGTCGAGAAAGCATTCCTCGGTCGGAGCGGTCCAATAACCGGTAGACCGTAAAAAATAAAAAATAATTTCCAGAACTTCGGCTACCGCGTGCGCTCAACGCAGACATTATAAATTAAAAGTGATAAATATCGAGCGGAAATGTGATAAATGTCGAAGCGAAATTGCTGCCGGCCATGTAATGAATTACCACGCGTGCATTAAACCCTGTGTCCGTCGGTCTCACAGACAATTTTGCGTGACGATCTCACGTGGTGCTCAAGCCCTCGGTTGCACAGTCCTTCTTCCCGGGCGGCACAAGAGGTCGAAGGAAGCGGAGCAAGCTGACGACTTTGTCGAAAGACAAAGAGGCCGTAAGAAACAAGCGAATGAATAAAATAAGATCGAGAAACGATGCAGCGCGCGGGCAAAGCGGAAGAAGGAGAAGAGAAGAGTGAACAGAAATCGAAAAACAAGGCGGAGTAGAAGGATGCAGGGACACAAGATATTTCGAAAACCAAGGAGGACGAGGAATCGAGAGGAGTCGAAAGATGAAGAGAAGTTAGCAAATATCAGGATGCGGGGCAGGTCGAAGAGTGAAGGAAAATGGCGAACGGCGAGTGAGGAAGCAGGCGTGTGCTAGAGGGCCGTTTCAATAAATGGGGCCGACATTGATATTTATCGCTCGCGTGCGTTTCCGTCGGCGCCGTGCCGAAGCGGTGCGAATTAATCGTAAGAACTACCGACGACGCCGCAGTTCCTCGAGGCCAGCCCTACGAATTCATAATTCCTTATTAAGGCCTCGCGGTACAATTAATGAGACGCGCTCTTTTAATTGCGGCGATCGATATGACATGCAATGGTGAACGTGGTGGAGGGGTGCAGTTGAACGAGGAAGATTTTTAAAGACTGCGAAAGCACGAGGGACGGTGGAAAAGCAAGAATACGCGGCTTTAGGTAACATGTACAAGTTGAGGAGAGATACCTACATCGCGAATCTAAACTAACCATATTTATTGGTGCTTTCCATTATCTCTCCGTCAATCTTATGAATTTCGATTTAAAATTTTAAGTAATTCTTTCCAAGAGTACTATCTTTCAGAAAAGAAATGCAAGTTTTTGACCTGATAAAGTAGAAAGTCCGCTTATACGTTACTACAGGGTATTAGCACTCTCGATTCGCTACGTCTCCGAAAGTTTTCAAACTCTGATTCGATGCACTCTGCATTCGGGGTTCGGAGATAAAAAATTTGCGCACGCACTATAGTTATAACGAATAAACGAATGTACGCGCTCGAATGAGACCAAAGGGTAATATTGAAAAAAGTGCAACTGCAAATTGGGGCAAAAAAAGAAACCAATGAGGAGTACTAAAAGCAACGAAATGTAACACAGACCGATTGTAAGTTAGAGTTTCACAAATGACGAGTACGAAACCTACTTCCATAGAAAGTGATAAAAACTGAAACTGAATAGATACAGCGTCCGATAAAGGCGAATGTACATCAGTTGGTCCTTCTGCCTTCAAATTCTCTAGGACATCGCCGAACAATGGGGGGAATGTGTTGCATTAGCCAAAAGCAAAGTGCCACTTCAATCGACAATTTCAAATCGTCAGCCCATCTAACAATAAGCACGAGGGTACCGCGAGACACGACGGAAGCGGCGCGGAGGCGGAGAGGGCGAGGTGGACTAAACCACTAAGGAAAGAGAGAAGGAGGAAGAAAGAGGTGATGCGTCGTCGTCGTCTGGAACCTGAACGAGCGAGTCGGACAGGTCGGCTTCTTTTTGACGCGAGAGACGGAGATAGAAAAAGAAAAGGGGACGAATCGAGACGAATAAATTCCGTTCGTGACAAAAGGAGGACGCTCTTATGCGAACCTAATAGCCTCCCTTGGCGGCACAACGCGCGTATGCAGAGGCTAAAGCGCGCACGCACGGTAACTCGCTGTAGATCCTCCTTTTCTTCCTCCTTCGCAGCCTCTATCCTTTTTTCGTCGTAGGCTACTCGTTCTCCGAAAACTTGAACAAAGATTGTCTCCTCCCCCTTTCTCATTCTCTCTATCCTTCGAGAGTTAGTCGCTGTCTCCCGTCGCTCTCTTCCTCGTCCCGCGATAGTCGGGACGAAAGATGGACCGAAAGGCGAACAAAGTTTCTCCGTCGTGTGCTCTCCCTTTCTCTCGAGGCGCTCGCTCGTAGATACGTCGCATCCCGTTTGGTGGGTGCCACTCGGAGCGCGGGCGTCCTTCAATCCGGCGATGGGTCGCCGCGTGCTTACGCAGGTGGTATGGATTCGTCTACGAAGGGAGAGACGGAGGAGCCGCGCGCGCGGTAGGGTGGGAAGAACGGTGGAGATACGGGAGGGATTGGGGCGGGTGCCGAGTGGCCGGAGGGGCCAACCGGTATACGACCGACGCGACGGTGCCGATGTAAATGAAAAATGTAAATTGGTCCGATTGCCCTTACCGATCCGCGGAGCCCTTTCGGACGCCGAATCCGCTAGCCTCGTGGAGGGAACGGGAACGAGAGAGGATGAGAAAGAGATTGGAAAAAGGAGTGAGAAGGGGGGGATCTTATTTGGAGAGGAAGGAAAGGAAGGGTTGGGTGCTGGGAGAAGGAAAAGGAAGAAGATTTTGGAGGGAGGTGGGGGAAAGAAAAAGGAGGACGCGGCGGCCTCTCCCTAGACCGAAGACACAATGCCATTGTTTTTAGACTTCAAAGGGTCCTGGACCGCTTGGCGAACTGGGGCCTTTGCTTTCGCCGTCGCTCCTAAATTCTTCTACGTCAAGCCGCGACTCGCGGTCCCCGTAACCGCGAATCTTCCTCTTCCACTTCCTCTTCCTCTTCCTCCGCCATCCAACTTTCTCCCTTCTCCGTCTCCCGACCTCTCGACTCCTCTCCTCTTCCTCTCCATCGGCATCGAGCGCGGCCCCGCTGCATTATGTACGAACGCGAGCCGCCCAGAGGGACGTTCGTTAACCCTCCCGAAGAGGGGCGCGCGCACTTAAGTCCCTCACCGGGTACATACCTTCTCCGTCCCGTCCCGACGGCACCGCTTCGGATCACGGACGGCTTTTAATCGGACTCTTAATTGCGATACACGAGGGGAAGAATAAACCCGCGTGAGCGCCCCTTCCACGCGCAATCCAAACTATCACGTTGAATATGAAAGCGCACAGCTTCTAGCGCCGCGCGCGCATCTTTTAACACGTCGTCCAGTTATAACGCTGAGAGTGATTGTATATTTTGTCATACAGTCGCAAAAACACAATGGAACGAAGAGCCAATATTAAATTTCGCTTTTAGCTCCCTACAACCTTTTCTTTACGGAAACATTTGAAATAATTGAAAAAGTGTTCTCTAAAGAAATGTTCACTTCGAAAAGCTAATGGTGATGATTGTTTGTTCTGTACACGTGTGTCGAGTGTAAGCGATACCAAGACGGTCGTAAAGCTTTGGAAACCGACCCAAAGCTGGGCCTGCAACAGAAATTATTTCGGCAAAATAACCGATGGTTTTTTAATTGAAATACTTCTCACGCTCTTTTTCCATCAGGTCATCACGATTTTTCTTTTGTTACCGGCCTGGCTTTGGATCGTCTTCCAAAGCTTTACGTTGGTACTGGAATCGCTTTTGATACTCGAACACACGTGTACAGGATAAATAATCATTACCAGAATTTTTTTCACCAATCAAATGTTTCCATAAAGGTTTTACCGAATTTAAAGCAAAATTTAATATTTACTCCATCGTGTTTTTGTGACGAGGTGACAAAAGGTAGTGTCACTTTCAGCGCTACAAATTTGTCAACGTGTTTACCTATTCTACTGATTTTGGTCTCATTTTGAAGATGGGGTACACAGATTTCCGTACATACATTGTTTGAAGCTACGGCGTTAGTAGTCTTTGCTAAATGTAAAAAGTTCCCTTATTTTTCCGACATACTGTGTACATAGGTGCATGCATGCATGTGTATTCTACATGCATCTACGACTATTCAAAATTATAAAGTGGCGACCAAACCAATGGCAACGAAGCATGGCAACGAGAATATTTTTAATCTAATGTAGAAATTTTATCCTTTAGGCCACATTGATACATTACATGGAACTCGTGCAAATCGAGGAATATCTAATGAATTCCAATGTAAATTATAAGTATTCACGTGGGTCGTATTATCCAAACAACGCTTGCAATATCTATATTAAGCCTGAAAACTCGACGATGCCATTGTGAGCGTGAGTTGTTAAGAAACATATAGCCGAACATACTGTAATTGGCTGCATGCCGTAAGCAACCGAGAAAACTATAGCGAAAGCCGTATACGTAGGTGCAGAAAGAGCATTTCGAGCACTACGCTGTACGCACTTACAGTGTAAATAAAAGTGAACACGGTGGGGAAGGGAAGGAAAGGCCAGGAGAAGAAGGCGCAAAGCTAAGGATAAAAGAAAATGCAAAGAGAAGCAGCCAGCGGAAACGGGAGAGCGCAGGGAGAGAGAGAGAGAGAGAGAGAGAGAGAGAGAGAGGCCAGGAGAAGCACGCATCCTGCTATGAGGACCTGCGTGAGAATAAGAAAGGGCGAGAGATGAATACGAGAAAGAGAAGAAGAGAGAAGAGGAATGAGAGGAGGAACGGGCGGAAAATCGAGAGCAGAGAGGAGAGAAGGAGAGAGAGCCTCCTCTTTGAGGAGCATCCGCAGAAGCCGGCGGGCAAGTGCGGTAATTGCTGCCTTGGCGCGGCCTTCGCTCCAATAAGCCATACCATATGCTCCTCTCCTGCCTCCTGCTCACAACCGGTACTCCAGCAAATTTTAAATAACCCTAGTAGAAAAGAAAATATTGAATATGTTCCATTGAAACCATTTCGTTAAGTATTCGCATGAATATATCATGAGAGGATTTTATAACTAAACCTGCAAGGGAATGCGTAATTATGGAGCATGCTTTATACGAGCCCTTTATCTACCCATAATGAAAATAGTAACCTACTATTAGTAGTATCTATCTAATAGTAGTCTTTCCGCTGCGTCGCGCCGCGTTGTGACCAAGAGGACAATTTATTATTGACACTTTGGGAAAAATAGATATTGTTCACCTAATCAATCCATACGCTACTTCTACGTAATATTATTTTCGCAGTAACTTTTTTACTCTTCATCGCCATTGAAAGAAGGTATTCTCATCGATATGGTTTAAAATTTAAAGAGGATGTAGGATGAAAAAGGGATTGCGAGGGTGTGCTAGTCGCGTAACTCCACAGCAAGAAACGCGACCATTTCGGAGCATGATTCGCGTAGGGATCCAAATTGTCGCGCGGTAAAGTAATGAGGAGAAACCAAGAGGGTTAAAAAGATCCAGGGAGAAAGGTAAAGTAGAAAAGAGTATGGTTGTAAGCTATTTAGGAAAGCGTACAGTATAGTTGAGCTACGGTCCTATTGGTAATGCAGATCGAGTATCGAGGATGTACAGGAGTATTCGACACCTCAGTAACACGAGTAAATGTGTACGTCACGATTGCTTGTTATACTCGATTCTTGTTTTTCGGAACCGTCTTCGTATGAGAAATTTTTAGATCGATACCAACATAAACTATCGAAATTTTCGTTACTCGGTAAAAGAAAGGAAAGAATATGTTTGGCAATAGTAAAGTAATTTGTGGTTCCGATCGAGTTTCTTGCTCTTTAATAAACTATTAACAAGTGACTTCTACTTTCCTCCTAAAGGTATAATTTGATCATTTTATTCAACATTTGTGGGACATCGAGGATGAAAAGTACGGAGTGATATTCGATTCTTTTATCCCGATATTAATCTACATTATCGACATCGAGTGCCTTCAACTAGGATAGGTGAGAAGAACGCGAATATTGCAAAATGAGGAAGCAAGGGACTTGTGACGAGGTTGTGCCGAGTGTCCTCGGGACTCAAAGACGAGAGGATGAGCGCTTACTTGGCGGAGTGTAAGTATGTCAGGAGAAGCTGCAGCCACTGCCGCCGTTTGGCTTTTGCGGTCGCTACTTCCACCTCCTTACTCGCCTTCTTTCCTTCTTTCTTTCGCCTTCCCTCGCCCACTCCTCCACCCTCGTAGCAAGCTACGCATATAAACGCGTAGGAGCGCTCCCGCGCGCGTATGTAAATTCGTATTGTCTTACTACGCCGATAAAAAGACCTCCGCCAGCGTCGGCTGGCATTACCGTGCGAGGGCCCGCAGTATATTAGCCCTTTGATTTATGCCCGATCGCCATATAAGCCCTACAATGTCTTTTGGAGCGCGCGCGAGCCCGAGCGTACGCCGCGTCGGCCTCAGCGACCCGTTCCAACTCTGATCTCGCTGATCGCGAGAAGTGGCTTAGGAGTGCGCCCGAAACCCTCGCGAGAATACTCAAAAGGGAAAGTGAAGGAGAAGGAGAGAGGATGCTACTGACGAGTCGTGGAATTTAGAGAATGGACGTGGACAACTCCGATGCGTCTGTCCTCGTTGAATCGAGAAAAAGGAGGGACGAACCGTAGGGTACATTAGTACGCATGAGCCCTCCAACCGTTTCTATGGAATAATAAAGAAACGTATTGAAGTACCGCGGTCCGATAAGTTATTAGCTTTGGACAACAATGGGCCAACACCATTTGCCGTATAAATGGAGGCGTTTCTTCAGATTTTTTTCTAGCTTGAGGCCCGTAAAGGGATTTTATAGTTCGGTGTATAGGGCGCATAAGACATCCTAGTCGTGAAAAGCGTCGTACTGCTTCAGGAAAAAGCTCGCTTCGATTTTTTACGCAGGACTTTCGAAGGATCTTCAAGAATCCAGACTGTTCGAAGTCGAATCCTCTTTCGATTTAGATTTCGATCAACCTTTAAACAGTAGTCGATAATGTAGTTGCAGTAGGTCGAGCTTGACGGTCCGACGTTCGATTCGTATCTCTTCCCTCGATTTGTTTTCGCAACGTTTTAGAGAAAAGTCAACTTCCTCGCACAAAGTTACGTGCCAGCACTTACGACGCAATTGTCAGTAAAGTCTCACTGGGAAGATTAAGCTTGAAAGTACGTGTAAAATAACGTTATTTTGTTATTCGATTCTGAAATTTCATTTAACGGAATGCACGAATATGCGTATATTTTTGTAAACAGTACGGCGAGTAGAGTATTAAAAGAATAATTAAACGCGGCACAAGTTCTGGCCGGAAAGTTTTTTGGGAGACTCCAATAGGATTAAGGATAGATTAAATTCTTGTTTCATTCTTTCTAAGTGAAATGGCTCTTATTGAAAGATTTCCTATGACAGTACTTATTGCTGTTGTCGTTATTATGTCATTCATAATTTCTCTTCCTCTTTGAGGCGGGTTCTCAAAACTTGTACCACGCGGGACGAACAAGACCAGCTAATAATTTTAAAGGGGCGATTCACACGTTCACGAGAATCGGAGGAGATTCCTCGCGTGCAATTAATAAAATTTGTCTGTCAAATTCTTTCGCGCGCTTAACGTCGCACCGCTTCAGTTTCTACTGTTCCTCATACATTCGCCCGTAATATTCCCCGTAGCCGAGTATCTATCCTTCTTTCTACAAAGAGGTCAGGTGTCGTATAAGGTTCACCGTCGCCGATGTCCACGAAGCGTCGCTTGACTTCTGCTTTATTCTCACCAGAGAGACAATTATACCTTTTCATTCCTATCGTAAAGTTAGCTTATTTGTTTCGCCTCCATCTTTGCTTCTCTTAACCATCATGACTGGCTCACGAGGAAGCATTTAGGCGAACACACGCAATTCAAACTAAAGGATGAGAATAATGTAGCCGGTAAGCGAGTTTGGAAGGAGAGCGAAGTACCTCCTAGTGTCCGTGTACGTAGGGGTGTAGAGGAGTCGGACGAATTCCAGCGGTTAAAGCGATGCCAGAAACGACGGTAAATTATTGCCGGGAGAAACTCGCGTCTTGGCCCGCTCCTACGGGGCGGTTCGACTCGTGGGACGGCGTCCCCTACTTTTTCATTCCTTTCGAATCCGCAGCAGGACTCCCAGAAGGAGTGGAGAGGATCTCTCGCGGCGCGGCGCGGCGCAGCACGGCGCGGTGCGCCGGTTACTCGGGAGGTTCAAGCGCCGACCAAAGTTACACCGACGCGATCCGGTCCTCGTCGTCGTCGTCTTCTTCCACGACCGGTAGCCTCCTGGGGACCTCGTTATCGGTACCATGTTGATATATGGCGTGCAGTGCTCCTCCATCCACGCCCCGCACGCTGCTCGCTGCTCTCCTTACTCCGGCTCTTCTCCGGCAGTCCTTGTTACACACGCCACACGGGTGTCCACCTTCTTACTCTTACTATTACTCTTACGCTCACTCTTCTCCTCCTCCTTCCTCCTCTCATCCTTCTATACACTTTTGCTTCTACTTCGCCACATCTCTTTTCCTTCTCCAAACTATGCACATCCACGGACCTCCTCTTCCTCCTCCTCCTCTTTTCCTGTGTATTCGGCTCCAGATATTCAGACCATTGTTCGGACCGCCCTCTACGGCCAAGACCGACATCGCAAACCCCGTTCATGCGATACTGTCTTATTATAAGGCGGCAATATCGAGCGAGCCCTCTTGTCTCACACTTGTAGACACGCCGCCACCTTCTTTATTTTAAGGATGGCTGAGAGACCGGGACGAAGGAGGAAGGAACTTGGAATAATGCGGAGAAGTTAAGAAAATTGAGTTGACAAGCTCTCGAGGCGGCACAACTGTTTTTACGCTTTAGAAAACTGAGCCCTGTCCTCGTTTGAAACGCATTTTCATAATGCGCATTACGGGATAACTTGGAAAATGAATTATTCTGGCAGCAAAGAAACCCACGAAAAATATGTTTGCGAACAAAAAAGATCTTTCTTAGTACTGTGGTACCATTTTGTATTTTCGAAACTAAGTTAAATTGCATTTAATTATTGCACTACAGTTTATTGCACTACAATTTGTAGGTGCCAATCGTTCGTAGCAATTTTAGCACTTCAAAATGTGGAAATAAACAAAATGTACAAATTAAGCGCTCGACATTTGTTCACAATTCATCGCTTAATCAACGTAAAATATGATTTTGAATAGAACAAACGATATGAGGTGAAGTTTCACGTACAGACGCATCGATCGTGAGTTTGAAAATTCAAAAAGCGGGGGAGATGAATACAAGCGGATGCACGCGAAAAAGGGAGAATGTGTGTGTGAGTGTTCGTGACGAAGAGAGAGGTGAATAAAAATAAAAGTGACGAGGCGAGTATAATGGAGAAATCGAAATCAGCTTCGCGATGGATAAAGGGAGACGACGCGCGCGGCGAGCTCTTACGCTCATTGAGGCGAAACTCACGCGGCATACCGCGGTAAAAAGCCGGTGTTGGTTTAACCGGTCTCGCGGGTTATGATGAGAAATGTAATTTAAATTATCCACGCTTTTTGCTTCCCTAAGCCGCCTTTTTTCTGACGTAACAATCACCGAGCCGGCGTAGGGACGATGTCTACCGGCGACGGATCCTCTCGGACTTTGCTTTTTCATGGGAACCGAAATGGATGGGTGACCGTAGGAGATGGAGACGGAGGAAGAGGAGTTGGTGGATGAGAGGGCAGAGAAGGCAGCAGTGAGCTCGTAGCCACGGTGCGCAGGAGAAAACGAAGCGGGGCCTATCTCGGCAAGGGGAATCGTCTGCGTATCTCGCCTTCCCACCCTCTTCTCGCTCTCTTTCTCCTCCCTCTCTCTCTCTCTCTCTCTCGTCCTCTCTCTCTCTCTCTTCTCTTTGGTTCAGTCCACCCGCCGCGCCGCGGCCACGCTGTGCCCCATCCTCTCACGCGTCGAGCGTGTGCGTCTCGGAGAAAGTGAATAAACGTCGGCGAGGGTCTCAGCGAGGACGAGGAGGGTGAGGGGAGATGGAGACGATCCTCTTCATGAATGAAATTGTAACCTGCCGCGCGTCTGCGAGCACGATAATGCACTCTTACGCAACGCGTCACGATCTTCCCGCCACCGACGTCGGCGCACCGTCGGTGGGTCGACGACATCTCACGAGGACTTCTCAGCTAACTATTGCGTGCTCGTCTTAAGAATCGTTCCTTCCTGTGTAGTAGACCAACTAGGGCGCTCTACGCCCTGGACGCTCGTTCTATTGTTATAAGCGTGTATAGAAGACATTTTTGTAATCCGACATTCGAAATCGGAATTTTTCGACAACGATACCTAACCACTGCGAATGTTCGCCTATTTTTGTGCTAACGAATTTAATGCAAAGTCAAATTCCAACTCTTTCGCTTTCCCCGAAGTCAGCATTGAAAAATGCAGCTTTATGTATGAAATACATATGTATGAAATAAAGATCGTTTTTTCCAAACACTTTCGATGAGGAACAACAGTTAAGAGCTCTAGGTTGACAGCTACCTTTTAAATTTAAGTCTTAGAATCGTCCGTCATGTTTGTGCCACCATTGTGAATTTGCAATTTTGACGCCATAATCTTTATCAGCTATCTCAAAGATACTAAAGCATCAATTTTCATGTAAATCTGATAAATTGTATTTGTTAATATTTGTTCCCGCATTGTGCGACGTAAGTCACTGCACATAGGGTGAATGAATCATTTTTGTAAAAAAGGAGCAAAAACAAGTAAAATTTTTAAATTGCACTATAAAGAAAAAGGCCTAAGAACGATAATTAAAAAAAATGAAGAAAATGGTTGCAGGATCGTCCCGAAAACTATTTTATATCCAGTACAGTTTACATGGAATTGCAAAGAAGAAACTACTTTTCCTTGTGCAAAGTTTGACAGCTGCTGTAAAGTTGCAAAACGTATTCATTATACATGCCTCGTCATGTATTACAAATGCAGACTATGCGGATAAAATGTGCCAAGCTCGACATTAAAATCTTGATTACTTCAATAAAGACACGATTGCAAAGCGCAGCCTATTTTCCTTATGCTCGATAGTAGATATACGGGCACCGAAAACTGTCAACTTTGATGTAATATTGTAAGAAAAGTCGAAATGATAGAAGAGCAAGGCTTTTTGGGGACAATTGATCCATCCTTACATGATCTGTAATACGTGTCACGATATCTTCGTTTTTCATCTTTTCCCAACTTTGCTAGTTATCTGCCTTAGGGTGCGACGTCATTCATATGCAAACATCGCGTAGAAGGAAAAACCTTCGTCCATATAGCGGTCGGTGTAATGAAACGCGGTCGTCGGAAGGGACTTGCGGAGGAGCTTATTAAACATTGAAATGCTTATTGTTGGTGCCACGCAACGTCCTAGCAATTTAAATTATCCACGGTCGTCCTTCGCAAAAAGGGACGGTCCTGCATGCAGCGCGTTATTTTAAAGTTTTGAATGAACGCACTCGAGAATCCTGTTCCACGGTGCACTCGACGAGGCTCGTTTCCCTTACCTCCTCCAATCCCTCGACTCGACCTGCCTCGCGCCTCTTCGCGGAGCCCTCCTTCGGCCCCCTCACGTGCTAGAATCGTTGTCCGGTTACTCTTCGCGGGTAATGGGGCTTAATGCAACGTGGAAAAGCTCGTGAATGAGTTGCGTGACACGTAGGAGGTTTGCAAGGCCCCCATGCGAAGATCCGCGTGACTCCCCGCGCCACGGAGTATAGGAAAGGCTGGACTTCCTGTCCGCGCTCACATGTCCGACTCCCAACCATTATAGCATCATCTACTGCCACTGCTGGTCGTCGTATTCGCCATTCTCTTCCTTCTCCACCGCCTCCGCTTCCTCACCATCGTCGTCGTCGTTGTGGGAGAGTAAGCATCGCTCACACGTCACGTTATGTGACTATTCGAGTGGAGGTCGAGGTTCCTCTTCTTCTTCTTCTTCTTCCTCTTCAGCCTTTACATTCTCCCTCTCCTCATCCTTTTTTCCCTCCTTCCTTCTCTCTTCTCTCGTGGGCCCCTTCCTCTTCTCATTTTCTTCTTATTTCTCTTCTCTTCTTCTCTTTCATAGCTTCCTTCCTTCTCTCCTCTCCTATTTCTTAGCCTCCTTCCATTCTCATTTTCATTCTTAGACTTCTGCCGCCTCTTCATTCATCATTTTACGTTCCTCCATTCACAAGAAATGCAGAACCTTCGAGATCCGATGTGTTTTACTGCTCTTACGCGAATTTCTTGTAGAAATTCACACGAGTGTCTCGAGCTCTTCCGACAAGCGCCACGCCACGGAACAAGTGACTCTTGTCCGTCGTTCACGGAGAATGGGATGTTAAGTGCAAGGCAGATGTCGGACATGTTGTACATTGCTGTTGCTTTCGATCTTCGAAGCTAAACGGCGTGTTTAGTAGTAAAATTCAAAGCGGACTGTAGGCGTAATATTTAGGTACACATATTAGTAATGAATTTTTTCAATAAGGTATGCGCCTCTTGTCAGCAGGATGCATCTTAACCGGCTTTCTTGGATATTTCTTAGGCAGTATGAGCGCGGAAAACACAAATTGACATTTCACAAAATTTCTTAAAGTTGTCAGTTTTTGAAGTCCTTTTTTCGTTAATTCCAATGATTGACTACTTTTACGTAACGAAACCAGGACTAGTTGTTCTGATAAAAGTTACTGAAATTATGAAGTTTTTTATTATCCACGTGATCGCTATTTTAAAACTCTCAAAGATGGGGATATTAAATATTCCATAAATAGAGAAATTATAATCTTGATTTGTCTATCAAACTCCGTTGTTTACGGACTCATAGAATGGGCTGCCCTGTGAGGTACCGTGTAAACATTTAAATCAAAGCTGCTAATCATTTTAAAACTGCTTTGCAACCCGCCGCAAGCAATTGTGAGGTTTCATAGGGTAAGGAATAAGCTTCCAAACGCATGAAGAACCATCGCGGAAATCCATAACGATCGGATTGTAGATCTAGTTACATGGAGTACTGGAGAAAAGTTGCACGTAGCAATGGAAAATGATGCTACACGGAAAGTATTTCAGTTACAGCAAAAAACAACTACGTTTTTAAAACTATCTGTGCACATATATCGGAACATTCAAAACAAGCGATTTAAAACAACTTATTTGCCTACCTAGCCTTGTCCTAACTTCAATGTCGACTAAAAAATGTTTATTGGCTTGTACCGTGGCATTTGTTAATGGATTAGTCTATGTCGGGGTCTTGATTATCCAAACGAACAATTTTCGTTCACTTCTGAGAAAGTAATCTTTACCATTTTTGTCCAGCTATAATTCCGAATGGTGTGTCGGTGCCGACAATGATCTCATCTCGATAGAGAGATAAGAAAGAACGTATACGGCGAATGAAGGTGTAAGGGATTTGGGTGGAAGTCAATTGACTCATATACCGTGTAATTAACTTAATCTGTTAATGGCGACGAACAAGGAATTGTGCGGGGCGAGGCAATCAACGACCTCCCCGTTGTCGTCTGATATTCCATGTTATTGAAAGTCGGGTTCGTGGGTATGCAGCACGGAACAGGATGCATTCTATCTTTCTTCACCCGCCCCCACTTCTCTCTTTCTGTTACGATTCTGTGACTTTTCCTCACAATGTAGGTAAGGAAGTTTTCTCAACGAAGATCACTAATTGTAAGACAGTTGTGTAGTTGGGTGAGGTTATTGATGCGACAATGAGGGCACCGAATGTAAAACACTAAGATATGCGGTAATGTAAAAACAAACAGATTCGTCGGGAAATCCGCGTTAAGGTCTAATTCCAATGCGAAGACCGAAACGACTGCAGTCGCGCTACTGGCCGCGACTACGTTATTGGAAATAACGTGCGAATGACACGTTAGACGACACTCATTATGACAGACGAGCGCGGATCTGACGCACATAATGTTCAAAGAGAATGCTTGAGAAAATATCGACAGTTAGCGGATATAAGTAAGCTTTATCGAACGCAAATCGGATCGCCTTGAGACGATCTAACAAAATGAAAAGAAAATCTTAGTAAACATTAAGGCAATGAGATGTAGTGATTTATCGCAGCTTACATTTTACATATATATAATATCTATAGATACATGTGTACACTATATACCGATTATGCTTAACCCTTTTAGTGCCGGACGCCGATATATCGGCGCGCGCCCAATAGCGCTTTACTATTCGCATTGCAGGAGAACTCTATCTCAAAATAAATTTATAATAGGTTATAAATGGTCTAATTTCATTACAAGATGATTAATACGCTGCTTTGCGAATCGTGTAAATATCATTTTTAGTTTGGTTTTTATCAAGCTTTTCCTAAACCCTTGTACATTCGTGAAATTCGTTCGGTTATCTTCGCATAGGCATCTCTGTTTCGCCCGGTACTAAAAGGGTTAGGATCAAAGAAGCATGATTGCTTCTGATCGGTGATCGAACGTGGTCGTCCACCGTTCGATTGCCACTCGATTAACGACTCGTAGATGACTTTTGCTGAATTGAGAGGGGCTCGCTCGTTCCTCTCAAAAGGATATGAAACTCGGCGTGTTATTAAACGCGATGCGAGCGGCCGCGTTACCCGTGCCGGTGGCAATTAAGGAGCTACCGGTTGTGCGACCGTCGCGGCAATTAACGACGGCCCTTCGCCCGTTCGCTGCAACGCGCGACGGCTACTCGTACTTATGTTAGTGCGTGGCCAACGGCGCCGCCTTTTACGCTTCGTCAGGCTGACATCAGCCCTAGGTATCTTATCGTTAACTTAACCTTCGCTCTCTGTATAGACAAAATGGCCCAGCATTATCTCCGTGTAGCCAAAATGAAATCGAAATTACTGATAGTAAAAAAAAAAATAGTGAAAAACCTGCAGTAAAAGGAAAGTTCCTACCAATTTTGGTAGACTAGCGACGACGATTTTGAATCTACTGGTAATTTTGACTGGGTTTTTACGACTGTGCTTATGGAAACTGGTCGCGTTGAAGCGTTTAACCGGGGAATCATGCTTGTAAAAAAGTTCCTTAAACTTAGTGTTCATCAGCCGAGTGACTGGTCTAACTCTAGTTAAACGAAAAATTCGCTGTTCATTCTTCGTAACAGAGGGTCTACATATTAATTTTTAGATACTACCCAACTAAATGTGACGAATGAACGGAAGTTTCTGGATTGAAATCAATTTTTTGCTTATTTTCCAAATATTCACGCGTTTAGCTGATGAGCACGAAAAAGTGGAAATGACGGGTGTGAGTATGGATAATCCGTTTCGTTTTAGAAGACAGTTTTCAGAAGTTTGTGAAGGAAGTACGAATTCTCAAGTTTATCCAGCGATTGAACGCATCGCATTATACGCTCGCGTTTATCATCCTGCCTGCGTGCGTGTGCATGCACCAGCGGCGCATTCCGTAAAAGGCTGTCGGCGCGGCGTGTCTCCGCAGATAGAGCGAGTAACGAAGCGCGCTAATGCCACCGTCGCGCACTCATTGTGGGAACGTCTATGGTACAATCAGTCGTCGACTCGAACCGATACCACTGCCAACCTTGTCTGGCTGATTTTTTCGCTCGACCATTAACGAGCGGAGAATTCCCGCTTCGAAAAGGTCTAACCTTTTCGCCTGCTCCATTTCGCGCTACCGTACACCATTGTGGCATATACCAGCCTAAGCGTATACGTCTGTCCTGGATAATATTGATGGTATCGCGGATCGGCGATTTTTTAATTGGGATTATCCGAGTTCTAAGCGAATACGTTTATTCTTGATAAGGTCGATGCTAACGTAGATCGGTGATTTCCAAATTCGGCTCTGCAATAATACCCATCTAATTTTCTTGCCAATAGACTTCGCCTTGATCGGGACAAAAGAAGTCTCTAAAGCATATTTCTAACTAATAGATCATTAATATCCGAAAATCAAATTGTATGTGACAGGTTAGTCGTGCCTATTGTTGTCTCAATTATTTCTTCATCTCAATCAAATGGTATTTACTATTCTCGGAGATAAGGATCTCGTAAAATGTCATGTAAATAACATGTTAATATCACGCTGGTCAACAGTGGTTTTGCTGTCCTGAAAACGAGAATCGTTCTTTATTAAATTGAGGATGCTGATTTCAAAAATCGGATTGGCTCGATTGTTCGAATCAGCATCCTCGGTTTAGTAAAGAAGAGATTTCGATTCCAGGGCAACGAAACAAATGCTTTTTCGGTTAACCTGTATTACTAGGTCATCGCAGCTTTCCGGCAAAAGTGGTATAAGAATTTAAAACACTACATAACATAATAATCCCCATGCGTTTTCTATTACTCAACAGGATGGTCGATGACTATTAATTTTGTTTTACACTCTTGCCAGTAGAACAATTGAAAAATGGTCTTCATAATTAAAAAACAAAGAGATGTTGTTTCATGGTGCTCTGATACGCACATATTTCCCATCAATGCCTCCTACGCAATTAAGTAGATTCCATTTTTGGCAAAATTCTTGTTCGATTCGATTAAGATCATCTTCGGTGGATAGGAGAGAGGGTGAGGCATGGCTGCAGATATCAAATTTTTCTCGATGATTTTAATATTTGTCTCACAATACTTAAAATGGAACAATCTGATATATCTGGTATATATCTGAGCGTACAGCCAACGAAAGAAACTTGAAACATTCCCCTGTAGCTAAGAACCCAAACTAAGTTCAAATTTGCATTTTAATCTCAAAATGTAGAATAGTAATGTGTTAATTGGTGAGTCCAAGAACGTGATAAAATTTCAGCCTATTTTTCCAGAATCGCGCCAAGAAGAAAGCAGTGCACGAGCCGCGTGATAGCCTTTGGATATAAATATCTCCAGTAATCATTAATATTTTGGGAAGATTCAATTTGACGTTTTTAATGGAAGATCCATTTAAAAGCATGGAAAAGGGGGAGATTGTACATGATTATTCGTTTGTCCATAATCGTTATTCGCATTTTACCCTGTTTACGGGAAATGAAACCATTCTGGTCCCCTTAATCGGTAGAGAAGAACAAGACGATATTGCAGGATCCACATACATATGTATATATTGATATATCTATACACAGCGTAGGCGCGTTGTGCGTTAACATGGCATCGTGGAAAGCGGCAGTTCTGTTGGTATGCATCGTTGAACGATGCCCACGTCTAACGAAGTGCGGTAATGCCCTCCAGCGGGTTGTTCGCTCCGCTCATTATTGGAGCGGCTAGTAAGTTACAGTCACCCTGCGATATCTTTTTACGCGCATAAACGGACCTTACCGACACGGTCTTGTTAACGATAGAAACCCGATTGCGTATAATGCCATTATTTAGCACCTATATTATGCCAGTCATTAGTGACTTGACAGCCGCGAGTTCGTGTGATGCCTAATAATTTCTTGCAGACCACAAGCTCCTTCCCTACTTTCCTTCTATATTCATATTTTTCATGCCTTGTATTCTGCTTTGGAGTTTAAAAAAAAAACATTGTTGACCTAGATATCTCTTGAAATATGACCTTGAAGCAAAAATCATACCCTCTACAATATGCGCCCCTCCGAACCAAATAATTAATTCCTTAAGTGTTTCCATGTGTTATTAATTATGACGGAGATTCTGTCTTGTCACAGAGTTACTGAGACACTCTGTAAATAATAGTACAATAGTCAGAAGGAAAGATGAGTATTCTACTATCAGAAAATTTCTTCATTCGAATATGTCTTTCTATTAATTTGGATACTGGAGTTTCCACTTTGTACATAGAATAAGACGCATTATTGTTTACGAAGAAACTCTTCCACCAGCAGAATAATATAAGGGAAGCTGACCACTATTAATTATCTCCGTAACGAGGATCAAGTCGACGACAAACAAAAATGTTCTTGTCCAAGGCTCGTGCGGGGTCATTCGTTACACGTAGAGTGGTCTCACTGAGATCCCCAAGGACATCTCAGGATGATCGCCACGCGGATCTGACCGAGTGTTTTGCGGTGTTATCGCGTAGCTATGAGAGTCGACCCGAGGGGGCCGGAAACGGGCGCTTACAAGCGCGCCGTTCTCCGGATAAGACCCCGGCAACGTCCTGACCTTTAATTAGTTACCGCGGGGCTGCTGGCAAAATTAACTGCTTCCTGGCCTGCTAAATAAATAAAAGAAACCGCTCTCTAGTCGAGAAGTAGGCAGGTACATATACACCGGTACAGACCGGTGGCTCTTATCCTCGCGCGAAGAGACAAAGAGGATAAAATGGGTGAGAGAGGAGAGGACGGAGAGCGGAGAGGCAGATAGAGAGTGTGTGTGTGAGAGAGAGAGAGAGAGAGAGAGAGAGGAGCAAGAGGTGAGAGAAACAAAGAGGGGGGAAAGAGATGGACGTGTAATCGGGCTTCGGCTAGTTGATTATATGCGAGCGCCACGCTCGGCGGCTCAAGCACATCGCGCAGGGAGACTCGCGTGGAAATTCAAACGCACACCTCCCGTCCGTGATCTTGCGCCTTCCTTCCTCTCGCGCTAATTAATTGGCCCTCTCCCCTCGTCCGCCTACCTCTCTCCTTCCTGACATATTACCTTCCAGAAGCATGCCCGCACGATTACCAACATCGCCGAAAGGGGACTCGGTTGGGTTAGGTCCGGGTTCAGTTCAATCGGAGTCTTCCCATAGATACATAGTGTATAGAAATTAATTGGGCATGCTTCTATTCCAGTTATTCGACTCTCCGAATTTATTATCGACTAAAATTGAAATGCGTTCAAATAAATTTTGAAAACGCATTAAATGCGTGGGTTGGGGTCACGAGATTGGAATATTCTACTATTGATATCTTATGAATGAATATTTTAAGATGCAAGAATAAAATATACAGTTGAATGAAAAGATAAGTCGGTAACAGGTCTGTTTACATACGATTCCCGCTGCAAAATTCATTTAGAATGTTGTAAGACATGTCGACGCCCGGTAAATTCCGATATAAATTATACTAAAGTGTAAAATTAGAGTTCACTTGTTCAACATTTGTTGAAACATTTATCCTACAATATAAAAGCGGGGACTAATAATAATATCAGCGTATGGTCTTCATAACTTAATGTAACGACGAAATCTGTTTGCAAGAGAGAAACGAAACGAATAGAATATTCATCGCAATAAATTGTCTTAATTTGTGGAAACGGTGAATTAAGTTACCTATAAATTTGACAACTTTAGCGTTATCCGTAATATGCCATAATAAAACCGCAACTGCAAACGAAACTTGGTTAAGTTACCCGAAGATTGAAACGCCAAGATCAAAACAGTAAGTCAATGTGCTGACCGCATTAAGACAGTGGGGTCCATTGGTCATCATTTAAACTTTTTGTACAGGTCGTAACGCGCACACGGGTACCCTTCTACAAAGAATCGGTTCGCTTATCTGGATAGTAAATTGTTTCCGAGTTAATTGACGGACTGTTTGCCGCGTTAAACGCGTTATTAACACCGCGCAATGCAACGAAACCAGCCCGCATTGTAGCCTTGTGTAATTGATAGCAGTACATTGTGAAAACGGTGCGTATCGTTAACGAACCGTTCCTTTTAATTCCGAGCCTCGATTGTTAAGCTTTTCCCAATTTGCATGAGAGCTCCGCGTGCCACTTATCCTTGATATACACGGCACTTGGGCGCTATCTTTGCGATGTTTTATTTTAACGATGTTGCTAATTGCCCGTTCTAAATGGCATACATGAATGGCACGTTCAAGCTTATGTCTCTAAGGAAAAAACGTTTGAAAATCGGACCGTTTCCTGCAATTGCTACCTACAGAAACAGTCGTTTTCTTAAGAATCGACCATAATTAAAGAAAAGATAGATATTTCGAGCTTATCAGGTTCGGTAGTTTTAATATGGTATTATTGTTTCAATTTGCTTGATGAAATACCTCACAAATGTTTCCTGTAATTTTCCTATACCGCAAAGCTGGTGTGCCCCGATATGAAGGTCATTATACAATAGCATATGTATTAAGAAAATCGACAACTATTAGTTCGACAATTCTGATAACACTAATGTGTTTCCCGTCACTCGTGTAGAGTATTTATGACGATAACGTTAAACTGGAGGACTGTGGTGATATGCGTCTTTAATAATGCACAACGCCAAGTTCGAAGTGAATTCGACGAATGAGAAATATAGTGGTACATGCCTATTTTCAGGTAATATTCTAGCTTAAATTGAGCGGAAACTCGTCGCACGCAATAAGTTAATCCCGTTCCACTCTTCCCAGCCCCAAGAGATTTCTTTGTTTGGGGCGGTAACGTCACCGATTCATTCAGCACGAGAGGCCGAGCACGGTGGCGCGCGTACGCGTTTTCTCGTGTGGTTGGTTTGTATTCTCCTTATCATGCGTGATTTTACAATTTAGCGGTGGTTAATGATCTCAAGGTCTCGGCGAACGGCGCCGCGCAACTGCACGTCCGAGGAGAATGCGGTGGGAGCAGCTTCCGTGACGATCGCGGCTCCGACAGGCTGCCCATCTTAATAACATACGCCGACGTTCCTTTACCTACGCGACTTATGGACCTGCCCCATTGCTAACCGTCACGCTGCTGATCCTAATTAAATTACCGCTAATTAAGATCGACCTTAATGCACGCTCGGTAAAGTTATATCGGCTGTTATGGATTCATTTTCACGCGACGCCCTCTCTCCTTCCAGTAAGGAGAGGTTCCAATTGGCGGCGGTCTTTCTGTTGCGAATGAGAAGGGTCGCTAGATGTAACAAACTCTTTAATCATTGAATTCGATTGGTGCGCGTGCTGGTCGGCGTTGAGAGGAACGCCGGTAGAGGCGAAAGATAAAATTAATTTTCTTGTTAAAATGAAAAATTACGAATATACCCTGATTCGGCCGGCGTGTTTAATTAGACCAGTAAGATTGATCATTTATGAGAATCTGTAATGTTTAATTTCGCGATTCCCTCACGTGCGCTAGACGAGGAATTGTAAAGTAGTCAATAAGGTGTTTACAGTTGCGTATCGAATGCGAAACTATTTGAATCGTTATCCGTCCGCTGACGTTCAAATTATTATTAATAATTACCCGTAGTCACGCTAGACTCAGGATCTTACGATTCCGTCGTTACGATTGCATGCGGCCCGTAATGAACCACGAGTGCTCAAACAATGTTCTTACAATCAGACATCTGACTGTGAGATGTGGGTAGTCGAGCGGTAGTCAGTGACCACAACGTTGTAGCATTCGTCTAACGACGACGTGGGCAGGGCTTGCTATTAATTTCTATCATTCTTCTCACCTCTATTATTGTTAATTTCATTACATCATAACACTTTGGCCGAGGTACGTCGAGGTATATTACCGTACAAATTTAATAATACGAAATACTGTAAATTGGTCGTTCGCAAAACGGTGACAAATAATCACTACGTAAACGCGCATGTAACTAACCTAACATTTAATCGAACGTATAATGCTACGTGATTCGAAAGTTAAATTTATATACAATAAACACTTTTTCTGCCAACGCCTCGATTGTACTCGATAAATCTTCCAATAGTCATTCTATCCGATCATCGTTACACCTACACCATCGTGGCCATTGAATAGATAGTTTCTATGCAGGAGTCATTCGCGGTTGCATACAAAAAAAGAACCGTTTGCGAGAAGAGGCGCGGTTAAATGAAGGATTACACAAATGTGTACCGCATAAACGTTTGCACCGTCCACACGTGACAATCTCTAAGAGGAAAAAAGGAAGAGACATTGGCAGAAGGAAAATGAAGGTGGTAGAATTACTAGGACGGCGATAATTCTGGATATTAGGCGGGAACGGTTTGCACGCGAGCAGAAGCAACCTTTGCGACGCGTAACGTTCGCGACAGCGAAGCACTTCCGTCTTCCTCCGAAACGCAGGACGATCATCTCTCGGGGGTCCAATTAACGCGCACGGGGGCCTCGACGACAGCGCCCGTTCCGTGGGGCACAGGTGGAAGGTACAGGAGGGTAAGAAGGAGACACCTGTGGCGCATGCTCGCGCGCGCTGTCTGTGCCACCGATTTGGTGCGCTGCACCCGCGGAACCCCTTAATTACCGTAAACAGGAAGCCAAGGGAAGATCGGAGGGCGAGGGGAGGAGCGGATGTGGAAGGAGCGAGAGAGCCCGAAGAAGGCACGAACGTGCACTTCTGGTTCGCTCGTTCGACCTTCCTTCCTTCCTTCCTTCCTTCCTAACTCCTATCCTCCTTTCATCTTTCCTTCTACTCCTCCACCTCCTCCTCCTCTTCCTTTTCCTTTTCCTTTTCCTTCACCCCGCCTCCTCCTCTTCCTCATTCTCCCACATCAGCTTCGCGCTCTTTCATGCTACCCCTCGTACGAAATGAATAGCGTGCGCGTTCACGGTAAGGCGCTCCTCGTAATGGTGGCACACGCCGTTACCACACAAGCGAGGAACCGCTGCGTACAGGCGTGTGCGCACATATGCATGCCCCGTGTCTGTCCGACGCGGTTACGTCGGTGGCGGCGGCGATGGCTGTGGGCCGCGCGCACGGTTCTACTTGCAATAATTAACATGATTGCCATTATACGTACGTGCGCCAGTCCCGGCTTACTCCGTAATGGCCAGCCAACGACCACCGTTGCGAAACCCCCCCACAGCCTGAAACCGCCTTCGCGAGACGGATACTTTTCCCTGCGTCCCTTATCGCCCCTTGTCCTTACAAGAGACAGAGGGAGAGAGAGAGCGCGCAAAGAGCCTATTTATCCCTTCGGTATCCCTCGAAGAATAGTCCGAGAAAATAATACTGCAGAGGGCACGATGCAAAGGTAGGTTTGAAAATCTTCCTTTGAAAGGATGCATGAAATACATACTTATATACTTATTAACCGTTTTTTACTTGATACTGACGTAAGATGGGAGAATATCGATTGTTCCTAGTAGATACTATTTAAATTCTCATTGAGCAGATTCAATCTTAAATTATTATTCTTAAGAGATAGTCTCATCGACATTGAATATATTTATTAGATAAGTACACAAGAAGATATGAAATTGAGCGGTATTATACCCCTCATTTATGACTCACTTGGACGATTACCGTTCTTATTCTTATAAAGAAAAGATGGACGTGGTCTATTCTTTACCGTGGTAGGTGTTGCTCAAAGTCGGCAGAATTCTTTGACTCATCAGCATCCCGCATTCAATCAAACGTGAAAGCAGCGTTATTTCGACGTCTTCGGTTGTTTCGGGAAATAAAATTTGCAATCTAGCAGCAACTACCGCATAATAATGTGTAACCATGTGATTATATTTGCACATTTGTGCAACATTTGCATGTCTCTAAAGAAGCAACGAATATTATGCTGTATAATTCTACAGGAAGATATCTTGTGGCGACCAGAATTTTCTGTAACGCATGGAATAGCCATGAATGACGAACATAATACATACGTGGAACGCAACCTGGAGGCAGTGCAACCGACGTTTTTATAAATGTTAAATTGGCGAACGAGGCGTCGTGGTAGGCTACAAAGTTATGTTTACATGTGATTTGCGAAGAAGGGAGAGGAATGAAAGTGACGGAATGAGGAACGGTGCTCCGCGGTAGGGTGATAAGAAGGAAAAAGAAGAATGCGGCCACTAGAGGAATGTATGAACGGAAAGTTTCATTCGAGAAAAACGTCCGCGCCGGAGCATCATTTCCAAGTAATCCTACTCCGATCTCCGCAGAAAATGCGATACATTGGAACCGGTGAATTACCGTACAACGGGGTTACTTTGAGCAGTAGAAATACAGATCCGTTCTCTCAACGCGACTTCAGATGCGCTCTATACATATTCACAGGTTTGTATGCTGATTTCTACACATGTTTGTCAAGCGCATCTATACTTGCGAGCCAATCTAAAGGCGCTCTAAGATTACGGACGACAGTGTTCAAAGCAAGCCCGGTTGAAGCCAAAAATGCCCCAACCGAGTAAAAATGCATATGAAAAAGAATGTATTACTTTGCTAAAATTAATGCCTAACGCTTATAAACATAATAATAAGTTTATTCGCACTTTTTTGTAGTGTATTAACAAAAATTAATCTTCGGAGATATGAAAGTTTGCGCACGTATCATAAATGTCAACTTTCAAATTCTGACAATATTGCTTGAAACGCGTCAATAAGCCTGTAAAGGCCCGTCTACAATAGAAGTCGTTGAAGTCGTAAGGCAAGTCGTTGAGTCGTAACGGTGGTCGGTGTAAGGATTATTTTCGACAATTCATATTATAGGTTATAGGTTAGAACAAAATAGGCTATGTATGCAGGGGTTGTGATTTTGCGACTTTACAACTGTATGTAGACAATGCTTATATTGCGATTGCGCCTCCGTCTAGCGACTCAAAGACTACGACTTGCCTTTTACGACTTCAACGACTTCTATTGTAGACGGGCCTTAACTCATCAACCTAACGTTGCCAATCTAGCCTTTAAATATATCTGCAGTGAAATCAGACTCTTTAGTGTAATCTTGAAAACAATATTCCCCAATAAAACAAATCGACGATTTATTCAATGTTACCCCGTAGTTCAAAGTAACCCCGGTTTATGGTAACTTTATGCACCTAGAAGGAATGTAATCAAAGTAATTGAAAGAAGATCAAAGCAGCTGCACGAGATTTGTGCCATTGGGCTCCTACCTCTTGCCATTAGCCGCGCCTGCGTTTAACACTTACCGAAACCAGTCAATTTGACCGGTTCAAATGGGAAATTGTGTTTATAAAAAATGTTCGGTAAATCTAGTGTTAAGAATGAACATGCAACACGCCACGCTTCTGCGTAACGAACTTTGCCCCCGGGGCGAATTCGAGGCCAAGCATTTCACAATCGGGTAGCTATTCTATCACTTTCTCCATTACTCGGATATCCCGCGGCTAGATGGGCGACTCAAGCTCGACGAAGTTGAGAAGAACGGGGAAAGGGAAAAGGGAAGCTACGCACGCGCGCACGAGAGATAGAGAGAGAGAGAGAGAGAGAGAGACGAGGGAAGGAAGACACGAGCCATTACCGTGGCGATGGAAGGTAGTGAATGTGGCGTACGTAGGGAAACGTAGCGAACGTGGCGGAGCGAGCGTCGCTGTGAGGTAGCGAGGAGGGTAGGCCAACTCCGACGGTAATGGTCATTACGAGCACGCTTCGCTGATTGTGCTTACCGCCACGGGACCGAGTCGGCTGGGGGCATCATCGCCGACCCGGAGACCCGCTCGAACCGCGCGCACAAATACACGCGCCAATACTCGTCTCTGTAGATGCCCGCGCGATGAGCCTCGAGTATATGAGGGACGACGAGAGTTGCACGTTTGTATATTGTTTTATTAAGCTAGGCGCTTACCAACGCCGAAGCCGCCGCCACCGCCTCGTCCAACTCGTTCGTTAGCTAATTTAATGGCGGCCACTGAACGCGCGCGCCGCGCCGATCCCGCGTGACCGTCTTATATCACTTTAACGCAACCAGCCGAGGAATGCCATAAGGAGGAGGGCACGCCTCTTTCGAACCGTCGCGACCTTCCCGACCTTCGCGAATCGAGATTTCCTTCGCCTTCGGCCAACGGAAAAAGGGAGAAGTAGCCATAAGGGTGGGAATAAATTCTGTCGAGGAAGAAAGAAGAACTTTATACGCGGACGAGAATAAGAATGTTTATGCAGAAATAGATATCCGAGTGAGTGTGACGATAAATTTTGCAGAAATGCCCTGTAAGGAGGGTTTTGATTCGATCGGTTGTAGGAGCGTAGGCGAGAGAGAAATTAATTGTACAGGGTGCGAGGTGCTGACCAGTATTGGAGCTAACATCGGAGAAAATTTTAATTTGTATAAGGGGTAAGGTAAAGAGATAAGAGAATTCTGATTAAATTTTTGCGAGAGAAGACTTTAGTCGGGTCTTTATCTTGGATACATTCTCCAAATTCCAGCGGAATTGCTTTTGTTTAAATTATTTCAACGCAATTCGAATAATGCTCGATTGAAGATGGAATGCGGAGAATTTAATCAGTGGCTTTAGATTACAAGATGGAATCGAAAGAGGATCGCGATTTTGACTTCACCGTTTACTGTACATATCTGTGCCTCTAGAAATGATAATCCGCTTTTTACCCTTCCATGTACATATCATTTTTATGTTACATATCATCATGAAAACGGTGATGTTTTTTTTTTATTTTAAGGGTTACTAATTTTATACTCATCCACAGATATATTAAGTGATAACTGCAAGTGAATTTATCCAAAGACAATAATATTAAAACGATAATGTTAAGCAGTTTCTGTGAGATTCGATTCCCACATTTCAAAATGCATCACGAAAATCAAATTAAATTATGAAGGATAACGTAAACAAAGAAATGCGAAGACGCAGTGATAGTCGAAGGAAACGCTTGAAAAGCTAATGCCGGCGCGCATTAAGTCCGAGCGTTGAGAAGACATATGGCACGAGACTAATCGAACTTTTGCCTCTGTAGACGAGGAACGGAGAAGGATGATCGGCGCCGCTACATAGATGCTCATAATTCTTCAGGTAATCGTTACGGTTCGACCCATTAAGCGATTATAAACCACGTAACGTTCGTTAGCGAATTTAATGCCAGGCGCATGCTCTCGCCACCTTGGCCCTATATCACTTTAACGCACTGCCGTGAAGTTCAGAATTGCGCCCGGTACGATGAACTCTTCTGACCGAACCGTGAGGTCACACGGAAGGGTAAACGAGTCACCGTACGCCCGCCAACTTTTCTAAGCCTCTAGGGGCAGGCGGAAGACATTTACCATTACGTGAAAATAATCCTGCCGCAGGTATTTAATCGGTAAATAGTTTTCTATCGAATTTTGTAGGATGAAACAAAAATCAGTATCACAGTGCTATTCTTAAGGATCGATCGAATTGAGAAGTACAGAGAATTTATGCCAAACTTTCACACGAAAGATTTTCGATATTTGCTAGTGCACGTTTCAAAGTGTTAAACGAAATTTCCTTTGAATCGCCTTTCGATCGTACAATAAAAAGAATCAAGAATGAATAGAAATGACGGGCAAACTATCTAGCGATATAGTTTTGTTCCGCGATGGAATGACGGTGAAATTTTTCGATAGAGCCATTTCTGTGCAAGATGCGATTCCAGATTAACTCGTGAGTCCCGCCGCTCCATTTTGAACGAAGAGCGGAGAAGCGAAGAAGGCGTGCGTTTCCATATGCGTGCACGAGCAACGTGGCGATCGCAATTTGCATTGGAGCGCCAACTGTGTCGAGGAGATAGAGCGGAGCCTCGTTGCGGTCTTGCGAGCGTGGCGGGCTAGCACGGATAAGGACAATCGCACCCAGGAGACGTGACGCGCCCGTTTTCGCGCGAAATTCTCCTGCAAGATGCAACAGCACGACCTCGCGTGGCATCGGAGATCAGCGCCTGCCCTTATAAGATTCTGAGCGCGCGCTCCTGTACGGGCACAGGTGGCGTGGCACGCTCTAAACGGATCCTAAATCCTAAGCAGCTAGAGCCCCTAGCTCGTTCGTGCGCCATCTACATGGTTGTGCATACACACGGTACATTCAAAAGGTTTCCTTCATTTCTGCCTTCAGTTAAGAAATTTTGCGGGCAAAGAGAATGTTACTTCTTAATGTTCGACATAGCATCTTCCCCTGCTATTAATACGCTCTTGGCAAAACGCTAGGTTTGCACCGCAGGCCGTAGACATTTAACGAATTTATCGTGCAAAATACCTTGTAAAGTAGTTCTCACTTTATAATATATAAGTAGTTACGATCGGCTGAAGCGAGGCAAATAGAAGCACAAGGAACTCTTTAGCCAAGAATGACGAAACAGTTACCGGGGCGAGAGAAAAAGCTGTGAGAACTGAGAAACTTGAAATATGCTCTATGGACAAACGATCGAATAGGTCGAGGTTAAATGAAAGCGATAAAAAAGACAAGACTGTTCTGTATAGTATTGATCGAGAAGCTTTTCCAATAAACTGTGAAACGCGTGAAAAATCAGGAAGCCACCTGAGGCGAGAGGAGGAAGGGTAAGAAGGAGGTGGAAAAGGTGGAAGAGATGTGGGAGGAGTGTAGTGAAACGGTGAGCTCTGCGAGGAGTAGAGATAGGTGAGCTTCGTAATTAGGGACCAATATTCAAGCGGGTTGACTGTAATGCGCATCGACGCAACGCCGACGCGAGTCTTAAAGCAGCACGTGCCGCACCAGATTGCGAGACAGGCGTATTATGGATACCAGTTTCCCATACGGATCACCACCTCTTTTTCCTTCTTCTCTTCCTCCTTCATCGTCCACTTATTTTCCCCCTTCTTCCAGTTTTCTCTTTACTTCCTCTTCTCTACTTACCTCTCACCTCCCTCTTGGCCAGGTTTCCCTCTGGTCTAGCTAGTTTCTACCTCTCTGTCTCGTTTTCCCTCCCCTGCTTCCACACCCTTTTCTCCACCTTCTTTTCTTCCTTCAGCTTTTCCTCTTTCTTCCTCCTTCGACGATACATTCTGCTTATCTCTCCCTCTCTGTCTTTCCATCCCCACCTCCACTCCTACTCCTCCTCCGAACGGCGCGGTGCGCACGTACATTCAGAATGATTAATACGCTCTGGGGCCTCCGTAACACCTGATCTGTCTCGGGTTAAAATTACGCGCTACCTCGGGACGTACGGGAGCCCCATCGGTCGCGTGTATACACAGGGCCCGTGCGCTCGGGTGGACACCCGGAAGATCGGGATCGATCGTCGGATTGACCCGAGATCGTTGAACCCAGAAAGGTCGAACCCTGGAGGATCGTGGCTTTCGACGCCGCACCGTTGGGTCCTGGAATTCGCCTTACCATCCGATAGGAGGGGGTTAGCTAGGATGAGAGAGAGAGGAGAAGAAAGGGGTAAGAGCAGGAGGAAACCGCTGAAGGTGTACCCGGAAATTAGTTTCGCGATTGCGCTTCACCTTTTCCCGTATTTGGTGGCGAGATCGTGCGCCAGGTTACTTAGGTTTTAGGGTGCACAATGTCGTTCGGCTCGATCGATTCTTGCAATACTTTCAATAGGCTTTCCATCGAATCGCTATTTTAACCACTGTTAAAAGCCGCGACTAGATTTAAATATAAGCTCCACTTTGGTTTGAACTCGGTTATTCGTGATTTCATTCAGATTTCTGTTCGGTCGAACTTAATTGCGACTGCATGTCCTCTTTGCATTGCTTTAAGACCGTATAGCAAATTTCAGTGTATAGCTATCTTAAGATGGATACACTGAAACGGAAGTATCTCAAAAGGATTGTACTTTCTCTCTCTCTCTCTCTCTCTCTCTCCCTCTCTCTCACTCCCTCTCCATGAAGCATCGAATTAAATCTATAAAGATGTGGTGCGATGCATACTCGTTCCGCTAAATTCTCGCGTCTTGCCCTCCGATCACTTTTTACATTGGCACTTCCTCAGCCGAGCACTGCTTACCAAGCCAACGATTTCAAGGAGCACACCGCTGATATTTTATCGCTTCCTTATGGAAGCGGAAGCGGACGAAGCAAGAGGAGGTCGTGCCGGCGCGGTTACTGCGAGAACTACGGGTGGAAGGGCAGTGAGAAAAAAGTCAACGTCCAAACCAAGGGAGAAACGGAGAGAGTGAGTTCTTCGAGAGGGGGAGAGAAGGTAAGAGAGATAAAGGACGGTTAATAAAACACTCGTGGGATTCACGGAGAGGCGAATTAATGGTTCGCGGTCCACACGCGCGCACTCACACGCACACAGGCACACGCGTGCACCTTAGATAGACAGTGGCGTAGTGGCCTACGATACGCCCACGCACCGCTGCTCACAATGTAAAACGGACGTAGGAAGATGTCGGAAGATATGCCGCGCGGTGCACCCGACGAGCGGCGATGTTCGTTCCGTAATTAATTATTCTCCTCGATAATGTCGCTCCATTGTCGCTCGAACGAGAGAACGAGAAAGAGAGAACTGTCGGCAGGTGTCTATACTTGTGCTAAACATAAATATAAATTAACACAAGGACAGTGCTTAGCGCTAAGCACCATGAAGAAATCGGCAGCATAGGTTGAATGTGAATTTGTGAAATTAAATTGGACACTGGACCGTCAGATGTAAGTATCGCGTTGAGATATTCCTTTTTGCAAAAATAATTCATAGAACGCGTTCTACTTACTAATGAAACGATCGGCCTTCCGAGTAGGTAAAACAACGCTCGAACATGTGAGCTCCGTTTTCGAGAGGGAGCTCATTTGCAATTAAATTCACTTGTAAACCTCTTCGTCACATCCTCTACAACTTCGTTCGAAGGTGAGCAAAAGTGGAATGTACCTAACTAATGCAGAAAATATCTACTTACTACCGGTTATACTCCTACTCATCATAACTATTTCAACATCCAACCCCTTAGATTTCAATGGCTCACACAAGTGCGGCCATCAGGGCATTTACATTTTACAAACTAACTATTGACGATGGCTGTGAATGGATCCGCATCAGTAGATCGTTACGCGGAGAATTTTTTACACTGATTCGTGAATTAAGAGGTTAAAAACACCTAACGCATAGATAGTATACTTTGGGTAATTGACAATTACCATACATTGGAATACAATTTAAGGCATTGGAATCGTTTACGATCAAAGTGTGAGGCGGAGAGATTCTTAATTAATTATCCTCTCGTGGACGTTACGGGTGGCGATACTGAGATACCTTCTCCGTGGTGGTACCGGATGAAGCTACTTCTCGCCCCAGTCTTGCACGAGAAGTGGCGGAAGCGCCGCATACCATTTGGTTTTTGCAGAAATAATCGATGCATCGCCGGCGTGCCTCTCGCGCGGCAGCAGGACATCCGCGTTTCTTGCGGATTAACGACTTTAGACGCGAGCAATCCTCTCCTACCCCCCTCTCGCTTTCTCTCTCTTTCTTCCCTCCTTCGTTAGCCTGCCTCTTTCTTTTCTTTGCAATCGACAGGAACGAAACGGTGGGTCGATGAAAAATCATACGGCTTCTCCTCACGTGGGACCCACGATTAATTATCCGCGTCGTTGTGGGCCGTGCCACGAACGTCTGGCCCCGACGCATGGTGTCGAAGGTAGATGAAGGTGATGAGTATCTGTGGCACGTGTCATTGCAATTTCAAAAGACACACGTCGATGGCGGAACAGGAAAGACGAGGACACCCAAGCAGCTCGGTCGACTACTCCGTATATTTTTTGTTCTTTGCTCGTGGATGCAGGTAAGTTTCCCCCGCATACACATTATAGGTATGTATTAAGAGACGCTTCGGGTATAGAAAAACATATTTGTGTTACAATACGCAATATGTTTATACGCTAACTTAAGTCCATTTTTCTGAGGCAGGGAATTTTCATATGTTTACAATAATGATGTTATCCTTTTGCTCCTGGGCATCTATTTACCTGTGTATATAGAAAGGTATACAGCCTTTTGCATTAATAAGAAACGAGAAGATAAGGAAAAGAACCTTTCGCGACGAATAGATGCGCAACCAGTGGATCCAATCTGTTGCAAGTTTTTGCCCGAATAATCCAGGCATCGCTCGCGTCCTCCGTACTCGTGCTTTCTAAGAGATTCATCCAGACCTTCCATCCTTTTTATTCGCTCATGCTCGCGGCCGGTTTCTTCTGCGAACACGATCGTGGATATTGAGATTCAGTGAGGTAGCTCGCGGCTTCTCGCAGGTTGACACGCGCAATTAATTACCGCCACGGTTTGTCGGATAGAAATCGGACCAAGCAGGAAACCATGCACGATGTTGCGCTATTGGTCCTTATACAAATACTCTCAGTCTGAAGATTTCTCTCTCTCCTTCTCTTTCTGTCTCCATTCCTCTCTCTCTCTCTCTCTCTCTCTCTCTCTCTTTCTCTTTGTCCATCTCTCTTTTCGTATGTATATAATTTTATATCTTGCGAGTGTAAGAAAAATACCAGTAGAGAGGTCATTCCTCAAGAAGGTATAAGAGTGCGCTACATTCCGCTTAGGGCTGAGAGTAGCGAGAAAAGATGGAAGGTAGTGGGAAAAAGTGTCGACAGGACAGGTGCAGGGAAAATTACGCTAGGTATCGGTCCGCTATGCTAGAGGCTCGACTATGTAGCTGCACGTCCTTCATTTCTCTCGCACGTGTATGTATGTATGTATAATAATCGACGCGCGTCGTTGGGCGGAACGTCTTTGCTACGAGTACTTTTTTCCATACGAGGAGGCATCGGCTCGTAACCGTGGAGTTTTTTTGCCACGAAAGAAACCGTGGAGTCATCCGCGCCTAGCCGACGTAGTTCACGAAAATTCCTCCACCATCGCAACATTCGAACCTTATACGCGATCACTTCAGATTTCCGCACTAATTACATTACGACGCATTTTTTTAATTCCCACGAAAGTTTTTTATTTACTAAAAAATATTCTTACAGTCAAAAATCGAAAAGGCACATTTTAAATAGGGTATCCCGCCTTAAGTGTATTCCCCGCGAAGAGGTTATAGCTGAAGTGAGTCTAAACATTTTCCTTTGCGAAAATGTCGGATGAGGCATTTTTGAATTATTAAGAAAAAACACTGGCGAATGCGCGCGCCCTTAGAGCCCGCACTCAGGGCGGCAGTGCTCACGCGATGAGTGGCAAGCGCCTGGCTAGCCATGGGTGCGGTGAATGGCGAGCACCGGCCCTGCGCGCGGGCTCTACGGACGTGCTCATTCGTCTGTGTTTTTACTTAATAATTCAAAATTAAGTCCCATTCACCATTTTCGCAAAGGAAAATATTGTTTAGAATACGTCTCGACGGTCGGTAAAGTATAATATAATAGAATGATATTGTGGCATTGGCTAACAGTGCAGCGTTTATTCCATAACATAGTAAATATGTTCCGAAGGATTTTTTACTTTTAGTTTTGCATACACTTCCATACGCTTTCATCGCCATTTCACCATTCCAGATGTCTTTGGAGTTCGTTAAGCAACCGATTAAAGGGATATCCGAGATTCTGAAATATATATGTACAAGCTGCATTCCTTAAAAAAAACGCTTAACGTTAAACATGATCTTAATGTCATGATAAATAATAATTGAATGAAAACGTATCAGAGATATGTACGGATCTTACTGTAAAGGTATCGCTTTTGCTACGGTATCGACCCAGCGCCCATACTTCACTCTTAGAAAACGTTGTATACGTCATGGCATCATTACCACTACATACTCTTATCGAACGTCAAGTGAGTTTATACGTTTCGCCAGATACATACTTATCAACGATGGAGGTTATCGTAAATTTGCTACAACAGAGGACAGAATGGCGGGGAAAATTGGAGCCATGAGATATCCACACTCATGTCTACGCGTAAAACCATTCTCAGGCAAATGCGATCGTATACCTACTTCTGCATGTTTAGTACTTGAGACGCGTTGTTCCTGTAATCAGGTATGGCCAATTACTCTCGTGTCCGTACATGTATGAAATGCCCCTTCTGTGCACATGCGCAACGTCGGTGCATCGGTGTGAACAAAATAGTGAACTGCTTTTGCGCATTTGCCTAAGGAAAATCGAAAGTATGAGCGGCCGACGCGGTGTGACTTTAGCGGGACGGGTAAGCGAGATGTAGAGACAGAAAGCATCATCGTGAATACCGCTACTTTACTGTATGTAAAGTAGCCAGTTCACAGGTAAAATACCATACAAGGAGCTTACTGTCGTTCGTTTTTATTTATCATTGAAATCTACATCATTGCCTACATGTCGTGTTAAATAATTATTTGTAATACGTAGAACAAGATGTTACATTAATATTACATAATTTGGAATCGAACAGTTACAATAAACATTTCAAATATACTTATACGTATAACTATTAAATAAAATAAATCTTTGGATACCCTGTTATATAAATAAAAGTATTTTAATTACTAATTAAAATGATTTTAGCGTGAAATGTACCGATCATTGGTCCCAAGAAATACACGAAGAAGTTTGTTTCGTAGAGCGTCATATCGTAGGATTTGACTGCGTTTCGTGAGGTTACTGCATCCTTTTCGATGCACACAATGCAAAGATGATCGTATGATGTCTGCATTTATTTACTCTTCAAAATTCATAGGAGTCGTTATTGCGATCGGCATAAATGTCTATGTACTTCGTATTTCGTGCTACTATGCCGAAATTGATTCTTCATTGGAAAAGTAAGGGTAAGAAGAGTGACTAAGATTTAGACGATGTACGTATTGTGGGGGATGGTTGATTGTAAATTATTCGTGTAAAAATCTACAACAGAAAAACTAAATTTAAAGAACGACGTCTCGGTTGGTAGTGATCCACGATTGTGTCCTCACCATGGACCTTCGTTCATCGGCCCCCGCCGTAAAAGAGAGATACCTCATTTGTTGTCAACTCAATAACCCAGTTGTATTTCCCACGCTTCTCAAAATGTTTATTTCGCAACGCAAACAGAACTTTCCTTCGATAAAATGACATTTCATTATTCTTCATCGGGGTACCGCACTTGAAAATTAGAGTTGGTTATACATATATCCATTATACATATCATAAAGTAATATAAAATTGATCGATGTGTGGGTATATTTGAAGTCGATTCAACGTGAAGATTGATTCTGCACTAGTTTCAAGCCAATACTAAAACGTGTTGCTTCGGCGTATACCACCGCGAAGAATTCAGCCTGCAAGGACGAAACGCAGGTGTGATCGAGATTTAAGGACACGATGCGGTAGTCAACTAGCCATATTCCCTTACGTATGGAGATCCGGGCGAGAGGCTTTCGCGAATGAATGGTAAAGGGAGCTCACCAGCGAAGCGCAGGTGCGCGGCAGCACACATTTGGCTAATGAGGAGTGAAAATCGTATCGCCGGCCCGCCACGGCGCGTGGAAAGGGAGAGTGCAAGCACGGACGCACGTTCGCTCACGAACGTCGCTACTCCCTTTGCGATAAAAGCAAAGTGGTAAAAGGCAGGAAGAAAGGCACTGCTTTTGTACATGCGCGATGCATCGTCGCTAGTACGAACCGGTGGAACCTCCCAACACCTGGTGACACGAAAGCAGTTTATTAAAGACATTCTGCTTTGTACGGATTTTTTTTTACAGTAAAGAACGCGAACCTGCTCGAGCAGGTGGCAAATGATATGTGAGATGCTCCCAAAGTAAATATCGATCTTTTTCGGTGCTTCTTTTTTAAGAATCGTTTGCGATCTTTCAATTTCTATCAGGTTAATATGTTGAGTACCGCGCCACCTAAATTTTTGTTAATCTTTAACTAGAAGTATCGACTGGTCAATATGACCGGCTGCATCACATTTTCACAAGAATTTCTCCTTAACATTAGAACTACCAATTTTGGTTTGCGTATGGAAACTTTTTTTGTTGACCGTTCTTCTTCACAGTGAGAGCATTTATTTTATCACTAGGGCTACGATTTCCTTTTTTCATATGGAAACTTCTTTTGTCGACCATTCATGTTGACAGGCTTGGTGGTAGTTCTAGTGTCAGTTAACTATCGGTAGAGTTAAAAATATCTATTCAGAGCATTCATGATGAGGCACTGAAACAGGTGACATAGTAGTCAAAGTGTAAAGTGGAAATGCGAGATAAGAGCTTTGGACAAGTTAAAAGCACGTTTCTTCTAATTATCCTGCGAGATTTGATTTGTCCATTAACTTGCATGACTTACTTTACTTATTAATTAAATTCTTCGATTCTTACGCACTTCTTCGTGATGACACCCAACGGTAAAACTCGGGTTTTATTAAAAAACCAGTGAATATCCCTTATTCACGGTGCACCCAAATGAATGATAAAGTATAAAAATAAATCACCTTGGAGAGTCTACACATGAGTGCAACGTTGATTTTAAACTATCGATTATCGGTGACGTGCGGGGATTCAATAAATTTATCGGGGCAAAATGCGTGAAGGGTTGAGAAGAAGAGGCACGGGATGAGGAGGAGAAGTGAATCGAGTAAATAAAACGTGCATATGCTCGCCTATTTCTACTTGGAGAAACACATATATTTAAGCACCTACTCCTAACCGAGCTAAAGCGAAATGACTCACGCGAGCATAGATTCGTACGATGCATTTAGGTAAATCCTTAGCCAAGAACATACACAGCGTGATGTAGCCTAAAAATTTAATTTCATAATTAGAATTCCCGGAATAACCCCCTTCAGTTAGACGAGCGACATTGTACTGTGATATGCATCTTTTTCTGTAACATCCTATTCCATCAGAATTTGGTATAGTAGAAATACTCTCCAAGTCTCCTTCTATTACAAGTCTGTTTCTACTTACACGGTGCCGACAGATACGTTTCATGCAAAAAAACTTTGTAGAAACAGTTAAAAAACCGATTTGCAACAAAGTACTGAACACGTGCTAAATTGACATCAAATATCGAAGAGGCAATTTAAAATACATATAAAAACGACAGTTGTTATATCTGTTTTAGTAATTGCACAAAAAACGTTAAGCTATATCTAAACTGGAAGAAAATTGTTCTTAAATCAGTATTTGGTTTTTATTCCTCGTTACTTTTTGTCATGTACCGTTCGTACATGTTTTAGAAGGATTAATGATGTAGGTACGCAGCTCCACTGCAATTTGAGGATAAAAATGAATTTCAAATCGCTTGAAAGATGCTTGATCTTTGTGACATTGTCAGCGAACTAACAATGGGTAGTTTGCGATTTTGCAACCATGTAAAAGACAGTCAAAAGTATGGAAAAAATAGTAGAACTGCGAATGCTAGAAACGGACTGAGAGAATCGTGTAAAAAAGACACTGTGTAAAAAGGAACCTAGGTGTATCTATGTGCGTATCTTGCGATGAATTACCACCGTGCCTGCACTTGACATTGTTATCGAATGCAGCAAAAAGTTTTGAATTTCAGTAAAGCTTTGAATATTTTTTATGTGTTTTTGGTATATTATCGGTATCGAGCAGATAAGCTTGGAAGCGACTCGCGCGCAGCACGCTTCTACGGCCTCTATTCCCTCGAATGAGTCTCTCTTCGAATTCTTCGATCCCCTTACCAAACGTGGCAATGCATAAAGGCAAATAGACGGCAGCCGCCGTGCGCCGGTGAACCGTGCGCGTTCATCGAGTCTCCCTACGCAGGAATCATAGATCGTGAGATTTCATTCTCGGGGGCTGCAATTTGCGAAATTGCGACGGTGCAATTTGTTGGCGAGTAATTGCGATAGAATCGAACCGCGAACTCGTTAGAAGCTCGCGATTAGAATCGGCGTTGAACCTTCGATGAAGCGATAAGGGTGTAGATCTTCTGGAGCAAGGCGCATACGTGTAACTAATATTAATGAATAGCCTCACGGCCGACCAGAAGCTCAAACGAGAATGCTTCTATGGAAATTGCTTTCAAAAGAAGTAGCCTTCTTGACGATAAGTGGAACTCTGTACGAAGAACGTTGAGTCCATTGGAATGACAAACACGATTAGGCTAACAAATTATAATATCTGGTTAATTAACATTTTTGCTGCTGAGCTTACTTGTAAACAAACTCTTCTTATACTACGCGGCACCTGTTGCCGATTGAATTCATTTTATTTCATGTCTATTAAAATTCGCAGTAAGTTTAATATTTCCAAAATATCGAACAATTTGCGAAATGCGAATATCTTTAGATCCAAAGTAGTTAGTGGTTGTTCCTGAAAATCCAATCTAAGGACTACACCTTCGACAATTAACTTGTAATATTTGGCACTATCTACTGTAAAGCTCGTCTCCGCCGTAAGAAATTTTGAGCACCATTGCCGTAATAAGTGTACGGAAAGGACGTGTAACAAGTTCTTGTAACAAGTGTGTGACCACCGCGAAGAAGAGCACATTCCCCGTGGCCATTCGCGATTAATCGTCCTCGTGTTAGTGCTCGTTGGGCCAGGTCGACGATCGCGTTCTGAGCCCGCGTCATCCCTGAAGGCGCATGTATCCTCGAGGCGCGAGCGAAGTGTCGTTAACAACGCGATATACCGGTTTTGCATACTTTGCGACGATCAAACGTCAGGGTACCTGGTGCCTGTGAGTTCCTGTTCCGTGTGCTTGAAAGCGGGCGCGGGAGGGGAGGTGGATGAGGGGTAGAGAACGGGAAGGAATGAGGAGGAGGAAAGGACGAGAGTACGATGGTGAAAGAGAAGAAGAAGGTGGAGCGAGAGGCAAGGATGAGAGAAGCTTGGAAAAAAATTCTCCAAGAGCAGGGAGAGAGAGGATGGTGGGAGGGCAGAGGGCAGGGGTAGGAATGGAAGGGCGGAGAGAGGAGCGCGATCGTTCCGTCGGCGAGGTCATCGTCGAAGTCATCGATCAACCTCAGGCTGAGGTCACCTTGTGACCCGGCAGCAGCTGCTCGGTCGGCTCGGTCAGTCATCGATCTACAGATCCCTCCGTAGATCACTTCACTCGAATACCCACCGCAATGCTCTCACTGGCCATACTTATATACGTATATGTATAATACATACATATATGTATACTTTCGCAAACTTTTTATCTCTCCGCGTATATTGTCCTAGGCGTACATATAATATAAATGTACGTACGAGCGTGCGCGGGACGAAAATCGCGCCGCTATTATTTATGTGCTCGTAATCTGTCATAACCGGTGGCCCCCTATGCGCGTAACCTGACGATATCGTTACGGTCTAACGGAAACGCCTACTGACTTTCTCGCTCTCTCTCTCTCTCTCTCTCTCTCTCTCTCTCTCTCTCTCTCTCTCTCTCTCTCTCTCTCTGTTTCCCTCTTCCAGCGTGATTTCTCAGACTCTTTCCTTCTCTCGTATTCTCCGAGTTTTCGTACCTCGCGCACCCTCGGCTCAATTGGCGCGAAAACGCGCCGACATTTATCACTTATTGCCCCCTGAATTTATCCATGGAAGACACGGCGCACGCGTGCGTCATTCCTACAATTCGCCCTGCTCTCCAGACCGTGTGTTCATTAATACGTCTTGCGCTGAAACGTCTCGGTACCTGACGTCCGTTTCAGGCAGACCAGCTCGTTCCAATGATTACGGGCTAGTCGTTTCAAGCTACCTCGGCCCGTTTTAAGATCCTCGCGCGGATAAGTAAATTATGAAATTGTTCACCGACTGTGAGTCACAGTCGAGTTCGACTGGTTTTTCGAATACTTTGGCAGTGACAAGTCGTCGGAATTTCGCGTAGCGCAATCCCATACAGGTTACTATTAGGTATTGAAAACTGCAGACGTAATAAGCAGCTTATCGTCTGGAGAAGTGCCGGCATTTGCTTTATACGATCAAGATGAAAGCGTTTTTATCGACGTACGCGCGTTGAATCCGGATTTCGGATAAAGCATATTTGTCCGCGATGACTTTGATTCTCGATATAATTGGGCCTAATGGGAGATGTAAATGTGCGAATGTTTCGTCAGAGTAAAGCAGTTCGCGTTGGGCTGAAATTGGCGAACGAATGGAGGATATGCCGTAGGCGAAGAAGATACGCAAGATCGGTGTAGCCTGACTTCTTGCACTGCCATCGCGAGATATCTCGAACCGTCGATGCTTCTTGCCAAGATGTTTTTTACCTCGAGGGATGGGCAGGCAAGTCTTTCTTCACAAGCGGACGATACACTTTAAATCAGCGCGCTCGAGCCGTAGACTCGTAAACCTTTCTCTTTGCCAAGGCGCAATTTGTAATTCTATATTGGCTGACTACCAATGTGCACTTTTTATTCTTCGACTGAGAAGTCATGCCGGCCTTTGCATCCAGCAATAAAAACTGCTCGAAGGAATCTTTATTTTGCGGTGGTCTCATCTTTCTTCAATCGCTTTACGAATATTTGCGAGACAGGCAGTTACGTTAGATAAAGGCATTCTTTCCATTTGGATCCATTGCGCGAAAGTTTCTAAAACTCTGCAGTTAGAAAGCTCGAGAAAGTATCGCAAAACGGAAGATTAACAAGCAGGATCCACAATTCTCATCGAATTCCCCAACGTAAGGCTCGATGGAATAAAACTGTTCTATTTTCACGTAACATATTCTAATCAGTTTTTACAGTTTTGACTAATTACGCACTTATAACGTGTACGTACATTTTCGCGCATTTGTATCCACGTGCGTATGATAATATTTATAAAAATCAAAGAATTCAATAATCATTGGCAAACCGTGTTAGAAGATGTAACCGGTGTATTCAAATTTTGGTTAATCGCTGTTTTCAGGGCTCAATTATTTTCAGCTTTTCGAAGGAATGCTGGCAACCTGGCAAATATCTCAAGCGAATCTCTTCATTCTTGTACGCTGCTCCAATGATTCGCAGACTCGCGGAGGTCTTTGCTCTCGTAAAAGCGACGTATATTCCTCTCTCCTCTCACGACGAAGACCTACCGTGGCGACTGAAGGGTCCTGTGAAATTTCACCGGGGCTTTTATAATCCGGGACGACCGAATCGTGGGTCCTGGGGGCTAATAAACGCATCGCTTCACCACGCGACCTGCCTTTAAAACTGAAGCTACCTTTATAACGGGTGGGCTGTAAAGACGTAAAGCGGGAATATGTGAAAAAGTGTTTGCCATCTTGGTGCCGGGACGAGTCGCGTTTATTCTTCGTGCCGTCCGCGCAATGATTCTTCCGCTGCATCATAAAAATCTCGCCCAGCATACGAAAGAAGATTAAAGATATCCGTTGTCCGCGGACGGATGGACATCGTTCATTTGGAGATTCGCCAATAACGTTAACAATTCGGTGTTTATTTCCGAGGCAGTCGTTAGTCGAGTAGAGTCGATAACGTTTTGCGGTTTATTGTGCGAGGGAAATGTGCTATAAAATTTGTAGTGCACTCATTTGGCGATAGGAGAACAAATGGTGTTCCGACGGAAATACAATAGCTACATGTTTTAACGATATATCTGTCTAATTAGTGTCAAATGCGTAATTGTGAGTCTCGCGCGCCTAGGCATCTTTCGTCTGCTAGCACAACCATGTTGAAAAAGCTATAGAGATTGAAGGAAATATCGCCATCTGCGAGGCTCTCGGGTCAGTTAATATGGCTGATTAACGATATATTGACTCGTATAGATATCAATTGTGATCTATTTACAGAGGAAAAATGGACCGCGAGCCGTGATCTTCACTGAAATCGATGCGCGTCGTGTATTCGTTATATCGAACACGATCTTGAGCTATTCGAGCGAACGATCGTCACGGATGCCGAGCGCAGAGGTAGCCTCTCTACAAAAAACTACGAACCGCTGGACGCCACGGGGACTACCAATAAGATCCTCTCGATCGATTCATCGAATGCTCTCGATGCGAATCCTTCCTCACCCCCTTTCCGCACCGTCCTCAACAGGCTCGAGGAAAAGAAGCCCACCGGTGGCAACTCGAGAGTGGACGTGGTCGGCTTCACACTCGAAGCGACGAGAAAAACGGCGGCGCTCATAAATAACGGAGGAAGGACGAAGAAATTCCAATCGGACGATGGCACCATCGACGACGACAACGCGAACGGTGGTGGTGACGATTGTCGTGTTTGTAGCTCGACACACGCCTTTTCTCACCGAGCGCACAAGTATTTCCTCTTAGCGTACGCGGTGGTGAACGCGGTATTTATTCGGTATGATGAGTCGTCGAAACGCTTTAAGGACCGACGCCGACCGCGACTAGCACGGTGCGAATTCCACGCCAGATACTGTTCTGCGGCGCTGGATACGACCCTCTGACCTCACCACTGCGTACCTTCATATTCGGCCTCTCTCAAGGACCTTCCAGGATTACGAGAATTCTCCTCCCTTCTCGGAAGATGGTATTCACAAGGTTATTTGTTGCGATTGCGGTCGCGCGTACCCGCGAGATCGCAGAGAGATGGTTGAACGATAACGATGATATTCGATGATCGCCGTGAGCAATTTATAGGGACTGTGAAATTTCCCTTACAACTGGAGGAACCTCCAATTTTATTAACGACGAGGTCGCGCGCGAGTCTACACGTGAGTGTCAAACTTTTCGTGAAGTCTCAAACTTGATTTTGGCCTATTTCACATATTATGCTTAAATTACTTTATTCGCCACACTCAATGATAGAACAGAAGTTTGTTTAGGATTCTACACATTTACAGAAAATCTATAATTTTCGACTTTTTTTGCCACGTCTTAAACTGCTCGGTAAAATCTATTTCCGATGGATGTTATACTGGATTTCGTAGGTATAATTTTAATGTTTTCCAACCCCCTACGAGAAAAAATCGTTTTACGGTCTGTTTAATAATTCCTTCCAGTAACGATTTTAGAATAATGAACAATACGATAGTTTATAGTTTATTAAACGTTTTGCAAGCAAAGTTTCGTTCTTTAATTGTTCGTATAAATTTTATTAAACGAAGTATCAAAAGAATGGCTTAACAGGTTGTAAAGAAAAGTGTTATGAACAATTTTACAAATCATCCAAAACTATTACTGTAAATCATACAGAATAAAACGTTGCTGGTAGAATAGTTCCATAAACTTCCCTATTTTCCACTCTTTTCCCACACAACACAACTGGCCAAATTTAACTGTTTCTACTGTAAAATGCTTCAATATCGACCGATCTGCACCCGCACTTTATCATATTTATCGTTCTACTGTTACAACTGAATAGTAGTACTTTTGAATAAGTTTTTGCCATTGAATCCCATATAGGAAATATCAATGGATACTAAAATCTCGAAGTTACGTTTCATCGATGTCCTTCTCTTGCAGTATTCGTTTCGATACTAATTACTCATGTCGATATCTTTCTTTTTAGCCTCGACCAAAGCGTAAAGGAGAAAGGGGACGAAGTATGAAAGGAACATATTCGGATAACGATCGCCGACATCGTTCACCGTTTCTACCTACCACATTGTTCCCTATTCCGTGGATGCTTTGGTCCTTTCACCATTGGCGTGTTGCTTCGATCCTCCGGACGCTCGTATGTAAGTAAGTGCAGCGTCGCGCAACTGTTAGTCGCGTCGCGGCTGAGCACAGCGGGTGGGAAGAGTCACGGGAACGAGGAGGTCCTGGCAGCGACTTTTTATGCCCGATTTCCATGTAAGGAAGATGCGATGCGATGCGACGGGTTGCCTCGGTTGATGCGGCATATAGTGAGGCGACTCCTCGTCTCATCCATCCCTCGCTCGAACGGCTCTCGCCCGCCCTGCTCTCGTCCCTTTCGGATCAGAAGGAAAGGAGGAGAGCTGCGCTCGAGAGTCTGGAGGAGCATCGGCTTCTCGTCGAAAGGGATTTTTTGTAGGGCGCATCCTTTATTCATCGGCCGGCGAGAGGCCCCCTCGGTGAGCTCGACCCGCGTGATCGCCTGAGATTCGCTGCTTTCCTCAATTCGCCGGCATTCGCGGAACTTGTGCGTCCCCGCGTCCAACCGAAGGCAGAAGGACCTCGCTTTCTATGAAAGATTCATCGAGACAACCGGGTATTCTTCGTAAGCGGAACTCTAGCAGAGGTTAGGTAATTACGCCGATCAGCTTTTGTGCGCGGCAAATTTATTATCGATTTGGGAGTAAGGACGATCGCGAAGACAGTAAGCGTTTCTTGCAAATGAACGCGACGTAAGTATGGTCGAGAATCATCCCTAAGTGAAAGTGAACGGTGAAAGCTCACAATTATCGATGCTCGATTTCACGGTATTTCTAAAACACAAATAGAATATCTATTCTATTTCTTCGTCTAACGAATGTTCTATCATTTTATTAAGCAATCTTCACGCTTGACAAGGAAAACGAATGTAACCTCAGGATAAACGAAGGAACAACGAGGCCAAAAGTTTCGATCTAGTTCGATAGTCCGGCTAGTGTTTTCGCATACCTGGAGACAATCTCGAAAAATTGAGAGATAGGAGCGTGCCAATGAGGTGAAAAATTTGACTCCAAACTAAAAGATTCCTTTCTCCTGAAAAGGCGCGTGGCGCGTACCTAGATTTTCGAAACTGCGATAATCGTCGATAAGCCACCGGTACTTTCGCAACGGGGCCCGAGCCATAAAATCAATCGCTATCTCTCCGTCCTCGGGGCGCGTGCTTTAAAGCGTTTCACTCTTCATCGACGAATTTATCGTCGATATTATTTCCTCGCGTAGCTGCGACGAATGCTGCACAGCCACCCTCGTGCTTACGCCCGCACACGACCGAGTAAGACACTGGAGGAAGGGAGGCGGGCAACCACGAGCAACCGTGCGCTTACCTCCGCTGCCACCGCCTCCCGTCGTTCATATTTCAGCTTGGCGGCTAGCATTAAAAGCGTGCATTAACCCGCGCGCGAACGTGCCTGCACGGTGGGTAACGCGATATTAATAGGACACGTTCGGTAGTCCGACGTCGAACGAGAAACGATTTAAGCATTCCGCCGTAACTACGTGCGAAGGGGGGGGGGAGGGATGAAAGAGAGGCCAGGGGAAGTAAAAGGGTGCCAGACGAAGGGAAGAACAGAGAAAGCGAGAGATAGAGAGAGAGAGAGAGAGAGAGAGAGAGAGAGAGAGAGAGAGAGAGAGAGAAAGAGAGAGAAGTGAGGGAGAAATAGGTGTGCGCTTGCATTCACACACGTACATAACGTACAAACGCGTTTTACAAGAAGGCGTTCGCACACGCACGCGACTCGTAGGAAGGCTCGCGCGCATTTAGAGACACACAAGACGGTAACGGCGCGGCGCGGAGCGGAGCGCGTGCTGGAAATTACGGCGGCCACCGTCGATGACTAATGGGAAATTCACGCAGCCGCTAATGTACCGTATCGTTATCACCTCCCCGGACGACTAAAGTCCAGGTATCCGGGTGCGATTTACCGGCCGGCTTGCGGTTACCGGTAGCAAGAGGATCGAGAAGGAGGGATGCTTCGCGGGAGAAAGAGAGCCAGCGAGAGAGGGTGGCGAGGAGATAGGATTGCAAAAGAAAAGGGAGGGAGGAGGAGAAAAGGTTGGAAAGCGAGTGAGGACGCACACGTGTGTACCTGCCCTCCTCGAATCGCGCCAACTGAAAAACACTCGTGGCGAGGTATCGTCTTGCAGGATGCTGCGTGAAGAGAGGGGGGAGAGAGGAGAACAAGGAAGAGGAAGGGAGAGGGTGATGGCTAAGAGCAGAAGGAAGCTGGTGCGGTGTAGCGAGTTGCCCCTCGCTGGATACCAAGGTGACCAGAATACATGTACGATCAGGATATCGATTCATCCAAAATGATTCAAGTTGATTGTTTAAAAGATGAAACCTCCAGTTGTTAAACATATTATTGATACATTGGAAGAAATCAGCATTGCGCTGAAGAAATATATTGCTTTTCGAGCAGATGACACAAGCTACAATTTTGATGGATCAGAAAGAAAGGGCGTTGAAAATATTTTCTATAAATTGAAACAAAAATTACCGAATATTAGGGGCACTGGTTGCTCAGCTCACGTTTTACATATCAGCGCTTGAAAATCATACGAAACATTTACCGTAGATGCAGAATTGGTAGTTATAAAGATATTTTTTTGCGCTTAGTAAAACATATTTGCGATTTACGTGTGAGCTCTAACAAATGGACACGAAGAGTGTGCACGTCTGACTTACAATACGATATGCCTCTGTATGTATGTGCGTGTAGAATTATTTTTGTTTATCATTTTTTTTTGTAAACTATGTGCAACGTGCAGATGGGATTTCAATAAACAGTTGTATGACGTAATAAATTATTTGTATGGTGGCAATTCAATGGATGGGATGGCTTATTTTAAAGTATTCCTTTATTCTTATCAGGAAGTTTTTGATTTCTTATTTTTAAACTCAGCGAAATAGGACCTTCGTAAATAATCATCGTCTATCAAAACAAAGTGACCTGTAATGGAATAGCTCTATCGGTGCAGTGGGCTCATTCATAAGTATATCCACATACTGTACTCGTATATAACGCAACAACCCTCGCGCGCGGAATTCCACAATCAGACTCGTGTCATCCGTGAAGGTCCCTATTTTCCCGACATCGAATGACTCATCCGTGACCTCGCGCAGCGAGCGGATAAATCTCAATCCCCGATTCGCGTAGATAGAAAACCGCATATGAGCTTATGTACATCATAATCCCATGAATACTACCATGCGCCACTCCCGTAAACCCGTGGGGGTCAAATTCTTGACTCTTAATCCGTGGAAACGCGCCGCTGAGGTAGCCGCGCACGCTCCCCTCTTATCGAGGAAAGCCAGGAGGTCAGACGTGGCTGACGAGGAGGTTCAGGCGGGAGCTTTTGCTAAAGTGCCGACGAGATGAGGCAACGGAATGAGAAAGAGAGCAAGAGGCCGAGGGAAAGAGAAGTGGAGAGAAAAAGATCACCGTGTCATTTCCAGAGCACGTATGTAGCACTGCCACCTGCCAAGCCTCGACTTTCCTTTCCGGATGCGACCTTGAATCAAAGCCGATCTCCGACCGCCCTCTTTACGCGCGCTTAACTGGACCATGGGTGAGCGGTGAAGCGGAGGATAGGGAGGGGGAAAGATAGAAAGACAGAAAGAATGAAATGTGCTCGTCGGAGCCTCGTCCGGTGTGCCTGATACGTGCGCGATTCAACCAGAGATACTCACAGACAGTCTCTGGGTTAGGCAGCCATAGTTGGGAGGATCCCGAGCTGACTACTTTGTAGGTAGCCGTCCAATGTGGAGGTTGCCAGCTTCCTTTGGTTTTTAGCTACAACGGTTCTTCGTTCGAGCTCGCCGAGGTCTAGTTACGAGCGTAATGATGAACGTAATGGATAAGCCACGCGTATAAGGAGATAATTAATGCTCGGGTTGTATAGTAATATCTTACGAGGATGAACTTGTCTACGTAAAGAAATCCAAAGTGCGTTGTAACGACAGGGTTCTGGCTATAGATGCATTAAAATGTGTTCATGTTAATGGAGCAGAGCATTAATTATCGCGATGGAATTACATTTTTTGTAATGCCCGGCATAAAGATCACCAATCCTACTGCATTAACACGTTCGATTCCGCGTACACTCACTCGTTCAATTATTGCGCTCATTAGTAAACTTGTAATCGCACTTGTATATGGTAACGATAGTGGATTATAGAAGTCGTAGGTCTGTCGATATCAAATCAAATTCATACGACACGGACTGACACATTGCTTTTAAATCCTTTTCTAGCGTTCTCTTCAATTAATCGTTCTCATAACGTGCGGATTTGACGAGCAAACTTCAATTACTTTAAGTACGCACAGTTCCACACTCTGATAATCCTCGACAGCAACTACGTCTGTTGAACGAAGTTCATACAACGAGGAAAACAACGAAACACTTCTTTCTAGCGTGGGCTGTTACAATGGATCTGATATAGGTACCATTACCACAATATTTGATGTATATAACATTGTACGATAAAGTACGCATACATTACGTTACAGTTATCATAAAGTAGCAACTGAAAATACTGCCAAGATACTTCCAGCGTCCAATTTATTCAATTACTGCGACGACGCGTAAACATGCAAGCATACTGAGGCACACGCATCGGGCACATACCTTCGTCAAACTATACCAGACCGCACGCCGATCTGGGCATTTCGTCGAGCGCAAAAAGGCAAAGGCGAGGAGAGTGCGAGAGAAGGAGAGAAGAGGTGCACAAGAAAGAGAAAAATAAGAGTGAGGCAGGGGGATATGAGAAGGAAGGAGTGGCCCGACGAGAAGGAGCGAATGGGTCTCTTTACCGGCGTGTCGCGGCTAACAGTGGAGCATCATAAAGCCGCTTCACGTGCACGTGGGATCATAAATATTTGGACGATACCGAGCCGATAGCGCGACCCCGGGGTTGCGTGCGGAGGACAACGGGGACGGGACGTTGGAGTTGCGCGCAACCACGCCCGCCTGCGAGCTCAGCGGTTCCGCACACACGCCCAGGGCACCGATCTTGAATTAATCCGCGTGGAGGTTAGCTGCCGGTGTACCGGTAACTTGACCGGACCTCGACCGCAAAAGTAGGAGAGAGAAAAGGAAAGAGCAGGAAAGGGCGCGCGCGTGCGAGGGAGACGGAGAGAGAGAGAGAGAGAGTGAGAGAGAGTGAGAGAGAGAGAGAGAGAAGGTGCTCCAGGCAAAGAGGACGACTAAGAACCGAAGAGAAGGAGGACGAGAAGAAGGAGAGCGAAGAAGAAGAAGGAGCAAAGGAGCGGAGAATCGTTCCAACGACGGAGCATTCTTACACGCATCCTGTCTGCGGTTGACGAAAACTTATCGAGACACGAAATTTCGGAGAAGCTTGGTCCGGTCACTGTATAATGACGCCGTTGTCAAAGGGATTTGACGATGGAGGGGCATGGATGAAAATGAGCCTACCTGCAGGGATGCCTTGAGCTTCCATCGGAGAATGTCCTTGGTGGATTTAGGAGGCAGGAGGGAGCTGAACGCGACGAAAGATTCTCACAGAAGGATTCGCCATCTTCGGCACTTGCAACATTCTGTGAAAGTGGCACATTGTAGATCGTGCAACTCGCTGTTATATATTACGTACAGCGTAGTAAGGATAGTAAACCTCGATTAGCGACTTGTATAAAAAGAGATGAAAACTATTTATAACGTGGTAAAAAAGCCGTATGTGAAACGCAAGAACGAGGTAACTAAAATTGTATAAGGCATACTTCGACAGAACATTCGGGTAATCGAGAAAATAGCATATACAAAGGCATAAATGGTAAACGAGTAAAGCGGTTCTAACCTAGTGCGCCGTAGTGAATCGAAAGGAAGATACAATCGAAGTCGACGAAGAAGATTCTACTATAGCGGAATAAGAATGAAAAAAGGAAGCGAGGCGAGTGCACTTAGACGTCAGAATAACTTTCACTCGCGGCCGTGGTAAACGGCATGAGGTGGACCGGGTAGACGACAATCGAAGCGCAGATGAGAAGAGGAGAGGCCGAGGAGAGAGGGAGGGGAAGGATCGTTGGCAGGATCGGCGAAATTAATCGCGCGATACGATCGAGAAAATTCCCCCCTGGGTGGAGAGAGAGGTGACCTCGCGACCCCTGTATACCGCCGACTACGCATATCACGGTGGATTCTAATGTATGCTCCTGCCGCGCGATCGTCCTGAAGGCTCCACGCGCCTGCGGAGCGCCGTGTTCCCTCGTGTCAGCAATAATTCAGGCCCTCTCTCGTTAGACGCGAGTCAAACGGTGTATAAATATTCCCTGGAGTCCCGAAGATATTCTGCCAAAGGTAGCGTGGTGGAAGCACAGAGAGTGAGAACGGGGGAGATAGAGAGAGAGAGGAAAGGTTAGAGATACCGGATACTCTAGAAAACGAAAAGGAAAAGGAGGTGGTCGCGGGGATACCGAGAAAGAGAGAGAGAGAGAGAGAGAGAGAGAGAGAGGGAGATAAACGTAGAAACAGAGAAAGAACGGAAAGAGGCGGAAAGGAAGAGGGGAAGAAGGAAAGCGACGCCGACGCGAGAAAAGGCGCGGGAGAAGAAGAGCAATGAGAAGAGGGGAGAGAGAAAGAGGACATGTGCTCTAAACGGCAGGTTCGCGTGTTGCCGGTGGCTACCTCAGGTGCCCCCGGGAGCGGCCTCCTACCTGTCACGGCCCTGTCCGTGCGCCACCGGCGCAACTATTGGCCCCGTTACGCTCCGGGCCATTTCACCTTCGGGCTAACGCACTATCCTTGCGCCTTTTCTTCTCCCCTCGGCTCTTTTCCTCCCTGCCTCCTTCCCATCTTACCACTTGCTACGCGCGACTCTGCCTCCGCATCTTTTCGTTCCTTGGGTTGCGAAAAATCATCTCTTGGCGCGAACTCGGCGCGCGCGACGCGACGCTGCGCGCGGTGCCGCCGCTAAATGAAGATTTATAGAGAGGATCCTCCTGGCACGCCACGCCAAGCCAAGCCACGGGCACTCGAGCAGGAGGATGGCCCGTGGCACGCAGAGACGCGGAGGCATAATCCACCGATAGGGCCAGAAATACGAGAGCTTTCCGTCTGCCGGCGCGGCGTGCGCATGCACGGCGGGGGAGAGGACGCACATTCGTTACCACACGCGGAGGGCTAAATGAAGTTTCGCATAGCGATGTCGGCCGACGAACGGCGTGCGTTGAGAGAGAGAAAGAGAGGGAGAGAAAGAGAGAGGGCCTCATGCGAGAAGTATTGTCGGATATCGTGTCGGAGCATCCACTGGGCAGAGAACTCTTTCCATTATTTCACAGTTGTTTTATCCCCTTTGCGAGAATGTGGAGTAATTATGTTCGCAAGTTAAATAATTAAAAGTATTTTACCATCGTTTTTTGGCCGCTTAATGAAATACTCCGTGGAAGTAGCGTGGTTGAATGCACGCGACGAGATGGAACCGTGAGGAAATCCATTCTACGCGAATATCCGAAAGTTCGCGAATTTAGTGCTCCTCGTATGAGATACAATAACGAACTGTATTTAAAAGCATGTGCGTAAACTATGGAACGTTAACGGAATCAATTGTACCGTAGTGGAAGACGTCTGTGCTCAACGGTACGCGTAGAATGTCGAGGAAGCTTCAACGAAATCAATTGCACGCGATGACACGAACTGCGGGATTGTCACTGGGATTAGACGCCAGGAAAATCTGGAGGTGGGTAAATTGCGTCCATTTTACGGGCGCCGTTAAGGAAGCAAGTAGTTTGGTCCGTTCATAAATCCTGTCTAACCATCGGCGTGAGTGGTCAAAATAATCACCGGTGGCGACGGCTCGCGGCGTGCCTGGCCTGCCTTGCCCGCTATGGTGTGGTGTGCCTTGCCATGCCCCAGCGTGGCCTGGCCTGGCGTGGCGTGGCGTGGTGTTCCGCCGCGCAGTCCGGAGTGGCACGGCACCTCGCCGTGGCCGCGGTTCACCGCGGTTACCGGTGCTGCACGACTTTTTAAAATTAAATTCCACCAAGGAGTCAAGGGTCGAGGAACTGGCCGTAAGGCCGCGGTAAGGCCGCACCTTCGTGTATGCACCGGTCGTGTACCCCGGGGTAATACAGTACCCGGAATACCTCGTGTATTTTTACGATTAACCGTCGATGCAACTTTTAATAAGCACCTCGAAGTTCACACAAGTCCTCGCGCGCAATTTCCAAGTGACCACGCGGTAATTTCTTATTCATTCTTCTTTTAATCGATCGATAGCGCTCGCTCGAGAGAACAATCGATTAAGGTAAATGAGACTCATTTCGAAATCGATGGGCCAATGCGATTTAGGAATCTAGTGACCACGAGACATATAAATAGAATAACAATAATTAAAGGTTAATACTTATAATACATTCGACGCTACGATCGAATTACGTGGTTTGTGGGGCGAATGTGCTCAATACGTTCTTGTCCAGGGAGAGACGGCACATGTGCTTGCAAACGCGTTCATACAAGAATTATGTTATGGCACGAATCTCTTTGATGTCCAACGAACGGATTACATGCGCTGGACGTGGAGACAATTTGAGTGTGCGTCCCTATGCGGCACACACATTTACAATATTATAAACTCATGAAGCTCGCGTAAATTTTAGCCGAATATAGTGCACAACTTAAACTTTTATTAGTCTAAACCAGGCTTTATACGTAACTTATTGTTTATAAATGTCCTCAAAAACTACATTTACACTCTTCGTATGTTTTCTACCGTTGGACCTGCTGATTTTGTTATTTATTCGAAATATTTCTGTCACATTGATCCAACATTAATACACAAATACACATTTTTTTCCGACTAATGGTGAACGTTATTGCCAACCAACGATTTGTATAAAAAACAAGAAGTAAGTGAGTATTCCAAGGATCGTTGCGAATCCTGATGGGAGATTGAATTTGGATTGACCGGCAAGAAACCGAGTGGTCTTCCTTACCATTTTTCGTTTTCGCGTCGCGAGATACGAGTGGAGACAGGGTTGCAGCGGCATAACCCAGTTGACGTATCTTCGATCGGTAATTATTGCTGATTAACGACCCGCCACTGGTCCGTTATCTCAACAACGTCGAGCAATGGAAAGAGGCTGCGATAGGCTTCGATCGGCTTCGATTTCGGCTTGGCCACGAAGAAGCGATCCAATCGATTGGTGGTATCCAAACGAGTTCTCGAATGAAGTGGTCCCGAGGAGCACCACCCCGAAAGGATCCGCCGAGAAATAAGAAGTGTCACGGAGTTATAAGACTAACGAGCTGCCCGTACTCAGGAGAATAATGACCGGTGAGTAAGTGGATTTATTGAATAAGCTGTAAAATTGCGGGTAACCGGCGAAAATAAAATTAAAGGACGGTTGTGAAATAAATATTATGGAAAGCGAGATTCGTTAAAGTACATCTGTGTTAGCTAACTCGGATCCTGTAACGGAAGGTAGGACAATTAAGAAATAATTTGCGATCTAGGGATTAATAATTAATATGCAAAACGTAATTTTCGATCCGTGAAGGGCTTAGGCGATCGAACGACGTTGTGCATTCCGCATCGCGCGCTCATCTCCTAAAAACGAAGAATTCACAGCGCCATTACGAGCGACGGGTATAACCCGATACGTGAATGCTCCATCTGGGTGCGCGATTACACACGTACGAGCAGAAGAACGTCGTCATTCGATATCCGCGATACTATATCGAAGGTAGGTGGAAAAACTCCTATCCGTAGATGAGTCTGAGCACCGATACGATGGGGGACGCGCGCGGTAACCGCGAGATGCACCTTGCTCGGCCTCCCTCTGCTCTCATATTTGTTTTGCTTGGTCCTCGCGGCGAAGAAGGGCACCGTCCCGAGATCACTTCTTCGCTCCTTCCCGCTTGCCACCCCACCCCCCTCACCCGTCTCCCTCCCTCTCTCTTCCTCGGTCTCTCACTTCGCTCCTTTTTTTGCTTTTCTCCTTCTCTTCCTCCCTAGCAAACCGCTCCTCCCTCTTGGTCGTCCAGCGGCTCTCGAGCAGCCGCATTTCTTCGTGGCTTCCTCTTTTTGCCCCACGCTCTCCTCTCCCTTCCACTCCTTCCTCCTCTCTCATTTTTTCCTTCTCTTTCTTCCTTTCTCACCCCGTCGCCCCGTCACCCCGTCCAGGGGTCCTGGCGACTATCCACGGGTCGACGTGATTACTTATGGCCGCAAGAGAGAAGTGTAACGTCCCTCTTGACCCTACCTCGCCTCTCTCTCTCTCTCTCTCTCTCTCTCTCTCTCTCTCTCTCTCTCGGTACTCGATGCCTCCCTGTTCCTTTTGCCTCGTTCGCCCTCGTCCTCTGGTGGCGTGCATCGCGATAGAAAGAGATTAGCGCCGTTATAAGGCGGACATGGGAGGTTCGTCGAGGCTGATCGATCGTCCGGTACGAACGCCGGTGGAGAAACGAGAGAGGAGGAGAAGAAAGGAGGGCAAGAGAGGAATGGGACGTGATCCACTCCTGTTCGTTGCATTCACGCCAGGGATTACTGTCATCCTGCACATTTCTCCGAGCAATACTTATCTACCGTAATTATCTAATCAATTTCAACTTTTTGTAGATAGCACGCGCAGATAACACCGAAATCTTGAGGGTCGAGTACGTCGCGTCGTCGAGGTAGTGGACCTACAATTGTATTCTTTGTTTTTCGTTAGATTCTTTATCGATTTGTACGCGTACCTCTGCATTACAAACGACATTTACTCCGCGATTCATTTATGATATATTCGAGTATGACCGTGTACGGAGACTGATTCTTAGAAACCATTCGTGGAGTATTGGACGTTAAGAAGAAAAGTCACTCTTGAAATCATTGTGCGACATCTCAATTTGTCATTCTGCAGCTCGAAGCTCATTAAGCGGCGAATTCTTTTCTCTTTCGATCAAAAACACCGGTTCTCTAGCATTTCTCATAACGAAAAATGTGATTTTAATCAAGTTTGCAATGACGTTTGTCGAAGAAATAGTTAACGTGTAACCTAGAACTACCAAAAAAACTTGTTTATTCGGGATAATAAAAATTTAAGATTAATTTATTGAAATCCAAGTGTTTGGTTTTAATCAGCCAATTGGTCGAATTTCTGGCATTAAAAAACTATACAAGACACGACAGGTTAGCTGTATGTGAAGGCACAGGCTTAAATTTTTAGTAATAACGAACAAGAATATGAATGAAAAAGTGAAAGACCTATCTAATTGCCTGCTTAAATCATTTTATTCTGACTGTTCGTATTTCAGAAAATTACTACACTATTTTATCGTCCGAGTTGTCTGAGAGTTAGCTGCGAAAAATAAAATATTGATGTTCGTGTGGCAGTCGGTACATTTTGTACCGCCCGAGAAATTTATCATACGGGATTGTGAGCGGAAAAGCGATTACATTTACATATGAGAAATTAGAAAGACGCCAGATATATTTAAACGTGAGGATTTATTCTTGTTGTGACGATGGTTTTTACTTAATACTCGCATAAATTAGAATAAAAGTAAAGAGACTCTTCTCTAACCGATGGATGCGGAATCTTAGGAGGAAGAGCAGCTCTGCCCACAGCGATAGAATGAGAAATGGGTGTAAAAAAATCAAAGTACAAGATGCGGAGATTAATGAGTGCTTCGAGAAAAATACTTATGATTTTCTTGAGACATATCCACTGTCCGCGAAGAAAAAGAAGATAGTTTGATGAAATCAGGTATGAAAAGGATACGAGGAATGCGCAAGCGCGCGCCTTTCTTTGTTAGATATCCGTAGTAAAACGATCCTGCACACATAATCAGTGGAGTGTGGAGTCAGGCGGACAAAATTTACATTTGAGTTGTTGACAGAGCGTTCATTGCAAAGAAGTAAAGATATATTCGGTACTGCTGCCGGTGGAGGTAGTTGGTGGATTGGGAGGTCTCCCGAAATCGGGGGGTCTCCATCGTGAGGGAGAAAGCGGCAGCGAGACGTCGCGACGCGCGACGGCCTGGAGAAGATAAGAGGCAAGCGCCGAGACCGTTTGACGCGGCCAGCCTAATTGCGATCTCTCGATCGGGGTTTCTTGCCAAACAAGGAAGTACCCACCGGCCACTTGTCTTATTGACTGTCACGACCTGACGGGCACAGCCTTCCCCTTTGCCATTGCCTTCGCCTTCGAGGAATTAAGTAGATTAGATAGAACCTCCGCTAATCAATAGGAAATACTTCACAGATACTCTGCCTCTGTGTTGGGTGCTTCCGTGGTCATGAGAGACTCGGCAAATGCGAGTATACAAGAATTGCACGTGAGGATAATTGAGCGCTAACTTCGATCTTTTCAACGTGGAATTTTGAAAATATCTAAGGTGTACATACGTTGCCAAAATATAGAACATCTTCTGAAATATTGCGGCTCTATCGAAGGAACTCTAATTTGCGATTTGTACAGGCGAAAATTGTCAGAACTATTGATATTTCACGGCCGGTTGCACCGACATCTGGTTAAATGCTTACTCGTGATTTAGCTAACTCTTCGTTACAACTTTAATCTCTGCTTAGATTTGTCCAATTGAAACGACAATTTTTTAAAGCAATTAGCTCACCTGAAGTTTGACACATGACTTAGTTGGGTAATGACGTAACCGTCAGTGATCGGTGGAGACGGATAGGTAACATTGGTAAAGCGAGTAATACAAGGTTTTTGTTTAAACGACCAACTGTACCCGACAACCTAAATTATGGAAAGCTGTTGTGTTGAAAATCCTACTCTAGTTAAATTTAGTAACTTCGCGCTATCCGAGGTCGGTGCAATCGGTCCTCAATGATACAACGTAACATGTACAAAACACATATCGTAACTGGTAATTTCAAAGAAATTCAGAACAGAATTATTATCAATTTCTTCGAGCCTGCTCGTGTAATTTTGCTATGAAATATACAATACGTCCAAAAGGATTATTTTTCTTCCATTATCTTTCACTGTTGAACGTGTAGAATATTGACGGTTTGCGTAAACAGAAATTCTAAAGAAATCAAGGCAATTTACTTAAGATATTGGAATGAGCAATCAGTCCACGCAGCAACGAAAACAGGGTCTAGCACCCGTGCGGTCAAAGTCACAGCTGGGTTCCACAGTGTATAGGGCAGATAATTGGCCGATGTCTGGATAACAAAAGCGTGTCAATAATTAATCGGCGCACAGGTGAAGGAGATTAATCAATTTGGCTAACTCATCCCCTTTGCTCGCGTTAAGAGAACAGCTGGTGCTACCGTTTCGCTCCTCTTCTTCCTCTTTACCACCTCCTCCTTTCCGGCCTTTCGTCACCTCCTTCCCGTAGCTCCCTCCTCGTAGTTCGCTCTCGTGTTAATTAACCCCATTGAGATCCCAGTTAAGATATCATTGTTTCGCGCGGAGTTTACGTATCAAGGGACAAAAAAGAGATTGGAAGAAGGAAAGAATTGAATGGAAGGAGCGAAGGGCATCACATTGTTTGATATTGCTCAACAATCTAATTTTAGACAGGGAGGGAGTACGTACTTCAGTGGAGTAATAAAATGAGCACGTAACATGATACTTCAAATCTTAGACTGTGAATTGAAAGCTTACGTACTTTTACGGCGACTAAGATTAAACTGCTATTGGAATTTTGTATTCAAATAAATAAATAATGTGTTGTCTAAGTTCATTTTAGTTATGTCGTTTAAGTTTATTAACGGACCTACATGTGCGTTTGGTTGATGCTTTGAAAAATCGATCTATCCGTCTGCGTCTACCAACCAATGTTCTCAAATTTTTGTGCATTTCGAGATGCTTGACACAAATTCGAGCCAATGTCAACGAGTTCTCATATACAACACGATGCATTTGAGTCTATGCTTAGTCAAAACAATGGAATTCCACGGAGATCGGCACGTTGTGCTTCACCGATACCACCTCCTCTGTTGGAGCAACGGCACCGGTACGGCGCTTCTTACTCTTGACTTTCTTCCCCATTTTCATCGATTACCTTGAATCGTTGATTGGCCGCACTTACAACGGATCAATCATCCGCACCACTTGGTCAATTTAAACGCCGAACGAGGTTGTATCTCCTTTTGGATGGATCCTCGTTGAATTCCTTCAATGAGTCTAACGAGAACTTGAAAGCGGGCTCGATATCTGTCGCGGTCACCGACTCTCAAGCAATTTCCAGCTAGATGAAGAATAAAGGAAATTGCGCACAAACACGAGACGATTTCGTCTATTCGATAGTTGTATGGTCATCGTGGTATGTTCGACGAGTGCCATGAATGAGCTTCCAATTATCCAGCAAAGTTCTGAACCTCTTTGGCGCACGCGCTTCTTTGCAAAATGAACATTTTTGATTGAAAACTGATAAATTAACACTAAACCTACCAAAACCAGTTAAAATAACCGATCAACAACCGAAATTTATATATGCAAAAATTCTTCGCTAAATTTACTGTTAATGTCATTGTCAGATCTTTCTCACAAATAGTCAACAAAGTATCGCGAAGATTTGAGTTCTTCAAGGGTTCGATACGATTTTTATCTATTTTAATGACGTTATCAAGCTGTAATATCTAACTGAAAGCGGACTTCATTTATTACTATTTAACAATAGGCCAATAATCTGTAATCAGTTGTATTTAAGTACAACACTTAAGTACTTCTCCGTCGGTCCCTTTTCCTCTATCTCGTGACAATGGAGATGATGCGACCTCATAATAAGTATGATATAGTTAACGCCCAGACGTAATATGTATTGCACGGCCGCGAGTTTACGACTCACACATAATACGCACACGATCTTCCGAGATTGTTTTTCAAAGATCTGAGACGATAAGCGACCTATCTGCCCTACTCAACTCCCAACAAGGACCTATGCGCGGGAAATGGCCCCAAGTGAATTGGTTCGACCCGTAATTGGGAGAACGTGTCCAACAAGGAAGATAAACTGATTATTATTATCGAGTGGGAAAGAGCTATGAGGAAATACGGACGAGCGAGGTGGCGAATAGGATGTAACAGGAGGAGTGAAAGAAAGATGTATCAAGAAAGGTAAAATGAAGGCGAATGAGTATGAGATTGAAGGAGTTGCAAAGAGAAAGCAGGGTGAAACGTTCGAAGAACAATGCTAGAAATGTTTCATCTCTACTAGTAAATTGCTTCCTCTATCGAATTCTATACCAGTAGTGTTTCCAGAAGGTGACCCAACAAATTGTGAAACTTGTTTGCTCGTGTGAAATTCCATCGACAATTCATTTCTGAGGTATGACAGTTCCAAAAATCCAAAATTCTTTAGCGCGTTTCGATCATTTCACTCGGCTGTAATTAAAGTGAAGTGCAAATTAACTGGAGTCCAAGAATACTGTAAATACGAAACAAACCCGTACGGTCAGATTTGAAAAATCATTTATCTAATTGCGTCCAGGAAGTAAGGGAATTTCTGGGATCAAGGTCTAATCGGCCTATCGTTTGGCATAAAAATCAGTTCTAAACTCGAGAGCTATAAAAAAAGTACCTTTTTAGTGCTCGTCGTAATATGTAGCTTCTAAAGGAAAAAATGCAGGACAAACTTCTTTTTCGAATGAAGCATTTCATTTCTTTCCAAATTTATTGAAACTCACGTTAAACAATTTTAAGTCACACTCGAAATTTTCGTCGAAAGAGTTTGTTCATAACCTATACGTGAATCGGTGTGGTCACACTATATGTATATAGAGATTACCTATTAAGTAAGTAGAACGGAAATGCGGGAAGAAAATTTGCCACCTAAACTCACCTCGGTGGTACATCATCCGACGTATTTCAATTACACAAAAAGACCATGTGGACTTTCACACATGCGCTTGCACGCTCAGCCGTAACTAATTAATGACTTAACGAAGAAAAGGACGCGACGTGCGACACCTGCATCGTAATATCTCCGACGGATTATGTGTCGCCTAAACTCATACTTGTGCCCTCCCTCTTCATCTTCTCGCGAGGGGCAACTGCGACAAGGACTTGGACGTGAACGACGGACCCTCGCGGTTCGAAATGTCCTTAATGGTCCTTAAGCGTAAATTTTATCCTTTTCCCGCGTCGGAATTGAAGACCCCCTGGAATAACGTCGTAACCGAAGTACCGTTGATGGCGGTCATTTGCGTTAAGATTCTTGAGCTTCTCGCACTATGGACTCTCCGCGAGATAGTTGAATCTTGATTTCATTGCAGTCGGTAATTCACCGAATCTCAACCAGTTTGTCTTTCAAGCTTAAAACAAAATGTCTAACGGGTGAAAAGCTAATCTTATAATAATTGTGAATGGGAGATGTAGACTAACGTGTCTTTGATCAACACATTATGCCCACATATTTACACATCTTTATTATAAATCTTCAAGATTTTTATTATAAAGCTGCAAAATACAATGAGAAAGACATTTGCCTAGAGAGTTGCTTAGAATTATAGAAATTAGAGTTTCGGCTATCCTAATATTTGTCTATTGTTTCATTTTGCACATACTGCAGTGTTATATGGTTTAGTTGTATTTATCGCGGTAAATGGAAAGTGTGTTATCGAAAAGTGTAAGGCTGGCCCGCAGGGATCGGCGCAGCGGGGCGTTTAATGTGTTACTTATCGAAGACCGCGGATATTGTTCTCTTGGCCGATCTCCGATCTCGCCCTAATTGATCGACAGAAAAGGAAACAAACGGAGGAGTGAACCCGCGGCTCCTTGGAACACATAAGCGACCTACCGCACTGCTTCGTCACGACATCCACGGCGACTTAACGACCTCTTCGCTGGCATTACGTTTACACCGCGACCACGTGAAACTGCCAGAAAAACCACCCGCTGGACGGCCGATGGATTAACGCGTGGCCGACAAAAAAAAATCCTTTCCAGAGGCCATCACGATAGGCATCCTTCGTTTATCCTTCTCTGTCTCCACCTTCCTCCATCTCCACGTTTCTCCCTCGGCCCCTCTCTCTCTCCCTTTCTTTCTCTTACGCTCGCGCCTGTGGTCTTCATCGGATAATGATGGCGAGCAGGTTCCTTTTTTTCGACGAACGGAAAGGACGAACTTCCAGGAAACATGCGTTGCACGTCGTCTCGAGTCCCTCGTGGCCGAGTGAAATTATTATGAGAGCCGGTTACGTATGTAAGTGTCCTGGTCGAGGTGGTGTTCGCTCGCTTGTCGCTGCCCCGAGCAACTAACCTTTCTGTTGTTGCATGACCCGCGCCTTCTTTGCTGTCCTCTCTCTCTCTCTCTCTCTCCTTCTCTCTCGCTCTCTCTCTGCCTTTCTCTCCCATGTTTCTCTTTTTATTCTCCCTTTACTACTCCCTCCCTCCCACTCGTCGGAGACAGATGCCCTGCTCGGTCCGGAGCACGAAACCTCTCAGTATTCTGTATATCTCGGACACGCACCTTCGGCTTCTCGCGTGAGATAGGAGAAGAAGGCAAAGAACGAGAAAGAAAGAAAGAGCGAGGCGTGCACGCCATTATTTAGGAGAGAAAATTGTCTCTGTAGCTAAGCACGGAATAAGCGCAGATGTGCCAAGCGAGTAACACAAAGCTCGAAAATGGCAGATGAAAATTTGTGAGTAAGTCGCGGAGTAACCGTTGGAGTTTCTCCTCTTTTTTATGTACCTACAGTTTGGAGAACGGGATGCCAAATATTACTGTGGCGTCGTTATACCAGACTCCGAAAATTTATTCGAGAGTAATGAAACTAAAACTGAAGACTGAATCTTACTTATCAGGGCCACTTTTGTTACAGGGGTATATCTATGCATAACAGTAACAAGATGTATTCTTTGGAATTTTCTTGTAGAAATAGTTATGAACGTAATTAGAGGATGCTTTTCTTATCCGATAGTGAAAATACTACGAATTTTTAATAGCGCAGTAATCCCGATTAGGAGACGACATGTAGTTTTTATATTATTTGATGGTAAGCAGTTTTCTGAAAGGTATTCCGGGCCAACCACTGTATTATTACACAAAAATTAAAAAAATAAATTATGCGTAGAATATATATGAGTATATCTTGTCCTTGTAAAAGAGGTTTTTGGACAAATTATTTTTTAATAAAGTGGTCCTCTGTCAAAATTAAAATAACGATTTTTAGAAAAAATTTTATTAATGTTTTTCATGTAAAACTACAAATTGGCTGTTACGTGTAGTATATCTGTAGCTTAAACATAAAAAAGGTCAAGGAAATCAATTGTGTAATTTCGATATATGTATTTTGGTCAAACGGCTTGTAAATCTGATATCGGACAAAATAAAATCTTTACGTCCACGTTGCATTGTTACCAATAGGTATATTTTCATATGCTATACACATGTCCTGAATTTTATGTGAAAAGATGAAGAATATTTTTGAAAAAATGCAAGGGATAAAAATGGGATTCTTTAAATTTCTGGGGAGGCATGCTTCCTTAAGTGAAAGGAGACTAAATTACATTTGAGACATAAGCAAGATTAATTAAATTTGAGAATTTGCTCAAATGTGTTACGATACTTAGCATCCTGGGAATTTCTGTAATATATTCGAAGCAAGAAAAATTTGTTTAATAGCCGGATGTTGCTCCTAAAAAAGCAGACAGCTATCGAAGATGACCTCGGAATGGAGGCGCAGCAGCATTCTTATTCAAGAAGGTTTCATTGAAAGGAAAGTAGCTCTCTCTCTCTCTCTTGCTTTCTCTCTCTCCCCCCTCTCTCTCTCTCTTTTACGAGTCTCTCTTTCTTCCTCCGTTTCTCTTCACTCTACGCGCTCGTTCGAGACCCCTCAAAGCTGGTTATTCGTTGCTCGATGTCATCGGTGCCTTAGGCGCCCATATCCTTCGCCGTACGTACACGGTCTGACCTCAGTGGACCTCTAGGAAGCCCAACCCAGTCTACCAACCCACCGACCCGCCAAGCCCACCATTAGTAACCTACTCTGTTACCGCCAAGACGATCGAGATGGTTTGGATCCCGGCTTGCGAGCAAGAATGATACATTTAAGTGACGATACGCACAATCGTGGAAGCAGGAATAGGAGGCCCCGCAATAATGGATACAAACAACAGGAAAATCTATTTCCCTCTTACGTAGAAAGCGAACGATACAAGAGAAACGATTGATTTCTCTTGCGCAGCGTTAGTACGCATGATATCAGAGAGAATAATGAGGAAGAAAAAGCAAGAATCGGGAAAACAAGAAATGTTTCTCTTCTTTTTTCCTTAGCGTAGTTTAAAGTTTCAAGGGGGAGGTGTTCCTTCTAAAAAAAATTGGATAATGCGATACGCACAGATTGTGAAAGAAAGAGAACTGTAAAAAAGGGAAAGGTGATTTGGTTCGTTTAGTCGGCTTTACGCGTGGCATTAGTGTCAGAATGTATAAAGAAGAAGAATGAATATTCCCTCTTGCAGCTAGCGAGTTGAAATGCCAAGGAGGAACACGCCTTCTTCGAAGGAACGCAACATAAGCCCACAATTCGAACCGTTTGGGCGACCGAGGTGGAAGAAAACAATTATCTACTCGCTTCGTTCACTTACGCATTCCTTGCATCGTGTACCCCTCATTTTTAGGCACGATCTCATTTTTAGGTACGATCATGAAAATGTGTATACATATTCATTTCTTTTGGTCCACGAGTATTGTAAATTGTGGACGAAGGCCTGAACGAATCAGGACGAAATTTTGCTGAAAAATCAAGTGTATCACCGTCCCATGAAACGAAATACCGTCCATTTGAATTCTTCGTGAATTTATACCTCCAATAACTCTTATTGCGATTAATCAAAATTTGAGATATAAACGTAAATATAAACTACAAAACCAACTGCATTATTTTGGAATTGTGCATCGAATCTACTGGCTGAGCGCGCACCTTTGCGTACCTCGCGTACATGCTTCAACCATTACTATTCTGTCGATCATTTAGAATTGCCAAAATACATATTTTTCTCAAAGTTAACAATTCCACGGCACTTCTTTCTTGCAGTGCTTCAAGCCAAGACGACTGTCTTCGATGCTGTGAATGTTTCCGAATACGTGAGAATATCATTCGAAGAAATATCTTTCTTTCTCAATAGATTTAAAGGGTACGTTTACGCTTTGAGAGACTGGCGCACGGTATAAAAATATATTAACAATATTCTTGTTTGGTTCTCACGAATTTTGCATGGGTATTCATGATACTTATCGGACTAACCGATGTTCAGATGAAGCGATGCTCCGAATAATCGATGTTTTCTGATACCTACCCTACCTACATGCCCTTCCATTTTCATGGACTATCACGGTCTGTCGTGCCGTGTGTACCACTCATCCGTTGCACATTCCATTTGTGTTTTCAAATCTCCTCGCATTCTCCGTCCGCATCCTTATCTCGATGTCTTCCCTTGTCTTCGATCACTCGCTGAACGCACGCGTGGGAGGATCATCGACTTGGAGTTGACGCGTGTTTCGAGAACGGAAAGGAATGATAACTCGATAGCAGAAACGAGCGAGGCACTCTTATCGAGCGCGTTCCCCGAACGCTCCTGCGCCTGTAACCTCGTAGGCGTGAAACCCCGAGATTGCGACCTCGCTAAATGATTTGTGGAATGCTGAAATTATCACGAGCACGTAGGAAGGAGAACCGTAACGCACGGGACTCACGACCAACCGATCCTTTCAGGTACTCTCGACCATCTGGGATGCGAGGGAATTTAATCCAGTTGGTTTAAGAGAGTACGAGGAGAGTGATACGGAGAACTGGTGAGCGCCCAGTCACTGAACCTTTAACATTCGGAGGTCAGATGTTCAGGACTTTTCACGTAGCGTAACTGTATATCACTGAACTTTCGATATCCACATTTCTCGAAGTTCAGTAGTTTACGACCAAATTTTTTTAAGGGATTACGTTCTTCTTACTATTCCAAAGTTAAGGTTCCTTCTACTTTGAATGCTGATTCATTAGTTACCTTCTTCGGGAGGACGGTGTTAATCGTCCTTTTCTACTTAGGAGATATGCGTAAATCGTTTTTCTATCTACAGATATGCTTTTTTATTTTCCCTTAATCGGCTAAAAAATCATATTTTCATAAGAAAAGATATTTTGTTCCAAAAGTGTGGAGAATTATGAGATTTCATTATATACTGTGTTATTTACATTTTTCTAATTTATTACTTCCATCTACCTACAGTACATTTCGTATGCTAGGACTGTGTTAGAATGAAAATCATCGATTTTCGGTCTTCAAGATGATATTGCTACGCTGAAAACATTTTACGTTGTATGGATTACCCGTTCTCGGTAAACTTAAATTTGACATTCATATGTATACGCAACAACATGAAACATTTCTCTCGCTGTAATTCCCCAGATGTAGAAGGTTTAACGAAATAAAGCGAAGAACTTATTCGAGCATCTCTGCATTCTGCTTGTCGGACGCTGTCCTTCGAAAAGACTTCGGATGCCGCATTGAGTTTGGAATGACCGACCCTTGTAAACTGAACCCGATCTTCCAGAAAGAGGAGCCATCGGCCTCCTCGAAGGCCAAAGGAAATATCGATAAATCTATCGGAGCGTGCGCGTACGATATCTTAATTATCTATGCGCGGTAACTTAGCGGCCGTAGGCCTTCCCCGGGCTATCGCGCTGTCCAAAGAGAGGCCCGACGGCCGAGTAGTAGTAAAACTTGATTTCGCGATTTCGCATAAATTATCGGCGTGGTTATCGCGCGACGCGTATCGCTTCGAGGCGATGCACGGGGAGGAGAGGAAAACGGCATGCGTGAAGGGAGAGAGAAGCAATGGAGAGAGAGGGCGAAAGGGTGAAGGAGTCTAGAGGGCAACGGAAACGAGGAGAAAGAGGTAGAGAAGGGAGAAAGAGTTTCACAGAGATAAAGATGTATAGATGGGTGGAAGCTGAATGGAGAAAAAGAAGCAAGAAAGGAAGGAAAGAAAGGGGGGAGAGGGAGAGAGGGAGAGAGGGAGGGAGAAAGAGAGAAATATATATATATAGAAGAGGATGGGAAATATTAATAATCCCATTCACGGCCTGTCCGGCGTATCCACGTCTTTATCCCCACGGAATTTGATAGCTCGGGGGGCGAGAGTTTATCGGCAGACACTTTTCGCGCGATCCATTCATTCGTCCTTCTTGCCTTCTCCCGCAACTGGCAACATCCGCGCGTGGAGACTTCACTTTACGAACGAGAGAGGATCGTGCTAATCGGCGGAAACCCATAAAGGCGTCCGCCCTTTCAGCTACTCAACTATAGGTAGAGCACCTTCTACAAGTTGCGCGAACGTAAAGGAAGTGCCTACAAAGCTGATTCGAGCAAAACGATCGATTTGAATTTATACAACCGTTTGGCGATAACGGGGAAATGGGTATCGCGTCGCGCGTCGAGAAACAAAAATCATTTTTTCGCCTCGATGCAAAAAATCCGATCGCCATTAGTACCCTGCCGATACGAGAGCGCGTTCAACCGCGACGCGGATCACGAGAGGAAAAATGTTCTATCGCGAACAGAAGTCTGCTGAAAGTGTGAAAGTCGACGAGGAAACTTACGGGTCTAAAGTAATTGTAAGGTCGGCCTGCAAGTGTCGCGTCTCCAGTCGAATGACAAGCGAACTTCGTGGCTTGAATGATCCGCGAGGTAGCCCGCATTATTGCTCATCCTATTCCGAAAGCCCCTGCGCGATTTCATCTGGCGTGCAGGCGTGCACGCGACTGAATGGCGATTCTCGCGAGCAGATAATTCACGCAAGGCGAATCCACTCCCGCGAGAGAGAATCGTCGATTCTCTCCTCCCTGCCCTCCCCGGAGGCTCTTAAGGCGGATAACAGGATGCGGAATATTAATCATTCCCATTCACCCGATATCCGCGATCATTTATTCGGCTTCACGGTGCAGTACGCGCATACTACACCGTCCGCTCTTCTACACTCTCACTTTCTCCCTCTTTCCTTCTTTCTTTATTCCTCTTTTTGTCGTATCCCACACGTTTAGCTGCACGCGAGCGTATCGAACCGCCGCGCGCCGGTCGGAGACACGATCGGCGCGCGGACGCTCCACGGAGGTAATAAAATTTTCACGATTCCGAATAAATTATCGAGGGAGTCCGCGAGCCTTCGAGAGAGGGTAGATAAGCCGAATGATGGGAGAGAAAGAACGGGAGAACGCGTGACGATTGAAATGAGAAAGGAGAGAGGAAGAGGGTGAGAGAAAAGGAAAAGGAGAGTGAAGAGAGACGCGACGCGTTCCTCGGCAGGATCGACGACACTATTTGCAGTGTCTTAATTCAATGGGGTAGTAAGGTGCAATAAAAGTGACGATAAAGCTCGCTCCCTTCGGCCGGGGTCCCGACTGGACGAGGTTCAAGGGGTCATAAATGCCAAAGTTAATAAGCCGAGGAAACCGGTGAAATACAATGACGGTAAAGCGAGCGCACCCTCTTCACCGCTCTTCTCGAGATTTGCATATCGAGCGAGATTGGGACAATGGCCGATGGCTGTGGAGAAGATCACCATCTCTTTACCTTGTCTGTGGTTTAGAGTTTCCGGCCCTAGCGTCGATGTTGCTCCACAGGCATTAAACTCTAGCAATAGTTTTGAGTTTACGTTGTTACGTGTATTTGCGTAATTACACTTTTCCTGAAGATCGAAGAGGCTGGTTGGCTACACGTACAGGTCGATTAATTATTAAGATTTTACATTCAGACGGTAATATCCTGCTCTCGTAATGGAGTGAAAATGAAGAATGCATATCTGCATTGGGAGATACTCAGATATTTCCTTTTTCACTCAATTGAAAACTATCGGCGATTGGAATCGTTTGTACTAGCATCACAACGGTTCGATAATAATACCGGTTGTAATGAATTTAACGATGAATATCGGGTAGAGAAGCTCTTTCAACGTTATGGTTAAATGACAATATTTGAATTGGGAGGGATTCGATTCCACGCCGAGCGATGCGAAAGCAAGTAGATCTTTGAGACTCGATTTCGTCGAACTGTTCTTACAGGTATCCCATATTTGTCTGTTGTGCAAATAAGAGCATCTTTTCTCCCATGTGAACTGTGCAATACGACGGTGTCGCGTGTTTTGAAAATGCAAATGCGTAATACACATGCGCGAATATCGGATGAGATTCCGTAAGGAAGCTCTGAGGAGAGGGGGATAGTAATACGTAGAAAAGACACGTTACGATCTTGTTCCATGGACCTGTCGACGAGGAAAAAGGCCTCCACGCCCTTTATTCGAGATACCGGCGCTTGAAGTTCTCACATAATTACGTCGAATCGAATGCGAGATAGAGTAGCCGCGCATTCGTCCCTCCATTGGCGCGCGCATTCACGCGCGACTAACGAGTAGGTGGACAAATAAAGAAGAAAACTTACGCCCCACGAGGGCCGACGAACGTCTTTATTACGGGATGATTCACGAGCCGTGCGCCGTATAGTCTTATCCTCCCGGGCATTTTACATGAAAATCGAGAAGAGGGTCCCTTCGCCTTCTCCTCTTCCTCGCTTATTAACGAATGAGACTGCGAGAACCGATATTTTAATTCCCCGAAGGGTGCTGACTGTGTCACGTTACAACTCCTGCTTTCGGAACCTGAATAAGACCTTGTCCTCTTGAGAAGAAGCGAACAAAGAGAGGCATTTAAGGACACAATGCTGGAAAAAGGGGGAAAGAGAGAGAAAGAGGGAGGAAGAAGAGAGATAGGCTAAGGGAGACAAGAAAGCACGGTAAGAAGACTAAAAGGTGAGAAAAGGAAGTGGAAGGATGTTGGGAAAGAGGAATCTAAGGTGCAAGAGGGAACGAGAGTGCGAAAGATGTCGTCGGTTCCTGGTTTCGCGGAGAAGCAGGCGAGGAGTTGGTAAAAGGAGAGAAAGAGAGAGAGAGAGAAAGAGAGAGAGAGAGAGAGAGAGGCCGGACGTAGCTGACAACGAGTAATGGTCGGGCCTCGGTCCGGGAAGGGCACCAGATAAACCCGGACCGGACAAGGGTACCCGGGCTCATTCCGTTTTCTCGTTTACACGCGGCCACGAGGGCGTTTTGTCCCGCGAATTGATCGGTACACAGGCCCATGCGTACCAGGCACCAGCCCCCGGAGGTGGAAGGGGCAGGAGAGGCCCCCGAGGGCGTCTGGCGATCGTTAAGTGAAGCCAAGACCCGCGACCGTCACTTTCTCGAGACACAAGGAAGAGTCGCGTTCTGCCCTTCTCCTCGTCAACGCGACGGGGGATCAATTTTAATTCACGATCGTGGAACCGATTTTAATACAGGATCACCGATTGCATGGGTCTCGGAGATATCGCGTGGTTTTCGGCCATGAAGAAGGATCGATTAATTCGCGTGTGAAAAAAGCACGAAGATTAAATTCTGGATTAGTACAGTGATGGAAAAGCCAATTTTTTCAAGTAAATTAATACTGTTCGTTTGGAAGGTAAGGCCACTTTGCTTTAAGGTAAGGGCACACAGAGCGCTACGTGTGCAATGTTCGTTACGCGTAAATAAGATAGCCTCCCTTGTTTTTAATATGATATATGATCGCACAGAGGTGTTACGCTATGTTCCCTATCTTAACTGCGTGTAAATGAAAATGGTACCGAGAAATAGCCTCCCTTATTACCAAAATAGTAGGGCAGACTGGGGACACTTAATCCTTACGGGAGACTAGGTACACGAGAATTGCGGAAATATTGAAAGCATTACATTAATTTTAATTATCAACACTAATAGTTTATCACAACCTATAACTTTCGGTAGTAGAGACATCTGTCACATTTGACAAATAATGAAATTACAGACAGTTTGACATTTGGTGCTGCAGGAACAAATATCTCGTAAGTTTTGACTTTGATCTAGTAATTATTTTATTAAAGTTATATGATGGCTTTGGGGCTTTGGTAGAAGTCATTATTCGTGTAGTTTTTAGGCACGACCGTAAAGGGAGTGACTTATGCTATCGCTATCGCGAAAACCGTTCGTATGTGTGTGTGTATGTATATATGTGTGTGTGTGTGTGTGTGTGTGTGTGTATGTATGTGTGTGTGTGTGTCCGTGTATATCCTCGATTTCGGAAAAACGGCTGAACCGATCGGGACGAAATTTGGCACAAAAATCAAGTACACTACTGTGAGTTGACAATAAGGTTTGTGAGCCGCCATCTTGCACCGTTACAAGATGGCGGGAAATTCAAATTTCGAATAAAATTTAATTTTGCCGGCATTTCGAAACGGTTGAAGATGGCTATACATAAAGTTTCCTGGCACCAAATGGGTATAAACTCCACGTGCATGCCAAATTTCATCCAAATCCGTTCAGCCGTTTGGCCGGAATACTGGATTAAAGATTTTTATTAAGCAAATTTAAGTCTTTAATCCAGTATTCCGGCAAAACGGCTGAACCGATCGGGACGAAATTTGGCACAAAAATCAAGTACAGTACTGTGAGTTGACAATAAGGTTTGTGAGCCGCCATCTTGAACCGGTACAAGATGGCGGGAAATTCAAATTTCGAATAAAATTTAATTTTGCCGGTATTTCGAAACGGTTGAAGATGGCAATACATAAAGTTTCCTGGCACCAAATGGGTATATACTCCACGTGCATGCCAAATTTCATCCAAATCCGTTTAGCCGTTTGGCCGGAATACTGGATTAAAGATTTTTATTAAGTAAATTTAGGTCTTTAATCCAGTATTCCGGTAAAACGGCTGAACGGATTCGGACGAAATTTGGCATGTACATGGAGTATATACTGATTTGGTGCCACGAAACATTGTGTATGGTCATCTTCAACCATTTCGAAATGGTGCCAATTATGGTGTCTTTAATCCACTATTTTATTTTATAATTATAGTTTGAAAATCCCGTAATTTCGTAACGGTTGAAGATGACCATGCATAAGTTTCGTGGTACCAAATGGGTATATTTTTGAACTACATGCCAAATTTTTTCTGAATCCGTGCCGGCGTTTCGGCGGAATACTGGATTGAAGATTTCAATTTCCGCAATTTCTGAATGGTTAAAGATAACCATGCATAAAGTTTCACCGCAGCAAAGGTGTATATACTCTATGTACATGTCAAATTTTTGTTCGGATGCATTTAATTGTCCGGTTTTGATCACTTGGGCCTATTGCAGAAATGCTGCATTTCGTGGGCGAGCGCGAAGTGCGAGCACCCGACGACTTGGGGGGGTATGGCGCTTGAGCGAAGCGAAAGCGCAGAGGACTCTGTAGCATAGTTTAATATCTCAATACTTGAATTTTCAACAATTTCGAAACGGTTCGAAATTCGTGGGCGAGCGCGAAGCGCGAGCAAAGGCGAGATGGGGGGTTGGCGCTTGAGCGAAGCGAAAGCGCAGGGGGTTTATCCCCTAGTTTAGATTGTACAAAGAAAGATGTAAATTGAAAGGGATTTTTTTTTAATCAATTTTTCTAACCTTAAACTTAATAGGGGTTACTTGGTACACATTCATCGGGGAGACTTGACCCCTGATCAAGTCTCCCCTAAACATACGTTCCTTGAACGTTATTTTTTTCTTTTAGACAGCAAAAGAAACAAAAAAGTATTCGCAAAGTTAAGGCAAAAGCAGTGAAGCGTAATTTTAATTTACAAAATACCTTAGGCTAAGAGATGAAATTATTTTATGGAAACAGATTGTTTTGTTAATTATGAGAAGTTGATTTAAAATTGAGACTTATGTAGATTTAAGTTAAAAAAATCCTATAACTTTATAGAAATTGCATTTTGTTAAATTTTAAGAGTTTAAACAAAGATTATAAGACAGAGTTTAAGAAGTTGTGATATTAAAGAAATAAAGTTGCGTTTTGAAACATTTTAAATTTATTTAGTAATTATATCTAGAATGGCATCATGTCTCCCATAAATAGGGAGACACATGATCCCCCCTAACCAAGTCATCCATAGGGTGGGGATCATGTCTCCCATACATATGGGACACTTGATACAATTCCTTCCCTCTCCTTTTTGTGAGCTAATCACAAAATCTACAAACTATTTTAAATGGTCCCTATACCAAGTAAACTCAATCATATTCCAAGTGTATTGAAAGTATTTTTTTTGTAATATGAATCTCCAAAAAAGAATTAGAAGTTAAAAACGAAAGAGGGGATCAAGTGTCCCCAGTCTCCCCTATGTGGTCACACATAGCAGCTACGCTATGTTCACTGTGTATGTTTAAGAAGTAAATAAAAATCATCCAAAACGTAGCTTTGGATGTGACTACTCGATTTAGCAAGTATAAAGCATAGCTTTAAACTGAGGCCACACAACTACTACGCTACGTACGGTATGTTCGTTATGTTCATATGCTCGTCATATTTGCTAAATCGAGTGTCCACTCTGGAAGCTACGTTTTCGACGATTTTTATCTATCCGTTTATCTGTCTTATCTTTCCAGATCAGAAGAATGTAATTGCTCGAAACAATCCCTATAGAGAGCAGTGAAAGAATCGGTCTAACGAGTCGGCATCCACAAACGCACGGAAGAAGAATGGACATGCTGCATCTACCTCCTCCGAACGAGCTGCTAACGATTAGCAAGAAGATTTATTGGAAAATATTTCACGAGCCCGTTAACATTGTCATTTCCAGGCTGACCCATTTGTATTGCTCGTGCCTAAACACAACTGGTAGTAGTTACATGCATAGGTTACACGTGCGCGGATAGGCTTAGATAGTCTCATAATAAAATTAGATAGAAAACGACTTCGCATGAGGTTTACGAAGATGACTTGTCACCTAGTCAGATTCACCCTCCATCAATTAGTGCCACGCGAGTGAGGGCTATGTGCATGAGAAAGGAGAATTGCTCAATGTATCCTGGAGGACGTACAAGACGATAAAAATCCACTGGCATCACAGCGTCCCTCAAAAAGGTCTTCTTCTCGTGAAAGATTTGCCTTTCACTTCATCCGCGTATTAAGACAATGGTCATTGACGCTCTCGCTTAACGGCGGAGCTCTCGTCCGCGCGCTTACTCGGCCAAAACGTTTTTATACAATCCAGGCCGACGATTCGTGATCCGATAGCGCACGGTGCGGTGTGGCGGTGCATCGAGGCGGGCATCGGTGAATCCGAAGATAGCAGCACCATCTAGAGCGCCATCCGTTACGGCATCCATTGCCAGGGAGCATCCATTACCCGGGCCCTGTCTCGTGGTGCGTATTGTATTCCCTCGGGTTCTCTCCGGTGCCTCGCGCGCCTTTCCTTCGCCTCGTTCGCCAAGGGAACGCAGAAATGTTCCCCGCTTTATTAATGTCTTTATTCACGGCGTCTACCCGCGAATAGATGCATTATCCGCGCGCACGGGTAGACGCGAGACCAGTCGTCACCGGGGCCGCTACTCGGAGCGAGTTAGGAGAGCCCTGGATGTCTGCCTTTAAACGCGTATCAATCATCTTCGCGCCTTTTGCGCTCACGGGCTACTCACCTCGTTAATTGCCAATGGGGTTGGTTGCGACAACCACGAGCTATGCGGCCTGTCGAAATCCGCCTAGAAATTGTACCATACAACGCAAGGAGATTGGCCGTTAAGCTATTTTTGTACCAGCATCCCCGAGCTCTACTCGTTTCCGTCTCCGCTTCACTTAATCATATGTATAAAAAGAAGACACGATGCGAAAAACTGAAACAGAATTGGACACGGAAACGGAACACCAGATTTCTATCATTTCTGAGGAATTATATTATAATTAGCAACTGAAAGCAACAAAACCGGTGAAAAGGTCCATTAACAAGGGAAATTTCCATATGGAAGAAATATTTGGTAGATTTAATTTTAAACAACTTGGTCCGTCCAAGCGTCAGTACTGAGTTTGCAGTTTTCCGGTCGTTCGTGTACATCACTCAGCAGTCAAAGGAGTCACTTTCCCTAATACTTTCGTTCCTGAATACGTTTTCGTTCATGGTTCATGGTACCTATGAGTACCATTCGTGACGAAAGGGTTAAGAAATTCATTGAAATTTATAAAAATTCTTCGACTTCTCTTCTCTCGAGATTTTTTCAGCAATCAAGCCAAGGTTATTGCGGTAGGAGAATCGGTGTCCATTCTGTCTACTCGTCTTTCTGTCGTGATGAAACTGACACCCAAACGAATGCAGAAATGTCCGTGCAAAAATGCCTTCAGGGGATATACTACATGTATATCCTATAAACATGAATTCTTTTCCGATGCTAGCGAGGACTAACTTTTCTTCTTAGTCACTTGTTTTTTAAGCGATGTTAATTACCGAGCTATATATGCAAGATAAGATGCATGGACGGACGACGCTCAAGCTCGATGGTAATGCACCCTGTATAACGTTTCTCTCGTTTTTACCGGTCAAGGTGATTGATATAAGTTAGTATTTAGCCGGTCGTAAGGAAAGTTCATTGGATATGGGAACTATTACTGTACTTGCGTTATGTATCGTCTCTTACGGTCACCGAAAGACCGTCTACAAAGCAGATGTTATTGAATCTTCACTAAACGCACCTGCGGAACGAGATAGTTCCAGCGTTAATAATTAATTAGCGCGCATTCCGTATACCCAATAAGATAATTAATTAATTAGAAGATTGAAGCACGAGACGTCAACTGTAATGGAACGAATTTGAAAAACTAAATAACCCAACTCGTGTTCGACTTTGATCGATAGCGCTTCCTAGCACCAAATCATAAATCATGTTAATCGATAACACCTAACCCACATCGTGAATGTTACACGCGAACAGAATAGGTTATATTAATTATAGTATGCAGAATGAAAGCAGATCGCTCCATCTAAGAATACGGTGGTCGCGCTTTAAACGTTCCCGTACATACGTGTCAACGTGTCTTGGCGAGGCTAACTTTACAATGCTTTACATAATTCATAATAAATGAAATACTGCGGGTGAGCTATGTAAGATCGCATCGCGTGCTCCCGATCTTCTCAGGCATCCATTGTGAGAAGAAGAGGGGCATGGCAAGAGAAGCGTGGCGCAACAGATGCTCCGCGCCGCGCCGCGCCGTGCACCACCGAGTCACCAGCATCGGCCTCCGTAGCGCACGCTACGAAAGTGCAGAAAGCACGTTCCGCGGGCAATCAATGAGTGATTATCGTAATTACCTTTGCGATTAACGGTTCGGGTGGTTCGCTTACCTCCTTCGCACCCGTCGAAGCGTTTCATCCACTCTCCTCCATCCTTCCATCCCTTCTATTCGCTTCTCGCGTGAAAGCCAAGGAGGAACTTTCTAACATATCACTAGTCCTATGGTTAACGGTAAGCGTAGTGAAGTTTGAGAAACGTATTACGATATCCATTACGTTGAATCACGCTCTCTTACTATTATACCCTTACGCGGAATTATGTGGATGGACATGGATATTTTAAAGAGGCAGTCTAATGTCATGAATTATACATATCCAATATATCCATTCTTATTTGTAGCAATATGGGAAATTATCTGTCGACAAGTACTCTGCCGGTTAGTTGGTTAACTTTTAGCGAAATTATTTTCGAGGCACTCGATAAGAGGTTTATAAAAAATCTAATAATTAAACGTGCGTTAATGTTGGTACTTATCCCGGTAATTATCGATTATTGGTAGGTGGCAGTATAACTATGTTGATACTTAATAAGAAAAATAATTATTTATTTAATGATTAATTAATCATATCACATGCTTTTATTTAGCTTCTCACGCGTGTGGCGAATAAACTGGTTTTGTAAACTAATTTCAATCTACTTTTATACAAGCTGGAGATCCGAAATGTTGGATACTTATGTTTCAGACGATACAGGCGAGCTGATGAAAACATATTGTCAAACAATTAGAAGAACTTAAAATTCCGGCAAGAAACTCGAAAGTTCTCATCGATATATTTTCTATTCAAACCAAAATTATATGACTTATAAGATAACTGAAAGAGTATAATGATTACTGATTGTTGCGGACCATTAATACAACCATGAATTACAAAATCTATTATACACGAAATTATTAATATTATTAGTTAATATCGCGTGGGTCAAAGTTGTAGTCGGTGCCTTTAATTCGACTGAAAATTAGAATATAATACATAGAACATTGCAATTGTCACGCGCGTTCAATATGCTCTTTCAATTTTTTTATTTTTTTATTGAAATAGACACTCTTAATTTCTGGCTAATATTAATTCATCGTTGATATATGTTAAACATTAAAGCATTTATGAAAAATAGATTCTAATAAGACATAGACGTATTAGTAATTAAGGACTTGCAACATTTGGTTATAGTCAAATGTGGCTACAATTAATACTTGTTTGCTTGGATACCTTACTAGCAAGTTGGAGGATTCTGGGAAATGCTTGCCCTTCAATCGATGCGCCTAGTGAATAGGCACACTAGGTGCGAACAATGGACCGAGTAACTTTCTTCTAAGAAACGATTATCCTCATTGTAAGCGGCATTCTATGGGTACGAGGATGATGTACGGATGAGATCAGAGCAGATTCCTTGCCTTTCTACCCCTCCGTAAACTGCTTCACTCAATAATGCGTATGTAAAAAATCTGCTTTTATTTATTACGTTTTAGTATCATTATTCAAGAATAATAATTGTTTATATGCAATGAGAATTTATACTGTGGTAGCTGAACGACAACTCTCCACGCCTTATTATTGTGTAATAACCATCGTTTGCATTTCATCAACGAATTAAGATTAATCAGTGCTGTAAATAGAGAACTGTCAGAAAAGAGCGTGCTACGAGCAAATTCGATGAACTGCAACGAGTGCGTTGCAAATGCATTTACCGTAATAGAACAGAACATAGCTGTAAATAAGCGGCAGGGTAAAAACACGTAATCATCATTAGCATCGTAACGCCGGCATACGTTATTGCGCCCAATAATATATACCGGCAACGGTATTATTTTTCTTAATAACGCGGAGTGTCGATCGCTGTACGATTCTTATCGAGCTGTAAATCAAATTAACTAACAATTAAGCAAAGTCTGAGAATAGTTTAAGTACGAAGAACCGACATTGTAGATACGTAAGAGAGTCAAATCCGAAATGACCGTGCGAATGCACGAGAGCAGGAAATAGTGATATTCCGGGTGATCGAATTCATTATAATTAAACTATCTCTTTTACGTTTTTCCTCTCCAATAGGATGAAACGATTGATCGATTCTTGCCCTAATTGCAGATTCTATGCAAAGGAGCACTCGTCATTCAAAGGAATATTTTTAATAAGTGAAATATCGCGCTTTCTAACCTTAACATTGGACCACCAGTATTACTATACAATTGGTGGAAACGTGGAAGCGAGGAAGTTAATTCCCGCTGATTCGATGATTCCGATCAATGTCTATTCAATTATCCGTGCCCAGGACCGCACGATATCTGCCGATAAATTTAATCATTTAATTCAACTACCAACGTGTTATTCAATTTTGCATCGGATTAAAAAAAACCCGATATTTCTTCGGAGTTTGCCTTTAAAGTGTGCTATACATTGGACATTACCTTCTGTAATGAAAATAGAGGCATAGGCAGGGCTGTCCAGAACGAAGAAACGATTTCCTTGTCCGCGATTACAACCTCATGGATAGGAGAAAGGATCGTCACGTTGAGAATGGGAAAACGTAAGCGGTAGAGTGAAAAAAATGTGGAAAAGTAATCGGAGGAACATATGTAAAGGAGGAAAGACAAGAAGATGGCAGTGTTAGGCCCGGAGCGCGCCGATACAGAATGCAAGAGGAGCGCCTCGGGAATGGAGTCGCGAACTCGATTTCGAAGAGGGAGAATCGCGCGGCGCGGTGAGTTTCGTGCAGGACGGAGAAATAATGAAAAGCCGAGCGATAAATAATGCATCGGCTACCGCAGGAGGCATATAACTCATTCCGCCTGCTATATGGACCCCGCATCGAGGCCCCGTGAACTTTTCTTTTCCCTTTCTACCTCTCCGCTTCTCTCCTTTCCTCCTTCGCCCCGTTTCTCTTTCTTCCTCCCTTCCTTCTCGTTTTATTCTTCCTCCTCGTTCTTCCTCCTTCTCATTCTCGCTTCCCTCCCTCTTCATCTCTCTCCGAGCCGAGCCTCACGGTAGATTCCCCACCTGCCATAAATCCGAGCGCTACCATCCGAGGCTCTAATTGCATTATAAATTGTGCATGCGCCTGTATCCTGGGGAGGTTGGCGGCGGTGGCAGCGGACGCGGCGGCGGACCCTGCCTCCGTGTCGAATCGACGCTTCCAGGATATGGCTGCCAGAAGGAATCGGCCTCGCGAGTACCCCGAAGAAGGCATACTTTCCAGCTCTCTACGAGTGATGCGCGGCAAGAGGGCGCGGACCATACCGAGAAATCGTTACCGTTGATTGTCCCGTGACAAGACGTTGCCAATAATCCGAAGGATTTAGAGCACGTAGGCGTAGAGTATTAGTCCATTGCAAATTCGAGACGTCGGCATTTGAACCACGACGAGATCATTTGCGAAGCGTCCCATCCTTTCCACGGCAGGAAAAACGATGCTGCTTCTGGAAGACGATTTTCTCAAGCGATCCCCACTAAAGCACTCGTTTAAATAGAAACGTTCGGGATAGTTTTCAGAAATTTGTATCATTGCCATATCATTAATTCGTCGAGAAGAACCGTTCGCTTTCATTCTCTCACATGCCGCTCCGTGAAAGTATTTTCAACGCACATCCTTCTTTTTCACCGAAGAATAAAACAGAGATATCGCACACCGAGAGCTGTATCGACAACGAGCATTTAACATCTCGTGGAGAACACGAGTTGCGGGAAACAGCAGCAAAGAATTGCGATTGTTCTTCACGCTGGAATCTGCGTCGGTCGACGCGAAACATCTCGCCAATTCGTCGACCTCGTTAAGAAGAAGTAACATGGCGATGCACTTTAGCGGATAGGTGATCGGAGGAGATGGTAAGACCGTAAGACGGATCGAAGCTGTGACGGACGAAGGGAGAGATCGAAAGGGTGGGGAGAATGAAATTGCCCAGAGGTGAGTACTGCTACGTGATGTCATCCGGCATGAAAAGAGCACGACGTAATGATACGTCGTCGACTATCCTATAGCCCGGCGATTATTCTGGAATAGCTAATCGCGTGCTCGACCTAATACTATCGCCAGTACCCGGTATCCCTTCGGAGCGAGGGACAAACGAGAGAACGGGAGAATAGAGGGAGAAGGAGGAAGAAGGAGGAGAATAAAATGTCTGCTACGTCTTTTGCAGCAAGCTCGATAACGAGTCTGTCCCCTTTACGATGGATCGTGGCTTTTCCAACCACCTCGGGCGCATTATTACTTTGTCTCCGGCACTGTCACAGCTAATTCCCGCGTCTTGCTATACGAGCGACCGCTCGATAAATAAAATATCTCGCCAGCGCTAATGGAAGACCGGCAATTGCAAATTAATAGTCGAGGAAGCGTCAGCTATGAGACGTTTCCCATTTTCATTCCCCTTTCTTTTTGTACTAATCGGAGGACGATCTAAAGATAGATCTACGATGGCGGTGACATTCGTGAGACACAGATATTATTTATCGTGCAAAGGACACTTTTCACCTTGGATCGTTTATTTAGCCCTGGAATTTGAATCGAAAGATAAATGTTCGGGTTGAATATAGTGCGATCGAAGCTCGATGCTAAAGTATACACTGAGAGAAAAGTTTATGATATATCTAACTATAATGGCATAGTAACAAAATTATAGTTGGAAATATCATATTTATGGTAAATGTTACCATGATGTCGGTAATAATTACGACAGAGGCATAGTATAACCAACTACATTATGTTTTTACCCAAAATTATGGTTATTTCAACTAAAAATATAGTATGGTTGAAAATATATAATGGTAAGAAAAGTAACTATTTTATATAGTTAATATTACCAGAATATTTCATACATAGTGATAGAACTAACTATATTCACATAGCACATTTTACTATACATATGGTAACAAGAACAAAGGTAACAGTTAATAATATAACCATTTGTACAAATCGTTCATTCTACTATATTTTGTATAGTTAAGTGAACTATAAAAATATGTTTGACGCCAAATCTGACTATAAAATATAGTGAGATTATAGTAAACCCAACCATTTTTTTCTCTCAGTGTAGAATTAAGAACTATTTAAATTAAAACTTGCGATTTCTTTTGGCGTCAAAGTGTATAAAGTGTACGAGTAGGACTCTGGTGGTGTTTTTGTACTACTTCTCTTATTCTCAGCTGTTCGAAAGTTCCCTTGCATTTTAGGGGAACGAGAATCGTACCGATTTGATCTCTTTTAATATTACACCTTGGTGTATACGCAATCATTTTCATCGTGCCACTTATAGCGGTTATTCGTCGGTTAGCCAAAGAATTGCGAAGAGGAAGAGAGAGGACGAGGAGAATGAGAGGATTTGGTGAAGAGGGCAGATCGTCCTGGTAACCCATCCACCGGTATGGAGCCCTGGTACAGGTACTCGACGATAGGAATCGTTGGAGGGGTTCGCGTTACCTCGGCGGAAGGAAGGCAAGCAGGAACGAAAGACGAACGGCAGACAAACGTCAAGGAGGGCGTTGAGGGAATCCGTGGAAGATTCTCTCCCTCTCTCTTTCTCTCTCTCTCTCCCTCTTTCCCTTTCTCTTATTTTCTCTCTCTCGCTCTCTCTCTCTCTCTCTCCTTCTCTATCCTTCTCGAGATCCTGAATGAATCCCATTCCTCGGACAGGACGCATCCCCGCGGCAGCGGCTGTTCTTAGGCCGGGCCGCTGAATGGGTAGATCGTTAGATAGGATCGATGCCCGGACCAGCCCTATAAATCCTCCGCGGGCACAATTATGCGAGGGATAAGGGATTATTGTAGCGCTCTCGTGGCTAACGGAGGAACGAAGACGAAAGGACGGACGGACGTACGAACGGATGGACGATGAACGAAGGAGAAACTTCGCGGAGACGAGGACGATCGTTCGTGCGGTTGAATGAGGCGCGCGACGTACGGGAAAGCACCGCCGGGGATTACCCTCATAAATATATTCAGGGGGCTGGCCATTATGCGGCGGCCAGCCGGCGGACGTTGATAACGTAATAATGAGGGCGTGGGCTAATGAGACGCGCACTGAAAACTCATCGCCGTAATCGTGATTGACGTAGGGGATCGTCCACGCTCCCCTTTTATCGGACTACCTCTCCCACTTCTTCCATCGCGCTCTCCTCCCTCCTACGCGAGCCGAGGCAACGCGATGCTGCGATCTCGTCGTTCTTTCGCGCAACGAGACCGAAGCCGCGAGGAAGACGACCAACGACCAACGCGCGATCGAAAGAGGAAAGAGGAAAAAGGAGATGAGAGAAGAAAGGGTGGCTGCGGCACACGGTGAGGACATTCTCTCGTTTCACTCGAGAGAATCAAGCGCATGCGCGCATTCGCGACGTCCTGCTTATGTGCATCCGTGCCTCTAATTACCTCCGATGAAGACATCAAGAGGAGAAGTCGCGCAGCGCCTGCAGTTCCCTCCCCGTAGCCTCTGCCTTCGCATCCTCCTCGTTCTCCTCGTGCTCCTGTTCGACCGCTTCTTCCTCCGTCCAACTCACTCGGACAATCCAAGGTGCACGACGCGCACCGTGCGAGAGAACGAAACGTTTCGTTGTCTGATATTTGGTCGATTATTTATTAGAGTTACATGCGCGCCCGCGATCATTAGTCCTGCGCTCTTACCCCGCGCGATTGCTCCTTCGTTATTTCAAATCGCTTTCCTTCCTCTCGTCTGGAAGAATGAAACGAAACAGTATCATCGTTTTTCTTTCTCACTTTCTTTCTTTTACCTTTCGACTTATCATCACCTTTCGACCTCTCCGCGTCTTCGTTACGTTCTTCTCGCGAGAAAATGGAACCCCCTTCTTTTCTTCCCTTCTTCCTTCCTTCCTTTCTTCCTTCCTTTCTTCTTTCCTTCCTTCCTTTACCGACGCGACGTCGAGCTTTTCAGGCGCGGCTCCAAGTTTACCTCCCGCACGAACGCGGCACGTCTACCCGAGCGAGTCTTCCCCGCGTGAGTTATCACGCTCCGCGTGAGAGACGGGAAATTAACATTCCAAGCGTAGCACGGCCGATTAAGACGACGGTAAACTTCAAGCAACGCGCCGATTTGCCTGGAGGCTTGATTTATGCTCGCGCACGCTCTCTCGCTGGGTTTGAAGATCGCAGAATGGATCCCACGGGAGAAACAACACGAAGGAAATTCTAATCTCCGAGAAATAGATGCCGGGTAATGGTAGAATTAAATGTGTAAAGACGAGGTATCTAGGATGAGACACTTTTAAGAGGTTTCTGCCTCACAAGACAAACACTTCAACAGTCAGGGTAGAAACAGGTAATATTTTACGAGTCGGCCAACTGTTTCCATAGTGACTGTTGAAATGTTTCTCCTGTGAGATAGGAATCTCTTAAAAATATCTCACACAGTAGATCACGCGAGATAAGCATTTACCTTTGAAAATATATAAAGCTGAGAAATTTTGAAACTACGAGAAGAAAGAACGTCGAAGTACACAATTTAAGAAGTTTAAAAAAGGAAATTAATATCTCGAACGACTCGTAGATAGATATATTCTTAGACTGCATCTGCATTTATGAACTATTAATCCACTTACATTATAATTATTCGAAATTTATGCAGATATATCGCGATGCTACCATAATTTCGCCATTGAGCGCGTTAAGATTAAGCGAATCTTGCAATTCTGGGTTACGCCTTATTTTAATTGTTCCTACGAACTATCGAATCAAGAGGATAGCGTGACTCACCATTATGGATTCTGCTTTTGGAGGTGCGTAGGTGCTCGATAATGGAGGTGAGGGGCCTGCGGCCACTACCGCTTCCACCCCCGCAGCCCCATGTGCTATCGCGCTCCAAGCCGTTCGCCAGGTTGTCACGGTCCTGTGAAAGGAAAGAGACTTAAAAACTTTATTGAAACTGCGCTCAAAGCAACGCCACCTTCACTCCTCTGCATCCTGCTTATCAATTTACGCGTACTCCATTGAGTAGGGAACTAGTGCATGCAACTAACCTACGCTACCACCTGAAATAGAAGAATAATGAGACACGCGCTATTCAATGTTAACCTAAACATAATGATAACGTACCTAAAAGGCTCGCTGTGCGTCACTTGAGCCAGAACTCAGGACTAGCCTAGATATAACTCAGGTTTAATAGAGACAGGTAGCCCCCCCACGCTGAAATATAATAATGACCGGTCTATTCAGGTAATCCAGTCCGAAGATAGGCCCACTCGGCCATGCTTCTTTCCTCGGGCGCGTTCCGAGAAGCCGCGGGAGAAAGAGTTGAAAGAAGGAACGAAGGAGGGGGGGTGAGCGAAGGAGTACGTCTGACTGCTATCGTCGTGCTCTCCGTACAATAACGCGAGATCGAGTGGCCGCTCCTGCCCTCGGGGCGAAGCACGTCGCAATGATTCAAGCGTCAGGAATGAGATCCTCATTGACTTCTGTAATAGAGGCGCAGATACCGAGAAAATGTAACACATAACGAAAGAGGAAAAGAGAGAGACAGAGAGGAGCCTGTGGAATGGATGCCTGTAGGTGCGGTGTAATCGGCGGCCGCGAAACGAAGCTCGCGTTGCGAGCAGCACGTATACGTGGCTATCGTTTGCAAAGATAATAAGCGCTCGACGTATCGTTCCGTGACTTTGCCGGCATCAATTCTTGCGTAGAGTGCTTAAAGCGTGCCTATCGATGCCAATCCGCCAGAGAATCTCGAGAAATTGATTACATTTCGTTAATGAAATTCTAGGATAATTAGGAATGATAACACCGATTATAGTTGTCAGTGAATCGAATTCTAGCCCAGGTAGAACAGTGTATAAATCTATCGATGAACTCTCCTGTGACCGTTACCTGAATTATTTACCCCGAGAGCGCAAACGATATCACGGGTCTGTCTACCACCTGCCAGTTTAATCGATTAATCGAATATTAAGCGGCTCTCAGCGGTCGAGCGAGCGGATTAGAAAGACTCGCTTCTTATCTCTGCATTGCAAGCGGACAGGTTGACAAATTGCTCTTGCATCGTGAAAAAGTAATAAAGAGTCGTATCGCCTTCTCCTCTCCCACCCAATTAAGTATCGAGAGACGCATACGCTCAAATTTTAAGCTACTCGAGACGCCAATGCCGCCGCGCCGATTATCTTCCAGGATACTTTTCGCTTACAATTAGCCATTGTGTGACAACCGATAATCAGGTGATTAGATCAGCCGATCCCCAATTATTACCTCAAGGGGCAAATAATCGTCTGGCACTCGGTGAACCCGGATACCTCATGGGTGCCTATTAAGATAGAATACCGGGTTGGGATGCCTCGCTGATAATGTAACATTGTAATTAATGCCTTCGCCTACTATCACTTCCAAATCAGTGCTGCAGGATTTTCTGAATGCATGATTTAACCAATAATATATTGTAATATAATGTATATTCCACGGAATAGAGATTTTGGCGACAAGGAATTAATTTAAGTCTCGTTTTCGGCCAAAAATTATTCACTCGCGCACCACACACCACAGCCACCCTCTTCGTGCATCGTTGAATGTTAATTAAAGTAAAATATATCCAGTGTTTCCGGGAATGTATAAATAATGTTTATATTTACATGAGTAATATTTATAGAGTATAATCTGGAAGTCTAATTGACAACTTTACTATTTCTATCGGTACTTATTACTTCCGTATATATTTAAAGATCCCGACGACAACAAATTCCTTTTGTTGCTTCGATGCAATTAACAGTCCGATTGTCTCGTTCTTCTAGAACAGTTTGTAACACTCGCGTGTCATTCGAAGATCTTGGCTTGTAACGGGTGTACGACGGATCGTGAAATTTGCGATTAATTGGGGAAGCTTCCCCGTGTCCGGAAACAACTGCGAGACGCCGACGCGTAGCGCGTAATCTGGCGCGGTATAATGCTCTCGAATCGTTTCTTAATGATGCAGAGTCAGCGCAGTACCGTGAACCTATCATCGTCTCGTTCGTTCTTTTCCTCGTGGACTTCCTGGCGAAAATTTGTGCAGATCATGCGGCCACAGCAACAGCAGTCAGTCTGGCGAACGAGCCACCGGTCGAGAGGGAAGTCAGACGACGACACCTGTTAGCACGATTTTTGTGGAACGTGGCGCGAGAATAAGAGCCGGAAGGCGCGATAATGAGAATGAGGGTGCAAAATTTTTGAAGGTCCGTAGTCCCAGGTTGACCGAAAATCCTCGAGGTCGCGTTTAGCTTTCTTGTTGGATCCTGTAATGATGCTCCGATTTCCTTTGTGTAAGATCCGTTGCTCGACAGATGCGAACTGCGTAAATAATTATATGCCAAATGAAACGATGAGCCTGAATTGTTACAACTTCAAGTAGGTCATGCCGATTGTTCTTACGTACGACTAGGGTTCGAAATTCACGGGAGTGTCCAATTTTAATCAACTACGCTGCATGTTGAGTCAATGGTCCAATACTTAATCTACAAGTAAAAATTATTATTAGCTATGGATCCGTTATTGCAACTTGAAACTTGAAACTATTTTTTATAGAGTGTGTTTGGATATTTTTAATCGTCGCGTCCCACAGTGGTCGATCGGTCTTTTAAACCGGGACAAAAGTCAAATTTGCCATTATTAACTGGTATAAAAATGATGTCATAGGTATATTATATTTAAATTCTGTTAAGAGGATAAGTACATTTTTCCAAAAAAAACATCATTAACAATGTAAAATTACAGGACAAACCTTAAAAGCAAGGAATTACTCTTGCCTGCGATATATTCAAGTATCCTACAGATCATGGTATCTGCTGTATTTCCAAATGTTAATAGTGAGTTAGTGCTAGAGATGCGTTTCACCGTGTCTCTAAGAACCTCCGCGCTTACAGTAGCTGCATACTGCAGTTTCTCTCTTCCTTTTCATTCAAAAATAATCTTTTTCGTAAAATTTATACCAGATTTTGAATCGAAAACATAGAATGCTTAATCAGCAAATTCGTAGTACCTCCCCTTTCAATGAGCACATTGTAGCAGAACTGAGCGTTAGTTCTGCCTGTAAGGGTCTTAACGCAAGCTCAAGATTTTTTATGCAAGGGGAATATTGCTTTTTAAGAAGATTCTTGGTATAAAAAAGAGGTTGTATTTGGTACGAATCGCATAGTCGATTGGTCGGATAAGGCGGCGCGATACAAAATGGTCGAAAGCGGAGGGAGAAAACGTCGTTTCTCTGAGGTCGATTGTAATGCGCGTCTCTCCAAACGAGAGGAGAAATCCTGGAGAATTTAGTTTAAGTGCGGAATGACGGGGCGTCTGAACGGTCTTAGCAATCTTATCGTTTTTCGAATTACTAAGTAGCCCATTTATAAACCATCCAATTACTCTAGTCAATTGTCGCGCGTCTGGGAAAAGTTTGAAGAAAAATAGTATCGACGATACCGAGAGGCACTCTCGCTACTTCTGCGAGATAGGCTCCGTGCCAAGTTCATATGTTTTCGTTGCTTCTCCTTTTCCTTACCGTATAGAGCCACTCACCGTTATCTCTATAGTGATACAAAGTGAAATATGCATACTGTCGTAAATCCGCGAGAAATATGACTTTGAGGGGAAGAGAAAGAGTGGGCGAGTAAGCAAAAGAGAGAGAGAAAGGGATGGAGAATAGGAAGAGGAAGAGAAGAGAGAAGGAGAAGTGAAGGATGGCGCGCGCGGCTGAACGCAGCTTGCCACCTGTCCCTTAGCGGTGCCGCTTGCGCTGTAATTGCCGAAGAGGAGCATCGTAATCGTCCGAGTCACCGCTGTCGTCCTTTCCCTCCCCCTGTTCTTTGCCTGCTCCTTGTCGTCGTTGTCGTCGTTGTCGTCGTTCTCGTCGTTCTCGTCCTTGTGCTCGGTCTCTTCTTCGTCCTCCTCAACCAGCCTATCTTCTGTGTCGTCATTGTCGTCGTCTTGCTCTACGCCCGCCTCCGTCTCCTCCTCTTCCGCGTCATAGAGAGTAGAAAGAACCGCGGCGCGGCGGTAGTGGCGACAAGGGTCAACCGTCTCGGAAGGAGTTAAGTACCGCGCGAGAGGAGAGCGGCCTGGAGTGGCATCGAGTATCATCAGCGAGAGAACGGTCCACAGTTCTCGCGAGAATCGAGAGATCCGTTGGTGCGCGAACCGATCGTGTTTTGCCATTATGGAGCTGTAAGGTGGAGAGCGAACGAACGCGGAAAAGCTTCCTTTGGACCGATACTCGATGCTCCGCTCCGCGCACCGTACTCTGTCAACATCTGCACGCCGGTCAACCGATCGAGGGATGTTTTTTTGCTAACGTCGATCTTCGCAATCTCCGATATCGAACACTAGCTGTTTAAGACAAAACACGAATTGCCTAATTCGACAATTACAAATGTTCCGGACTGCAGGCAACGTATTAGGTCGTCCGTCATTCGTTTATTTCGAATCTTTTAGACGGAAATGTGTCGATGTCGTCGTTATAATTTAAAAGTGTCATAATTAAATTCAGTTTCCACTTAAACGTTGAAGTAAGTTTATTATAAAGTACTTTAAAAAATAGGCAATATGTAAGAAACGCAAACAAAGCAGCTGATTACATTGAAAGAATTATATTCCTCGCTTAAGAACACTGAAGAGCTCTACTGGGGTTTAAGAATCGGAACCTAGTGGGTATCAGTGTGGCGCTAGAATGAATGCTCGCCTCTTCAAATAGGAACCAGTGGGACACCCGCTGGCAGCAGCTGCGAGCATAGTCCATCTAGTATGTTCCGTTGGTAGCAACGAATCACGATGTGAATCTCGCAAACGGTCGGTAGATTGTAAGTGCAATCCCTTCGTCAGAGGGAAACGCAGAAGAATTAGTAAATATCTAGGAGAGGGGACTCTTCCCCGATTTCGACGGCCTTGCGTTAATACTTTTTAAACTTGGCAATGTGTTTTGTAATGTGTATCCGCATGTATATTCTCAATCCAATTTTATCCAGGTTCGATAAGTGATACCGAAGTGGTACGTAATTTCGAAACGGTTCAAGATGACGATACACAAAGTTACGTGGTATCAGATTGGCAATTACTTAATTTTTCTGGAAAACTGCGTCCCCGTTTCATAAACCGTTTTTCCGAAATTTAAGACACATACACACGAACGGTTTTCGCAATACGATGGCTGCATAAGACACTCCCCTTGCGGTCGTACCTAAAAACCAGTCTTTATAGAAATAAGCTCTTCTCCGCAATTGAAGAATTGCAATTAAAGTTTTGTTGAATAATTATAATGCGCTGCAAGATAGAATATCATTTAAAGAGGTATTTCTAGTGTAGAACTACCGTATTTTAATGTATGTATTCTATTATAATGCTTTTTGCGGTTGAAATTTCGGCATACATTTATACAGTCGGCCCCCATGTAATATAATACTTTAAGAACACGTTTTCGATATAATATGATGTGAGAGTTGCAACAATCCTCTTAAGGGTACCTTACGCGATCAATCGGATTGAGTCGGGCCAAAGATTGACAATCCGATTAACCGAGTACCGTCAAGATTGATGAATGGAGTGGTGGTTTTCTTAGATATAGATTCAAGAGTGATAATCTGAGTGTTTCAATCAGATCGTCCATCAGAACGTCATGTAAAGTGCCTAATACAATTCGGCATTCTCAATCCCGATTCTTTATACCATAGCACATATAGCCAGAATTTCCCCACCACGATACGTTTTTTCTTCACTTAAACAGATTGCTCGCCTTGTATGCATATCAATCCGTCATTACTAGAAACTAATTCAGTAAATAGTTCCTCATTTATAATAGACTTTCATATATTTAGACATGTATCGATAAACAATATGTCCAGCTTATCACGCAACGTCCAAATACCCCGAAAACTACTCATTTGACCTTGTATAGACCTTGCACCGATCTATGACGATCACGCTAAGATTCTTAAAAGAGTACCCACATTTTTTTACTCCATGAAAATTTAAAACAAACGCTGATCCTCCAGATATGGACAGAGTCGCTGGTTAGTACAGTTTTAAGTGACTCTCATATGTAGAAAGTAATTAATAGAGTCCATTGGTACTCCATTTAATAAGTGGACTTTCAGTATCTGTTTTATTTACCTTATTAAACGTCGTCTTGGTAATGAAAAAAGTAAAGGCGAACAATTAACCTCTTAGGCACGATGTGCCACTATAGTGGCTTTCGCGGATGTCTTCTTTCTGAACGACGCGCCACCATAGTGGCTTTCACGGGTGTCTCTATCCTTCACACGCAATTCGCGTTGAACTCTGCCGTACAGAGAAACAGCCCCGCGCAAAATTCAGCCGTGCCTAAGAGGTTAAGAAAAACAACAGTTGTAGGAAAGTTTCTTTCGAAATAATCTTCGCCAAATAATAATTTTCCTCCTAAATGATCTTTGCCTTCGATGTACCATAAATATACAACGCCTTCTCGCTTATCGACAACGGGAAATATGCACATCGAACGAACAGAATTCGAATTACATTCATATAAAATAATCGAAGGGATGCGATATGTAAGTCGAACAGTTCCAAAGCTGTACACACGAAGGCACATCCATTGTTGCATTAGAATTCGAAAACCCGATAGACAAGTAAGAATGTCCGTGCCGGTTTCAACAAAAGAATCTTTCGAAATAAATCGCAATCGGCAGACAAATTACTGTCCCGGCTAATGTTCCTAGATAGGCAGTGAACGGTACGGCGGAGGCGCATAGCAGAGTCTGATCGGACACAAATTTTGTTAGGCGATCCCGTAATTAGCGAAGAACCCTGTACCCGTACGGGCTATCGTTGCGCGCCGCTCTCGATTCTCCCGCGATATAAAGTATCTCGTATCTGGCTGGGGCGGCGGACCAAGGGCGACCGTCTTTGGTCGAACAAACGCACACCGCCCGCGCCCGCGATGTTCACGACGGCGGCATGCGCCCGCGCCGTGTTGCTGGCGGCAAAAACAAAAGCACGAAAGGGCTGAAGAGCGCTAGGGAGCGAGGGTGGAAAGGAGAGCCTCTATCGCGAATTTAGCCAACTGGCGCGGCGCTCGTGCGGACGATCCAAGGGAAAGAAGCGCGCAAAGTGCAACCGTAAATTGCCCACTGCGGGCATCCTGCTGCTCCCCCGCCGTGCTCGAGAGTACCGACCCGATTAGCGGATCGACGCGCGCACGCGCAAACCGCTCTCCTTGCGATTTCCACTGCTAGCGTGTGTCCACGGCTGACCTGTGAATCTCTTCGCAGCACAAATGTTCCTCGATAATTTCAACCGGGTTCGAATATCTCTTGAAACGCTCGCCATCCCGCCCATGTTGGGCGCTAAATTTTTAATACTCACCTTACTAGGGCCTATTCATTTTTCAGTAGATTAAGACATTTTCCAATTGTCGAGTTCTGCATTAGGTACATGAAGTAGAACGTTGCACCAGAAACTCGATTAACGACAAGAATGTTCATTTCCATTACAGAAATAAAAATACGCGATTGGTGTGCAATAGGTATTTTATAATGCTATCATACTGCAGAAGTTGCTAGCAGATGCGTGGACGTATAAAAATTTGGGATGGCCAGGAAGGTGGGTAGCAGAGGAAGCAATTGGTTTGCTTTTTATTCCTGCATTGGAACTAAACTCCATAAAAAAGTACAGAATACATGTTTGTACCACGTGTATGTACATACACACATACGTATACGATGTGCAGTTTTTCGAGAAGTTCAGGATTAACGAACAAACCAAATGACATTTGCAGTGACCTACTTATGCATATAATCGCCGAACTTCATCCCTTCTTCTGTCTACTCTGTTGCATGGGCGAATGTTATACTCCTCTATACGTATGAGATCGCTGGCAGCTCCCAAGCTGAGCCAGGTTTCAGATATGCCAATAATGCCAAAATCATTAACCGAGAGATAACCTCTTGTCTTGATTCTCGACTGTGTGATGGTAGCTGATTTTAAACAATCTCAGGACTTTAATCACAATTGATCAGATAAATACAGAAATACTAGTGCCAGCGATAATGATATCCATAGAGATTAAAGAACTGCTCCTATTATTAGTCTCCGATGCTTCTACGAGAATGCGGATCCTGTGCAAGGAAGCCGCGTTTCGCACGACAGCCATTTTTCACGGGCATACCACATGAACATTTTTGAATGGAAAAATTCATACTTATAACAAAAGACGTGGCTTGAATATCAATAATAGTGCTTTCAAAATAATTATGTACGAATACCTTTTTTTATGCTTACAAATTAGACTGCACGCTTAAGGTGACGGATCAAAATAGGGCATTTACTGGACACAGAGAAATAGAAAGAGAGGGAGAGAGAACTTTCAGTAGAGCGATCATTGTCTCGACGCGACGCTGAGAATAAAGTGCTTCGTGGTCCATTGCTTCGCCGTATGTGTGTATCTCGACGACGACCAAGTAGGAAATGTCCAGTCAGCTGACCTGCAGAGACGATGACTAAGGTGACGAGCGGAATAATCGTTGACATCGACAATTCGAGTAATGGAGAATAGGTTGTAAGCCGTGGAAAGGGCGGAGGGAGAGGGCGAAGAATCTCACGAGGTGGCTTCTCATCAGAGGCACATTAGGAAAGGACTGGATGGGCGTCCCGTAGGGATTGGGGCGAGTAGAGGCTGCTACCGACTAGAAAGGACAGCATCGATCAAATCCACAGGCAGTTCTACACGACGGATAATCTCGATGAACACTTCTCCCGTTCAAATGATGGATATACTTTCAGAAATCTATTGTCCGATTACTGCATCTTGTCTCTTGATTTGTCTCTTCATTTGTGGAAGCAGCGATGCAGAATAGTGCTAAGAATAGACGGTCTGACTTGAATAATCCAATACTCGCTACTCGAATGATATATAATGGTCGAACGATTACACGAATTAGCGTTTATTTGAAATTCGGTAGACACCTACTTACTTCGGATATCGAATTATGTCGACACTTTTCAATAAACGCTTACTCGAGTGTCTTCTCATTTCGTGTACGGATCTTGCGACTATACAGAGAGATTCGCTTGGGCACTAACACCGACATGGACATGTAGAAAACTCCCTCATTGGAGAAATTTGCATTATTTTTTATGTGATTTTGAATCGGTTTTATTTTGCTTAATATTATTTTTATTCGAAAACACGTATTGTGAAAATGATATCAAACATTAAGACAAAAGACTCAACATAATCTGAAAGTTATCTCAGTAACCTTTGGCGAAGATAACTGTAAGGATTCCAAAATCAATTTCTTGTTTTGCGAATATCGAAAGAGTTCGAGGAAAGAGGCGAGAAAGTATTTAGATCGCTGTAACTTCCCTATTCGCAGTCACTATCTAGAAAGGGAGCTTAATCCACCCCACAGGTTAAACGTGGCGAATGAAAATTACACGATAATAATCTCAACATGTTCTCTCGCGCATCTACTCGTCTAGGTGCCACTCACGCGTCAAGCAATCATACCTTCCACGGTAATTTCCAACTAGACCGTAAGGATCTCATTGTGGAGAATGGTAGGATCACAGGCTCTCCACTAGGAACGCGACGAGCAGGTGGCCAAATTTGAAGTACTTTCGCTCCTCGCCTTTCTACAATGTTGTTGGTCGGTAGTAATGCGCCCGTAAGCAAAGGATAGAAGGAGATCGGAGAGGGGAACGGGCAGCGAGGAGAGATGCTAACGAAGAAAGCGTTTCGCGAAATGACGAACGACCGGAGGTCGTCGGGCGGAACGATCTTGAGGAAGTGCAGTCGTTTTAATCGGGGTGACGGTCGTCGCGAATCGGATTCCGCCCTTTCTCTCGAATGAGCGCGAGGTGGTAGCGCGCTCGATTTTGCATTTCTTCCTTTCGCTTCCTTTCCTGCATCGCCAAGAACACTCGTCAGCTTCCCCGGCTGCGTAGGCCTAACCCGCTGATTTCTACTCATTGACATTTAAGTAATTAACGCGAGTTTCTCTAATTTGCACGATGAATTTCTAATGGTTATCTAAACGGGAAAAGGTATAAGGACTATGTACAGTATTCGGGCGTGCGAAGAGACGCAGAAGACTAGACGTGCCCAATCGGCGGGCGATCGCCCGATGGGTTAACGACTCCTCTACTCCTCTCGATTCCCTCGCTTTCGCTCGCGTGTAGGAGGAACGCTAGCGCCCGCTTTCCTCGGCCACCCTTCTCAAGATCCGTTGCACAATCGCCTTAATATCCTCTCCGAGGATACTTCAGTGCAACTCAGTGGTGTCAATCTCATGGACGAGCAAGGACTACCAAAGTCGATTTGGGAGAGTTTCCGCAAAAGGGATTTGCCGAGAAAAAAGGTTTTTTATGTCCAGTCGAAGGTACATCAACTTATGTCTTATCATTTTGATGAAACCAACTGCAAAGTTCGAAGCATGATCTACGGCATGACACTGGTGATCTAGCGCAGAATGATGCATATTAAAATAGGTTATCCATATGCAACTCTTTTGTATAATAGCTTGCGGTTTTATGGGTAACAAGGAGTACGTGTAAGGGAGTTACATTGTCTGATTTTTAAAGGAGAGTACTGGTTAATCAGTTCGTTCGAGTATTTTCATTATTTTGCTTAGTTCATTTTGGATTGCTTAGAATGTCTTATAGTTCGAAAGAAAATGAAATATCTAACCTACGACAGCATCCTTCAGGTCGCGCGCCAAGCGCAATCTTATGAATGAGCGGCATGTAATAAAATGGAGTATAACTCACGATAATAAAAGCACTTAAATCGTGCCGTGTCTATCGAGTGCGTGGTAGCGAGAGGACGCCAATATTCGACGTTTATCGGTCGTTCAATCGCGCAATCGATCTATATTCTCACAATGACAACGCTTCTATGGCTCGTGAATGTCAAGAGCCTGATTCCTGTGATTTAAGTTTAGTCACGACTCACACGTATTCACGAGCGCACAAGAGGCTACAAAATACCGATTGTAAAAAGGAAAACGATCGTCGATACAATCGACTTCGATATTACGCGAGGCCATTTTCCTCAATGGATTTTTCTTTGTCCGTGACAGTTTCTGCAAGTGCGAAACAATTGCAGCTCCATTAGTATGCGCGTTTAATAGTGCTTGTTTGAACCCATAGCGCATCGCAGCTGGTAGTTGGTACTTGAGCAAAAAAGCACCTTAAGCACCTTAAGTTTCCTCGAATCTTGGAAATTCTCTTCTACCACTTCCGTCGTACGAACAATATGTACTCGAATAATACTTCACATTCCGAACACTAACCCACATAACCAAAGGCTAAATGATGCTTTCTAGTGCGCAAATGTGCTCCCCGTGTCGTAGAAGAAAAGAATTTCTCTCCGCCCGCATCGATTCTCAATCCAACGTTAACCCATATTTACATCCGTGCAAACGCGCATTAAACTACATTCCGTCTACGTTCTCTCCTACGTTCTCTCCTAGGAAAGCGGGCCCCTTCATCCTTGTCTGGGCGATCTCCGAACGTCGTTAGAGGAGCACCGAACGTTACGAGCAGAGATCGGCAGCATTAGCTCCGACGTAACAGCTCGGCGAATCTAGACGTCGATCACGCACGATCAACCTCCATCGATTCCATATCCACCCTCACCTCTCCACCTCGATCCTTCGAGCAAAGTGCATCGCGATATCACGCGCGGCTCCATTACGACATTATTTCTTTTCGATTACCGCCCATAACGATGCCCACGCCTCTTAATCGCACCGGAATTTCTCCTCGCTTCGCGAGAGTACTGGTAGGATCGACCTTCGTTACGCATCCTTGTACCTCCTCCGTCCTCATCTTCCGCCTTAATGGACGAAAACGATCAGCCTCGGCTTAGGACCGCGAGGATGGAGGACGAGTGCAGAAGCGAGGAGTGCTAGCGTGAGCTGCTTCCCGGCAGTGATTAGCCTATCGATCAACGGAGTTGATTGGGCCATTGCCTGCACTACCGAGCCCTCGCGCATTTTCGAACAAGTCTTCATTGACGGCGTGGGCGTTACGTGGCGGTAGTAGGTGGTTGCGCGAAGAGAAGAAGGAGTAGAAGGAGCGTAGAACGGTGCGGAGAATCGCGAGTGAAGGGCCGACGAGCGAGCGAAAGCAGCGAGACGGGGCCAAAGGAGCAAAGGACAAAGAGAGAGGGCAGCAGAAGAGTCGGCGAGGAACGGCCGATCGCCGATCGGCAATTAGACGCTATTCAGAGTTAAACTCGAGGCTGTTTAACGTAATCGCATCCTCGATATACCCGGGCCACGCTAAACCAAGAGGCAACGTAGAGCCTTCTTCCTCCATTTGCCGCTTTTCCTTTTCCTCCTTCCTTCCTCGCATCTAGTTTCTAACCTAACTTTCGTCAAGAGATCGGTTAAACATTTACCACGAACGTTCCATTTTTGATCCTCCCGCTATAACCACCCGTCCAATTATCCAATACTCTAAAGTTATTATTACCGATACGATGCGAAAACCCAATATTCCTAAACAATTCTCCACAAGTGTCTCTAAAGTCAAGATGACACAACGTAGACAAGCTAGTAGCGCAGTCCACTAGATTATATGAGATTTTATTCGACAAGGTGGTGGTGTTCTTCAAGAACATTCGAGGACCCTCGTATGATCGAGTATGGGCGCTCGGCTAGATTTACTTGAGAAGAAAAGTATGAAGAAACAGCAGAGTACTTCGTTATATTCCACTACATTTCACTCCGCATTCCTTTCCTCTTCTCTTTTCTTCAGATTTTAATCCCTTCCCTCTTTCTCATTCACGACCTTCCCGATGTTTACGTAACGGCGACCGTTTTTCTGGTGGCACGCCAGAAGGTGGCTGGTACCACGTGCGCAAAACTGGCCAACCGTGAAACCGCGATGCCTCTTTACACGTTACCACCGCGGCGTGGAAAAGAAGAGGGCAGAGAAGAAAAAGAGGATGGGCGGAAGAGAACGAAGGCCCCTTCCTGATAATGACCGAACTGTACTCACCGCTGATTTATGCCAGCGGAATTTCGACTACGTTCTTCCACCGATTACCCTTGCTAAGGACCCGTAGAACAAAGCTTCAGGACTATACGGTATCAGCGACTCAAATATTTGCACAATCCGTGTTTATAGCAAGTGGCGCATCGAGCGCGGTTAAATGATTTTTCGAAATACAGAATGTATATTCGTACAATTAAGTCTATTAAAAGATTCGACGGTAACCTCGATGCAAATATAGCTTGATGCCTATTAGACGTTTCGAAGAAGAATTGCCATACCATGAGTTAAACCCCCTCGAACAATGGCATCGAAAAAGCTCAGCCGGTCGGTGAAAAGGTTAATCGATAATTCCCTACCGGATCATCCCAGAACCGGGTTTCCAAGGGATTCGTTACGAGATACGCGTTTGTTCGAACCAATTGAATCTGGAATTGCAAAGTTAATAACACGTGCGCTGATTGGCTGAGCCACGAGTGGCTCGCAGTAGGTGCCTCCAGCGTCGATTATGAAATCGCCCACTGGGTAGGCACTCGCGGATAATTATTACTCGCCCGGCAATGTTCCAAACTACTCCCTACGGCCCTTTATTCCAGGTATTATTATGCTTTCTACACGTACGTTGTTACGCGTTTTTCTAAACGAGCACTTGCGATACTAGAACTTAACAAAATATTAAACCAAAGATTATTTTCATAATTCGATACTTTCTAATGATAAAAGTATGTGCACTGAAACAACATACGGACGAAGAAACAACAATTTACTATTAACTTATTATTTTGTAATTAACTAAACCTTGTTCTCGATTACATCTTTCTTTCTTTATCGCCTTCTCCCTCCGCGTTTGTATCACATGCTTTGAATTAATTTTGGACAAACCACGTTTTGAAATATGATTGCATTCTTCCTGCAGTGCACGTGACAAGCCCACCGAACGCTTACGGGTTACATGGTGACCAAAGGAAGGTTTAATTAATATTTTTTATTTTGCCTACATATTTTACTTGCGTACCGAAGTTTATATTATTAGAAATATTATTAGTACATGAAGATTATGTACGCTTCGTGTAATTTTGTTTCAATTTGTTATATTATCAAAGTGGACGAAGCTCATGAACCTCTGAACGAAGATCTGTTCCACTTCTGCGTCTGTGTTCTCTGATAAATTAAAAGAGACGTACACTGACAGATCTTTCATAGTAACTATGTTCCAGGAAATACGTTACAACGATTTAACATCGTAATCGTGTAATATTAATGAAGTATTCGAGAGAACGGAGCCTCGTGAACCTATACTTACATTGGCGCGAGATCAATTAATGGGATTTCGAATTTAAATGAATATTACGTTTATGAGTTTCAGATTTGCCGAGCAATTGTCCGAAAGGAATATTAATTAAGGCAATTTGTACACGGTTGTTTTATTATATACTGCGGGAACCGGTATTACGCTGGGTCATCGTCTAAGCAATATCTTCGGCGTGCAATAAGCATTCGTATAGCTTTATACCTTCCAGCTGAAGTCAACGCGCTAATGTAAATAGTACGCATTAACATCTAAATATCTCACATAATTCACGTCGAAATATCGAAAAGCCCGTCGGTAATCGTTTTTAAGGATAGCCTTAACTAGCGCTTTAGCTAACAATCCGAGCATGCCTCACCTTTGATCACGTGATCATGTTATTATCCCATAATTCACAACAAGCCACGTTCTACTCCCTCTCGTTCTGTCTCTATCTTTTGCTCGCGTACAAGCGCATGCAAAATTCATCCATCATGCATTAAGGGGGAAGAAAGTTTTAGGGAGAAGAGATGGAGGGAGGGAGGCAGAGCGTTAAAAGTGAACGGTGATTGAATCGCGCTTCGTCCGTCCGGGTCGCGGCATGCATCACTGGCCAACTGTGCTGCCGCCAACCGTAGCCGCCGTTATACGCTCATAGAAACACACGTGAAGGCGCACGCGCGCGCGTACCGAAGAGCAAGAAGCGCGGCATTCTGCGCGCTCGCGGTGCCCGCGGATACGCGCACCCGTGTCAAGAGGTGAAGGTCTAACACGGCCTTGAGGAGCATCGTACGTTCCACAACGGCGTTCCCTACCATTTCCTCATTGGCTCTCTCGTGACTCTCTCTTCCG